>ML179102.1:151564-250401 GCA_004369135.1 Dendrothele bispora CBS 962.96 | reverse complement strand
GGGAAAGTGATGAAACAACAAATAAACACAAGCCAAACATGGAGGATCCCACAATCATTTTGCTTACATAAACACATGGTCATTATGTCAACTTGGCAACTCTTTTTGGCAACCTTTTCTCACACTGGGTCTGGGTAGTGGTTGCCATTCCTCTGCCCTCTGGCAGGGGTTAAACCAATGGCCTCTGGGGTTCTGACATTTTGGTGCCAGATTAAGTAGCAATTATGTACACATACTGTACCATCTCTACATTACAAAAGAGTCAAGACATACTGTATCATTTCGTTCAATTTGTCAGTCACATGTCACACTCAATTTCCGCAAACACCGCCAATATTTTTTTCTCGTTTTTTCCAGTTTTTGGGGATTTGTCAGAAAAATTGAAAAGTCATGTGCGTGACAAATTGAACGAAATGGTACAGTATGTTTGTTTGTGTTTGATAAAAGTATACTGTATCATTTCATTCGATTCACGCATCACGCGTCACGCTCGACTTTCAAAGACCCCGCCAATAATTTTTTCTCGAATTTTCCGATTTTTAGGAATTTCTGAAAATTGCCAAAAAGTCACGTGCCGAGCGAATCGAACAAAATGATACAGTATTCTGATTGGCTGCTTGCTTGCCACTTGACATCATTGTTCATGGGCCTTGAACCTGCCCAACCAAAGGGAGAGCGGTGAGAGGCTTTTAATTTTGCGTGCATTGCACGGGTAGCTGCTAGTTTCATTCAATTCAGCAGGGGGTGTGACATGTGACAGGTGGAGTTGTTTCAGTACTGTACCATTTTGAAGTAATGTTTAGTCACAGTCACAGCCCAAAAAACGAGGCTGTTTTAATTCTTTCTCAAGTTTTCAGAATTTTTTTTTTACAAATTTTACCAAATTGATGAACATTACTTTGAAATGGTACAGTTAGTGTTGCAACGGCTTGGCTTGGCTCAGCTCTGGTTCACAGCCATTCATTAATTTCTGCCTATATATAGTAGTTGGAGACTGGTTTTCAGCTCATCTTGCTATTGAAACCCTAAAATTGGTACCTAAGTGAGCCCAAATTCCCATATTTGGGCACCTTCAAGGCAAACAGCTCTAGCCAGGCTAAGTGGCTCAGGTCAGCTCACTAAGCTGTGTATTTGAAGCTGGCTTGAGCTGAGCCATTGCAACACTACTGTACTATTACGACCTGATGTTCAGCGGGTGTGACCTGTGACACCAAAACTTTGCCGTTCATCCAGTTCAGAACCTTCTTGAGTGGTGTGACAACACCTGAATTAAAGTCAAAAAGGTATACATTTAGACTCAAAACCCATTGAAACCATTTATAAATAACAGAAATGCGCTGCAGGCACCAAAAAAATCAAGTTTTTACCCTTTTTGACTAAAATTTGCTCAAAAATTTGCATGTCACAATGGTTCAGAGGCTATTGTGACCTGTGACAGGTTTCAGAAAGTCGAAGTTCAACAGAGGGGCGCGACCTGTGACTGAACATCAGGTGGTAATAGTACAGTAGGTACAGTATTCCAGTTAGAGTTCTCTACTTGTGGGTAACTTGCACCTCCAACCCACAAGTTTTGGATTCCAAAATGTCAGATTTCCACCCCCGCCAGACCCATGGGAAATAGGACTTGCTAGAGTGGACCACAAGTTCAAAATACTGTACCATTTTGATCAATTTGCATGTCACACATCATGCACCATTTTCAAAAACCTTGCCATTACTTTTCTTTTGGCTTTTCTGATTTTTTGAGATTTATCAGAAGTGAAAAAATGACAACTTTTGAGTGAATTGATTGAAATGGTACAGTACTTGCAGGTGCCTGCAAATTAGGGCTCCTACCAGATTGGATGAAGCTCCAATCTGGATGGTGGATGGGCACTCTGGATGCCCTCCAACTGACAATCCATGGATGAATGGTGGATGGGATGGGGTAGTGTTGCACGTGACTCAAGTTGCAAAATTTTTTTTTGTGCATGGTGAATGCTCCAGTGATTTTTTGGAACTCATATCATAGTTTAGTGTATTTTGATATTATAAAAATATAATTGGGCAGTATACAAGCAGTTCCTTGTGTCAGAGAGCTTGCGAGTCATTTTGCCCGAGTCACGAGTCATTTGGGTATCTAAAGGGTATTGCTCTTCACTGGCTCTTTTCTTAAATAGAAAAATATAATCAGTAGATAGAAATTTTTTTTCCCTTTCTAACGAGCCCTAATAAGTAGGATTTAACATGGTTTTTTTATGCAAAAAACCTCGAGTCATGGTGGAGTCGAGGCCGAGTCACGAGTGAGTCATGTGCAACACTAGGATGGCGTGAGAACCTACCATATAGGGATAATATCCAGTGACTCTCGGGCCTTCCCAAGGTACTGTAAACTCTGACAATTAAGGTTTGACAACAGAAAATTATTTGCAGCTTGCAAGTTGTTGTCAACGCTACCTTCTTGAACTGGATAGAGCATGAGAAACCAGGGTTGTGTGGTCGGACCAAATTTTCTGACTGCCGGTTGGACGCACGTGGTCGGATGGAGGTCAATGACCCGTCTGACCATGGTCTGACCTGAGTTGACCAGCAGTCAATAAATATGTATTTGGCTTAGTTCTTGGCTCTTTTTTACCCACGAGAACATAGTCTCAGCTACTGCTGCCGACTGGGATCTGGGACATACAATGGAATGGAAGTATCTTGACCATTTTCAATCAGCTCCTCAAGTTTCATATCTCATTTTGTAGCCATAGCTAGAGGCTACCTAATTGTATATAATTTAAGAGAGAGCATGGTCAAGTATCGAGAAATTTGACCCCTACGGTCATATATGGTCTTACCGTGACTCGGTCCGACCTTAGTCCAACTTCAGGTCACAGGTCAGTGACCTGGTCATGCACAACCCTGTGAGAAACAGCTGTACAATGGTGCTGAGAGTACTGTAGCATTTCGTTCAATTCAACAGTCACAGGTCACAGCCTCCAGGAATTGACCAAAGTGTCACAGAAGTCACAGCAAAAATCCGGTCCTGCCGAAATTTTTTGCTGTGACCATGAAAAAAATCCGTAAATCAGCACGAAAAATGAAAATTCCCGCTCAGAAATGCCGAATTTTCTTAGGAGGTCATGGTCCCAAATGTAAATTACCGGGGTGCCGAAACAGTTCCACCTGTCACAGGTCACACCCCCTGCCAAATTGAACAAAATGCTACAGTACCTTGGGTTGCAATCATGTGTTTAGGTATTTTCAAGTACAAAGAGCCTTTAAATTATGAATGTAGCTAAAGATGAGACCAAAGGTGTATAAAAATAAAGACTGGCACAAGTCTGGGTCTTTAATGAGTACCCACGGGTAGACCCATATTAAAACTCGCAGGTCATAAGATCTGTGAGTCTGAGTACCCATTTCCCATGGGTCTTTAACAGGTCACGAGTCATCAATTTTAGAAAATGCGAGTACCTGTAAATACTGTCAGACTCAGCTGTTGCAAGATAATAGACCACATATTTATGTTATATATCATTCTGAAGATGAGAAAAAATCACACATTTTTGATTTCTAGAAGTAGTCACAGTAACTCCTTCCTGATTATTTGTTTGGATCTTTAGAAATTGTGGCACTAGGTGTTTACAGGGAAGAAGGTCACTTATAAAAATGTGGAAAATGGGCCATTATGTATAGACTAATAATTCAACTAAATTTTGTTTCTAGACCTTGTTCCCAAACTCAATATCTGGAGGTGGGGGTGAGAAAATGTCCCAGAAGTGAATAAATTAGTGGTTCTACTATTTCATGGTAGGCTATGAAGCTATATTACTGCACCTATGTGATCTATAATATATAAAATACCTCCATCCAGATATTTGGATTTTTTTGCTCTGTTGTGGTTGAAAACAATATCGGACTTGATGAAAACAAAATCGTGACATGGAATTATCTCTCCTTCCAATGCTTTCAAGGCACATTTGGCGCAACCAGTAAACCTATGCCATATCCCCATGGTCATTCAATGGATAACTATATTTAGAACAGTCTGAAATATTTTGGTGATTTTTGATCAAGAATTGAGAATGTTTATCCCAATTTAGAGATTTTCTAACCTGTAATTTGGGATTAACTTTCTCAATTCTCAGTTGAAAATCACCAAAATATTTCAGGTAATTCTAGAGACAATTATTCACTGAATGATCATGGGGATTTGGCATAAGATCATTAGTTGTGTGAGAGTACCTGTGAGTATACCTGTAAGTACTCACCTTGACTTGTACAGCTGTGAGTTACTTGTGACTCACGAGTAATTGACCCATGGGTAGTACCCGTTTCCCACAAGTCTTTAACAGGTTACAAGTCATCATTTTTTGGCATTGAATACCTGTCTGCAGATCATGAGTACTTATACTCAGATCCGGACTCATGCCAGTCTTTACATAAAAATGTGCTGGAGTCACAAGTCATTAATCAGATTTGGCTCAACTAAAAACTGACTTGACTTGTTGACTAGCCAGAGTTGAGTTGAGTCATGTGCAACACTACCCCACAAAAAATAAGCCTTGCAACCCATGTATATCAGACTTGTGGGTACAAGTCTGCAGGTTTGGTTTGAGTACTTGTGGGTTTGACTGTAAATGTATATACTGTAGGATTTTAACCGTGTGCATTGATTTCAAGTGTTACGCAATATCCTTGCTAAAATAGGTGTTCAACAGGGTTAGTTATGTGTTACAGGATACTGAAAAAAATTTTCCTGATGTGAAATTAAACCAATCAAAGGCTAACTTATTCTTGGGAAAATGAGGGGGAAAGTGATTTATGGATTTTACGCTGTAGACTGGGGTCACTAGGGCAATTTTTGATTTTATACCTCTCAAAAGCTTATTTTGGACAAAATTTCTATTGCATAAGACTGTAACCAACTGTTCAGGTACCTGCATTACATGTTATTTTTTTCTAATGACCAAGCATTCCAGGGGGCACATTATGTGTTATGGAACACTTGGTCAAAAAACTACAGGACCTTTTGGAGTCATTAGAAAGAAATTCACATCACCTCTTGCATTAGTATTTATGCTAGTTGAATTATTAATATATCAAAATGTGTACATTATTGCAGACTTGCACAATTTCTAGAATCCAGACTTGCACCCCTGGGTTGTGGGTGGGGTGGGTTGCAGGTCTGGGGGTGCAAGTTTCTCATGGGTTTTTTCATAGGTACCTTATGGGTACTTGCAAGCTTTGACACTTCCACCCAAACTCTAACTCCATTAATTCACATTTGGGACCATGACCTCAACATGACCTCATAAGAAATTTTGGCATTTCTGAGAGGAATTTCCATTTTAGGTGCTGATTACAGATTTTTTTGTGGTCTGAGTCACAACAAGAAAGGCAGGACTGGATTTTTTGCTGTGACTTCTGTGACCATTCAGTCAATTTCTGAGGGCTGTGGCCTGTGACTGCTGAATTGAATGAGATATTACAGTAATACTTACACTGACAAAGTCACCACTCTTACTAGGTGCGACCCATGGTCTGTGCAAGGGAATTAACCTCACATAGGGAGCACAGTGTTGCTGGGGTTCAGTTCAGTGCAGGTTTGGGCAAAATTCTTTGAACCTTGCACTGAACCCTAGAGGTTCAGTCCAGTAGGTGTGCGAACCTTGCACTAGTGATGTCCGGACTCCACTTCGGCTCACTCTGGCTCGACTCCGGGTGACTCCGACTCAAAATGCTGGTGACTCCGGAGTCGAGTCTTTATTTTTCGACTCGCTCCCACTCGAGTCGCTTAAGTCACTCGCCTATGTTAATAAAATTCCAAGAGTGAATTTATTAGTAAGAAAAGTAAATAAACGGCAATTTTATTACAAAAGGTGAAATAAGTCGCTTCCCAAAATAAGTAATTGGGTTGCAATGCACACCCAATTGCCAAAAGGAAATGACTGAAAGCATACCAGTAGAGTTACCGGTGCAATGTAGTTATAGGCGACCCGAGTCGACTCAAGTTGGAGTGGAGTCGCCTTAAAGTCAGCCGAGTCTAGAGTCAATGGCTAGACTCGACTCGCTTAAAAACAGACTCGACTTGTCGACTAGTCGGAGCCAAGCGGAGCCGTGTGCAACACTACCTTGCACCTGAACCTGCCACACCAGGTTTGCAAATTCAGTGCAGGTTCAGTTCAGGTTCAAACCCAGTTCAGCAGTCTCTAAGCAGTATAAGTGAATTCTAAGCTTGTAGTGTGCACATAATACTAATCTCTGATTTTCTGATGACTTTTTCACCTAGAAAAGTGCCCCACACTCATTATTCCCCAAATGACACTAAGATATGTGAGGCAGGAGTGTCACATGTATTAATTTTGACATCATTAGCAGGTGTGTAACTTCAACTCAGCTATTCAATAGCTCTATATCTGGATTGATTTTTGTTTTTGGGGAAGCAGAATAACATAGATAAGTATTAAATTTTGCTTTGAATGAATTCAGGAGAACTTCTGACCCCCAAGGTCCAACAGGCTCAGCAGGTTTGGGCACTCACTGAACCTCTTTTAGAGGTTCGTAGATTTTCCGAAGTTTAGTGCAGGTGGCTGTGTAGAACTGCACCTGAACCTTAAGAGTGTGGTTCAGGTTTTTGAACCAGACCCTGGCAACACTGGGGGAGCAGCACAGGTTGCAGGTATAGGTACAGGTCTGTGAATTCAAACCCAAGCAAACCCATGCCCATGCCTAATACCCATGTGCAATTCTAAAACCTTGAAGAGCTTTGAAATGCTATTTTTCTGTTCTTGAGATGGCTAAGCTAGTAGCCTAGATATCAAAATTAATGTTTTAGTCCATTAGGCCATGTGTTCAAGCCTGGAAGCAGCCTGAAAATGCTTACAAAATTGTTCAAAACCCACAGATCCACAGGTAACCTGTAACCCATCTGCCACTGACTGTACCCATGGAGAAAGCCCATACCCATCAAAGGGGTTTGGGTTTTTATGGGTATAGGTACAGGTAGCCTCAAAAGTAGCCATGTTACCCATGTTGTTCCCTAAACTTACATGACATCCAGTAGGAATGCATTTACTGTACCATTTTGTTCAATTTGGCAAGGGGTGTGACCTGTGATGGGTGGAATTGTCTTGGCACTCCAGTAATTCACATTTGAGACTGTGACCTCCTAAGAAATTTTGGCATTTCTGAGTGAAATTTCCATTTTTAGGTGTTGATTATGGAGATTTTTCTTGGTCACAGCAGAAATTTTTGGCAGGACTGGATTTTTGCTGTGACTTCTGCAACCATTTGGTCTATTTCTAACGGCTGTGACTCAGACCCATGCTGAATTGAACAAAATGTTACAGTACACAGAAATCATGGGCCAGTGATGTGACTATCCATGAGAGTGGGACTCATGGAATTTGCTGAAACTAAACCTCCATTTATTTGGCTGATGGGGCTCTGCTGAGCTGAGCCAGCCAAATACACATCAGCTCCAAATGGCTCAGCTCTAAATTGCAAGCTGTCAATGTGATTCCTTTTAAAATTTAAACATGTGTGTATATTGCAGAATTTAAATGAATTTTGTATGACATCACACACTGTTTTATTGAGTGCAGCTCAGAAGCTGGCTCGTGAACAGCACAGGTTTCACAGGTTGCCACAGGTTGCGGGTATAGGTCTGGTGGGTATGGGTCTGGGTACAAAAATCCTGTTATGTGTTACTGAACTGACAGTCATAATTATACAGTATACTACACTAGTAAGGCTATCATGTTTACACCACTGGCAATATAACTAGGATCAGACCAATAGCCCCTATACATCAAAGGGGGCTACATTCAGCTTGCCCTCCAAGGAGTCTGAGCTTCCTCTCTACTAGAAGTATTGCATGACAGCCAAAATGATCAAACTTTTGATTGTAATGATACAGTAGTGCAATATAGCAGGTTTGAACTTGAAACCTCTGAAGCAAGTAAGCTTACGATTGAATCAAAATGACTATTGGTGACTACATGTATTGATTGAATCTGGGGGGTGTCATGCATTACACAAACATATGCTTGTAACAGTAGTACAATAAGTACGACAAGAGACCCCTATTTTTTGAGAGAAAAGGTTAGTGATGGGCAACCTAACACAAAGAAACAGTGAATTGAAGTTAAAAATGTGAACAGAAGAAGTGTATAATGTCAAGTTTTGGAATGTACAGACAAATGGACATACACAAAGTTTCAACATTGAACTCGGATTCACTCAAAATAGTAGTCATCCACATAACACACTCAAAGGCTACACACAGCGCTGCTACATCACAGTCTCATGGTGAAACAAGCAAGAGCAATGTATACTAATTGATGCAACACTCAAAGATATGGCCTTGCTGTGACAAAATCTGAACTTCGGGTATGATTCACTAAGTTTGAACAAGATTAACCAATCTATCTATGAATAGCTACTCAGCACCCTTGGTCTGGTCCTTGAAAAAGTTCCAATTTCAAATGGCAATTTTGATAAATGAAAATAGGTATCTGTGTGAGAAGTTGAACATCAGAAACTCGAGAATAAGTGTCCTGTTTCATCATGTGTACACTGCTATAAGAAACTGATCCAGTGTAGACGAGTACAATTTGTATCAAATCTCTCTCAAATTCATGTTCATTTGTGACACAATAAATTGTCTCCTTGATGCAAAAAATCATGTAGCAGATTCATCATTTGGGTCTATCAAGTAAGTACAGCAGCCATAGTGTTGCCACACTCAACGTCGCTTTATGTTACACAATTAGTACCTGGATGATACTATGGGATAGGCTAAATGTGCTCCTTAATTGCTTAAACTAATTGGACAATTAGCAGTTAGCTGTGGCATAAATTTGACGTTTGGATCGATGTTCAATACATCTTGAAGACGTGACATGAACTTTACGACAGCTTAGCCCTTTAACTCCGGTTCTAGGACCGATATCCAATTTTCCCCAGTTTCTCCGCCTTTCATCAGCGCTAGGAAATTCCAAAAATTCGGTGTTAAGTCTATTGATGGACTATCAGTATGAGGCACGCGCTGTGCGATAGGTCAAACAAGATCCCACTCATATAACCTTTTAGAGTACTCTGTATTCACTCGTCATCAAGTTTGGAAACTGTTTGGAATCACTGCTGTTCACTGAATGAAACCGTAACTAACGGTCATGTAAGGCGGCAATTGTAACATTGCGACTTGGAGACCCCTGACGGGACGGTATGCCAACAAAACGATAGAAAGAAGTGCCTGTTGAATATTTCCCAGTCGTTGAATTTTGGATGTTTTCGTGTTGACTCTTTCGAGGTTTCCGACTGGTCAGTGAGGACGGTATAGAAAGAAACCATGGTCATATGAGTTATAACATATGCGTATCCTTCGAAGAACGCGGTAAAGAAAGGTTTGAATTTCTTATTTTATCCATCAAAACGTGAGCAACTATGAATAGGTCAGGTCCCCCGGAGTGTGCCGGTGGCCCCTCTTTACAATAGAGAAGTTCTTGGTATTTACAGAAAGAACTTCGAGAAACTGCAGAATATCAGAGGACTAGACGCTCGTAGAACTTCAAGAGAAGTTGAAGAATGAGAAAGAGAGAAAACGTCGGATATTTCGTCGATCTTCGGCTAATCTCGAGGCTTTGATCAGATTTGACGGGCCCTGTAGATTCGACTCGGTATACATAGGTCGTCTCCTAAAGTGTTCGTGAGAAGTTTGAAAACCCTAGCGACTCAAGGAATACTTGAGGCGCACATTCAGGCACTCTTCCCGCTCTCTCATATCCAAACCCACCTGCTGGCCCAAGAGAGGTTGCCCTCCAAAATCCAGTCAAAGTCGCGTATTCAGTAGCATACAGGCACCGAGCGACGTCGTGATGTCATTTCCGGAACCTTTTGCCTTGTACCCACTGTCGAACTTCGATCTCTACAACATACGGTCCATCTTCCTTACCGGATGGCTCGTCGAAGGGATCATTGACCACCAAGCTCTGCGTCTCGCTCTTGCAAACGTAACACAAAAATGGCGTCTTTTGGCAGCGAGAATGGTCAGTTCGAAGGAAGGCAAAGTGAGTCATTCTTTATAGTCTCGATGTTGTTCGGCAGCTATTGACTTATCACACGAGAATACCATATGGAGGCTCAAGATCCCTCTGGGTGATTTACCTGACGTCTATTCTACCTTTTCATTAACCACGAGCACATCTGATGTCCCTCTGTCACATTACATCCCTGAGCCAATTTCCCTCGTCTCTCCTTCTCTGCCCCCTCATGTCTTTCTTCACCCTGACACGCCACGAAACAGCATTCAGCACGAGAAAAAGAATCATCCTCTCGTCTCAATCCACTTGACCTTCTTCCAATCCGAAAACGCGCCACGTACCGCGATCGGTTTTGCTCGTCCACATAGCGTGTTCGATGCATTTTTGGCTTCAAAAGTCATAGAGGCCGTAATGGCAGAACTCAATGGACGAGAATGGGACGTACCTCCTCTACCACCTCCAGGACCCATTCCCAACGAACTCCAAGACTACTTAGACGCCTCGGAAACACGGCCGGACATAGCGTCAGCACTTGAACGACCTCTTGATATTCAGCCACTTTCAGGGTATACAGAGATTGGTATCTCAGGTGCATTTCGCACTCTTTTCTACCATGTCATAAAGGGTATATGGTGGAATGAGGCTTCGAGATATATAATTTTACTTCCCAAAAAAGCTCTCGATTATCTGGTCAATGGAGTCAGGTCTGAACTTGCGCGTGAAGGGAAAGATACCCCACGCGTTTCAAGCGGTGATGTCCTCATCGCCTGGGTGTGGAAGGTAGACCCAAATTATTTCTTATGCGCTCACAGTATACAAACTTATTTTTTTTTCTTAAACTTACAGACAATTCATTCAACAGAAACCTCTCCAGATAAAAAAGTCCATGTCTCCAATTTTGCCTCTTTTCGAAATCTACTTCCACCAAACCCTCCATCTCTGCGTACCCACCTCCATAATTCTTTCATCACGGCCCCTTATCCCTTACTCTCAATCTCTACTCTCCAATCTCAGTCTCTTGCTACCATCGCACATACACTCACCTCTTCCCGCCAATCCACTCCAGACTCAATTAAATTCCAACACGTAGTTTCCTCCTCTCGTGCAATCCGTACCGCTAAAATCGCTGCACCATTCCATCCCCACGCGGACGAAATCTTCAGCGTGTCAAACGTATCCAACTCACGAATCCTCGAAGTGGACTGGGGATGTATTTCATCAATAAAAAACGGAAAGACACTCTGCGGGTATCGGTATATCCAAACGGCAACTGGGGTCAACTTTGTTAATGTCCTGTTTATTTCTGGGCGGTTACCGAAGGATGGAAGTATTGTGTTGGATGTGTATTTGACCAAAGATAGGATCAATTTGTTGCGGGAAGAAGTGGAACGGGTAGTGAGGTTAGCTGAGAACTCAGATGGTCGATAAGGTTTTTTTTTCTCTTTCGTTCGGCGTCTTTCATAGCTTGAACTCCCACAAACTTGGACCTGCCATCTTTTTGTTTTTTTTTTTTGCATATGCATATGTACTTGTAGTTTTTTTATTTATATGTCTTACTGGGTTCGTACTTACCCCACATGTGTATATAAGCAATTACTATTACTAGTAGTAACATCCGATCTATAGGACGCTAAGCAATAAATCATTGAATACCGAAGCCTCATGAGGCTACTATCGCAACTGATTACTCTTGACACAGCAACGTTTATTGCCTGCCAACTTCCGTTAGCTCAAATAAGCCACAGTCTTAGTGCTGAACCTTGAACTAAATGGAGGATAAGCCCATACATACTTATATCAGAGGAGCATGAGCCACCAAACTTTGAGAGAAGCCTACCTGAAAGTCAAGGCGCCCAAAAAAAGTTGGTCAGGTCGATGTGGCAACTTGTTTTGCCATTTTTTCCACGTACATATATATTATGCATATCTGAAATTCTGAATCCATTCTTTTGGGTTAGAATGGCTTGTGAAGAACGAAGAAGAAAAAAAGCACAAGGAGAAAGGCACTTGAATTGGGGACTGCGTCCAGAGTTCTTTGATCCTTACGAAGAGTTCGACGTTGGAATTGCGATGCTCATGAAATTTATCTTGAACGGTCCGGAACGCCGTTGATTCGGGACGCTTTCCGTTGAAGTGAAAGCTGCTTCTGGAGAGGTCAAGGTAGTCTTCAACGGCCCTAATTTTTGATGCTTCAAAGAAAAACAATTAGTAAAACGCCACTATGACATTTTTAGTCCAACGTATAAAAAACGAGAGCTAACACCCGAAAGTTCAAAGTTTTTGTTATTTCCTCGCAAACTTCCTTGGTATTGACGTAACAAGCACAGTCCGCGGACGATCCAATGAGACTCAAGAGGGGTTGGAAAGACGAGTGGTTACGGGTCGATATCCCGAAGCCGGATCTACAGATAGATGTCGGAAATATCCAAAGCAGAGAAGATGACTGAGATGAGAATAGTTGTATGGTCGGTCATAGATGAGGCGATGATAACTTTCAAAGAGGAGCCAGAATGCGTAAATGCTGGTGAGTGGCACAAGCAAGAGGTACGTGCAAAAGAGGCTGACAATGTTGGACCGGTAATTACTGCTAGAAGATACTTAGATAGAGTTCATTGTTTGAAGCGTGATTCTTGAGCTTGATCATGAGTACTAAGTACTTCAACGTATTGCAATATATTTTGCAGGTGTGAACATTTGAGCAGATATAGACTTTGAAAGACTCAGCTGTTGGTCCAGACGATTAAGAATTGAGAACTATGCTTCAAGCTTCAAAGCTTCAATCCTTTAGCTTTAGGGTCTAGGATGGAAGGTCCAGGTCAGCAAGTAGCAAATTATGACTTGAAGTTGCGCGGTGGGTAAATCATACTAGCTATAGCACCTGGGGTTAGGGTTATACTGACACGTCGCTACTTTAATTTCCACAGCGTCGACGACACAGTCGCGTCAAATGCTGTCTCCCTGGCTCATCCTCTCCCTTTTACCTCTATCCACGCTCGGGGCTTTGGAGAAGACCCGTGGAGTTCCTCCGGACCTCCTGCAAAAATATGCTCCCGCTAAATCTGGTTCTTGGAAATGTCTAGACGGATCAAAAGAAATACCCTGGGATTTCGTGAACGATGACTCTTGCGATTGTCTAGACGGCAGTGATGAACCTGGTATGGCCTAAATTTCTTAGGACTGGAGAAATGGAATAAACGCGTTCTGTTGTATACAGGAACTGGCGCATGCCCTGATACTTATTTCTATTGCAAAAATGAGGGACACATTGGTTCACTTATACCCAGCTCGAGAGTGAACGATGGACTATGCGGTACGTGCAAGCATCTGTTGTCTTTGACATCTTCTAAATGACTATTGTTATCAGAGGTCCAATGTTGCGATGGGTCGGACGAACCTGAGGGTGTTTGCCCAAATCTCTGTAAAGAGGTTGGTGAGATGTATAGGAGGAAAATGGCGGAGGAACTCAAGCTTAGAAAGACGGTGCGCACTCCTCTGTCTTATTTATGAACATTGTTTTTATAGGAGATGTCAGGGCTCGAAAATACGGTCATCGTACATAACTTATGCCCAGAAGGAGAAGAAGCGGCTGGAAGGCGTTATCGAGAACACTGCTACAGAGATTGCCCTCAGAGAAAAGGAATATGCCCGTCTGAAAGGTGACAGTCTTCTCCCATGTTTCGCTCCCTACTAACATGTCAAATTACAGATATCGCTGACCGGACTGAATCACTATCCGCCGCTGCCTTGGCCCACAAACAACAATCTCGTGCGTGTGTCTCCTGAAGGTGTTTCTAACTTACATTTAATCTCAATATGCAACCCAGCTCTCTATCTATCTCTCCTGGACCACTCTGGTGCTCTCAAATCCCTTCAACGCGAACACCAGAAACTCGTCGAACGTGAAAAGCAACTAAGCAACATTCTCGATACCCTTCGTACAGGCTATAACCCCAATTACCAAGATATGGCTGTCCTCGAAGCTGTTCGTGGATGGGAGTATATTGCTGGTCTCCCTCACATCAACGACGTGGGCAAGGACAATGCCAACGACGAGACTGTTTCGGACGAGGAAGCCGGTATTGTTGAAGATGTGCAGGAAGAGGAATTAGAAGAGGGAATGTGGACCAAGGAGGAGTTAGAGAAGGAGCTGGGTGATTTATTAAGCACCGACTATGTCTCGTTGCTGATGGAGCACGATGAGCATGTGAGCAGCCCCCCTGAAGAATCGATGAGTAAGTGCAGATCTTTGTGTGCTACATACAGTACACCCGACCGTTCTCTTTAACAGTTTTCGATATTGCTTCATACTTGCCAGAATCCTTCCTTCCTCAGTATGAAGACTTCAAAGATACTTTAGTGAGCTGGCTCGCTGCTTTTGGGATCATCAAAGGAGAAGAGGGTGCTTCAGCTGGTTAGTCTCTTTATTTATCAATCTCCCACTTGATTGTGAATTTCATTACTAGATGCCTCCCGCGCACGACAAGCCCTCCAGGACGCAGAAAATGTTTTGAACAAGGCCAAACGTGATAGAGAAAATGCCGAGAAGGACTTGGAAAAACTTTTCGATCCTAAGATGTTCGGTGCCGAAGGTGAATGGAAGAAGCTGGATGGAACGTGTTTGGAGTATCCTAGCGGAGAGTGAGTATTTTTTTTGGCTAGAAATATTCGTCGATGTTTGAACTCTCTTATAGTTATGTCTATGAGCTTTGCTTCTTCGGCGAGTCCAAGCAGAAGCCCACCAAAGGTGGCCAGACATTTACCCTCGGTAGATTCTCGTCTTGGAACAGCTCACCAGACGTCCAAGTCGGTTCGCCCGAGTACTACTCGAAACAATTGTACAACCGAGGAACTAAATGTTGGAATGGACCCGAAAGGAGTGTTCAATTAGTTATGACTTGCGGGACTGAGAATGCCATTACCTCGGTTCAAGAGCTGGAGAAGTGCGAGTATCAGTTTACGGCAACGACTCCTGCTCTTTGCTTACCTGTAGACTCTAATGGGAACGGAAAGGCAGGATCGAGGGAGGAGTTGTGAGGAGGAAGTGGTGCACTGGCGATAGAATAGACCCGGATGAGTATGGGCTCTGTGACAAGATGTAGGAACCTACTATTTAATCTGAATAATATCTTCTACATAAGTTTCTATCGCTGGACATAAGTACTTTCACCCGAATTTGTAGCACATCAGTAAGTACAGTCCAAGATTTTAAAGAGCAGGGTGAAAACATCGGGTACCGCTTACACCTTCGATGTTACTCAGCAACAACTCAAAAAAAAAAAATCGTGTCACGTGAGCGCGTCTTAAGAAAAAATCGTGCCACTTCTCGTCCACTCAAATTTAAAAGGTACTTGATTGATTTTCTTCTTTTGACAACCTCGTCTTAACGCAATGGCCTCCGCCTCCGCCTCCAAAACAAAACGCAACGTCGAGAAGAAATTCGAGGCACAACGCGACCCAATTACAAAATGGATAACGCGTATCGCGTTTGTTCTAGTTCTGTATGCAACATGTAGTTGGTTGGATACCATTAAAGTGAGTACGAAGTACGAGTTCCAATATTCATGACGTTTAACACCAAAATTAGGACAGATGGTATGTCCTCGAACCCACGAAACTTCACCAACTAGCACAATCCGCCATCGCCGCTCACGAAAACGACACGGCCGGAATGATTCAACACATTGTGACCAACCTTACTACTGAATATTCTTCCTCTGCCATCTCTATCAATACCAACTCGTCCGAATGGGTGTTTAACAATGCTGGCGGTGCTATGGGTGCAATGTATATCATTCACGCCAGTATCACTGAGTACCTCATTATTTTCGGTACGCCTTTGGGTACTGAAGGACACACGGGACTTCACACCGCGGATGATTATTTCAATATCTTGGTTGGAGAACAATGGGCTTTTAGCCCCGGTCAGCTGGAGATGGAGAAGTACCCTGCGGGAAGTGTACATCATTTGCCCAGAGGAACTGCGAAGCAGTACAAAATGCATAAGGGATGTTTTGCCCTAGAGTATGCTCGTGGTATGTCTCCTTACACTTGTGCTCTGTGTGTCGTTGATACATCTCGCATTGTTTTAACAGGATGGATTCCCTTGATGCTTCCTTTCGGTTTCGCCGACGGTTTTACTTCAACTCTCGATTTCCCTACCTTATACCACACGACGAGGGTCACCGCTCGGGAGATCATCAAGAATCTTCTCATTGGGAAATTTTGATACGAATCTGTTTTGTAGAAGCTTAACTTATACTTGAGTAATGATCGCGCTTTTTGTGCCCTGCTTTTCGAATTCTACTACTTCAGATTGATTAGTTACGGTTTATTGGATATCACGCACAATACAGTCAAGATATGATGGATCGCTAGGATTTCTAACGAAAGGCAGTTGGTTGGCTTTGATGATTAGACCACCACGCTGGTGGAGGGGCCAGGAGACGGAAATACATGATCATCCTGACTCCAAGCATGAGTCCTAGTTTAGATTTAGAATGTTCAAGTTGGCCAATGATTACAGATTGGACGTGTGCACATTCCAAAATAGACAGAATCGTAACAAGAAAATGTGAAGCTAGGAAGTTCACGCCCGAGTCCCAAGTATGACACGGAAAAGAGCGACACTGTGACTGACGAACCTGGTCCTAAAGCGAGAGATATCCAGAAGCGAACACGAAAGCCAGGATAAATGTTCCATTGAACAGTGATTGTTGCTTTGATAAGAAACGATGAGTCTGCACCTGAAGGCCTGAACACCGACGCCACAGTCGAGAAATTGTAAAGTTGAGACCGAATACGATCTAGCGCTGCTGAAGTCGGGTTTACACCGAGATTAGATACAGAACACCATCATGTTAGCTTTCCTATGTCCTCCATATCGACAAGAAGACGGGCACTTTGATGCAGAACCCATAGATTCTAACGACCTTCCTCTATGAGCGGAGTGTGAATATCAGCCATCGGAGTCTGAATTGCACCGATCCAAAAGCAATCGTACACTACAAGGAATTTTCATCGAACGGTCGTCAACACCCATGGTGAGTTTTACTTCCTCAAATTGCTGCTCTTACGCTACGTATTGTCGTGAATAAACATTCTCGGCTACACTGGATGGGGTTTACGGATGGATGTGTCGGTTTTCTTGCTGGATTGAGCTGTATGAATTGGATGAAGTCCCTGCATCTTGATGTTGACTCGCGCTTTTTCATTCCTTAGGCCAAGGCAAAAACCCCCGCGCCCTCTAGTGGCGGCAAAGCTGCAAAGAAGAAGAAGTGGTCCAAGGGCAAAGTTAAGGACAAGGCCCAACACATTGTTAACGTCGACAAGGCCACCTACGACCGTATCGTGAAAGAGGTCCCCACCTTCCGTTTCATCTCCCAGAGCATTCTCATTGAAAGGCTCAAAATCAACGGCAGTCTTGCACGGCTTGCCATCAAACACTTGGAGAAGGAGGGTCAGATCAAGAGGATAGTGCACCACTCGGCGCAGTTGATCTACAGTGCGTATTTTCCGTGCATGACTGCATCGAAAATTTACTCACTACTCTTCTTTTTGCAGCACGAGCAACAGCAGCATCAGATTAGATGTCTTTATATGTCTATCTGTTTCATTCTCTACATGCACGATATGTATCATCATTGCACTACAAAATTATCCATGCTTTCCTGCCTGCCATGATCCGTACCAATACTTGTGAATTAGTGTTAAGAGAATGTACTTCGAGATGGAATTGAAGATGGAATTGAACTCTTCTACGGAGACCTCGACGCTGAGTGGAACCAAAAAAATAATCATCAAATACCGTTGTGGAATCGCTTAGTTAGCCGGACCGACGTACCATTGCCTTGACGTTGGGGCCCCACTACTTCCATTCCACCACTTACCAGTTCCCAGTGCACCACTATGTCCCAAAGCTACTACATCGGCGTTGATGTTGGCACAGGCTCAGCCCGTGCTTCACTTGTCGACACCAGTGGGAAAACCATCGCGTCGTGCACTAAAGAGACCAGAACCTGGCGTGATCAAGATGATCACCGTATCTTTGAGCAATCCACCAACGATATCTGGAATGCTATCTCACACTGTATCAAGACTTGTCTCTCGCAATCAAAAGCCGCCCCTTCCTCTGTGAAAGGTCTCGGGTTCGACGCGACTTGTTCTCTAGCTGTATCCGATTTTGATATGAACCCAGTCACCGTGACTAAAGGTAAAGACTTAGGACAACTTGGAGATCGGAACATTATTCTATGGGCAGACCATCGTGCAGAGCGGGAAGCAGAGCTCATCAACAGCACTGGATCTGTGGTGCTCGATTATGTCGGAGGCGTTATGAGTGTAAGCTCCTATTATCCTGCCTTACATCTCACTGAATAATTTATTTTCAAGCTCGAGATGGAGATACCAAAGACTCTTTGGCTAAAGAACAACATGGATCCTGCCCTCTTTTCCCGCTGCCAATTCTTCGACCTTCCCGATTTCCTCACATATCGCGCCACGAATGACAACACGCGCTCCGTTTGTTCAGTCACTTGTAAATGTTCCTTTGTCCCCAAGACGGGATGGCAACCCGACTTCTTCGAGAAGATCGGGCTAAAGGAGCTTGTTGACCACGAGTACAAGCAGCTCGGCGCTACGCAAGGGCACGTTCTATCCGCTGGTTCTCCGATCGGAAATGGATTGTCGAAGAAAGCCGCGGAAGAGTTTGGTCTCCTGGAAGGTACTCCCGTTGGGAGTGGATTAATTGATGCGTGAGTTGATGTTAGATTCCCAACCAAGATACTAATGTTTATTGTCCCAGGTATGCCGGTTGGATGGGCACTGTCGGTGCTCGTTACGAAGACAATGGCAAGCTTATAGAGACTAAGCCATCCATTGACGAAGCTAGACATCGTCTCGCTGCTGTCGCTGGTACAAGTACTTGTCATATTGTCCAGGTATGTTCAATCTTGCCCCTTCAACCTCTACGGTATTGATCACGAGCCTTAGAGTCGAGACGGCGTATTTGTGAACGGAGTTTGGGGCCCGTATAAGGTAGTACTTGTCTTGTTTTGCAGCGACATCCATCAATTAAGTTTTGCTTAGGATCCCGTTATGACTGGTTGGTGGATGAATGAAGGTGGTCAGTCCTCGACTGGACAGGTAAATAACTTCAATAACTTCCTGTTCTCTCCATTCAACTCCTTTTGTAGCTTATCGACTTTATGATCACAACCCACCCTGCCTACCCCAGGCTAGTTGAGATGGGCAAAGAGCAACAGAAGAACATTCACGTAGGTTCGTGAACGTTCACTTGTCACAACTTGCCGTGTGTTGACCAGTTCCTGTCACTAGTTCTCCAAGAGATCTTGCAAGCAGCCAAGAAAGAGAACAAGACTGACAGTTTGACCGAACTCACAAAAGATATGCACTTCTACCCTGACTTGCACGGTGAGACCGCTATTGCGTCGATTAGTAGACCATTTTATCAACGTATCCTCAGGAAATCGATCCCCCATTGCCGATCCTAGAATGCGAGGATCTATCGTTGGCCTTGCTCTGGTAGGCATTGATTTCTATGCATTTCTGCAAAATTAATTACAACCCCAGGACGATGGACTCTCTGACCTCGCTCGTAAATACAACGTCACCCTCGAAGCCATTGCACTCCAAACCCGCCACATTGTCGATGAAATGAACGAGAAAGGCCATGCAATTACCTCTATCTACATGAGTGGTGGTCAAGCCAAGAACATTCCTATGATGCAGCTGTTTGCAGACACTTGCGGGATGCCTGTTGTGTTACCTTTTGATCATGCTGGTGCTGTGGTTTTAGGGGCAGCTATGCTGGGCAGGTTTGCAGCAGAAGCTATGGGAAGGAAGGAGCCAATGAAAGAGACTGAACAGAACGAGTTGATTTGGAAGATTATGGTGTGCATCTGTCCAGCTTCTTTATGGTATCGGGTGACACATTAGAGGCTAATCTGTGTGCTTTAGGTTGAGATGACGCCACCAGGGAAAATTGTCAAGCCGTCAGCTTCTCCAAAGGACAAGAAATTGCTTGATGCCAAATATAAGATTTTCAGAGAACAGATAGACATCCAGAAGAGGTGGAGAAAAGAGATGGAGGAGGCGACCAAATAAATTTGTAGACGAACTAGATCTTATGCACATGAAATTGTACAATGTAACAATAATGGTGGTGATATAACTTGACGCTATAGACTCGATCAAGTGTTCGATAGCGTTGCGCCAGGCAACGAGACCAGAAAACATGAGCCAACACAGGTCTGTATGGAAGTTCGGAACTCCGGCGATAGTCCAGTAGGGTCCTTCGGATTTACCTGGATCGGTGTCACTTTGTCACATCATGAGCCGTGTCACGCCCAACGTCGGGGTTGGTGAGCATACCTTTCTTGCACCAACCACCAACAAAGACTGCCCGATCGGACAGGCGCAAAATTTTTCTGGGTTTTACTCATTGAAAGACACGTCTGTGTGGTCAATGGTCCATGTCCGATGTCAACGCCAACTGTTCTGCTGACGACAGAAACAGTTGTTAACCTTGCAAAGACACGTTTGAAGTCGACAAGGTGTACTCTGGACAGTTGTCAGGTTGTCTTGGTAAGTTGGGAAGCGTTGCTTTTGGTACGTGTTCTTTCCAACCAAAACTCTGTGCTATTGTATTTTATTGTCATTTATTTGTTCACATCTCCTTTCCTACAGCATCTTGTGAAGCATTCTAGGCCTGTAACAACATGTCGGGAGGTAGGGAATGTTTGTGTGTCCAAAGATTACAATACTGATTTGAGTAGCCTATCAGGGTTAGGGAATATCCATGTCCTTTCCCACAATGCAAAGTAGAGCCCTACTATGATTCTTTGGACTCACTTAAGGGGCACATTGAGAAGGTGCACATGGCTGATGTACCATTGTCTTGTCCCTTCAAGTTGTGCACACAGTCTGAAGTTACTTTCGAAAGGAAGATGTATCTTCACGATCACCTAGGACAGGAACATGCACATTACGAAGGCAGGGTGCTTGATGAGATTTCTTCCGAGCTTATCCCACCTTGGAGGCCTGCACCTGTCAATTATCCTCCTCCCGCATCTCTGCCTGCTGCTGAAGTTCCCTTCACTAGCCTTCTTGCAACGGTTTCGCAGCCACAGATAAGCTTGCCACGTCCAGTACTACCTGTTCCACCATCTCCTACCCAGTCTTCTACTCAGTCCCTGACACAACAACCTTCCGATATGCAGTCTTTGTCGCGTTCTACGCCCATTAGCACTGTGTTATCATCTCCTTTGAAGACGCCGCTGAAGAGGTTAATCAGGCAAACTGAATCGATGGAATATATCATGTCTATAGCCAGCTCTCCCCAACCTGCTCCCATTCCCGATTTCGACGACCTTCAGAGCGTTTCCTATGCCGCTGCGCCGAACGAAGATTGGCTCGTATGGAAGAAACCTACAAGCCTGAACAAAGACATCGCTTCACCCCTCCCTGCGCATTCGAAGCCATACACGGTCAATCACGAGCCTCCCACATCGATCCTCTACGACATTTTCAGTCAGCGCGTCGAGCGACTGAAGCAGGGTGGACATTTGGGGGATTTTGGATGAACTTTCTTATAGACCCTTGGTTCTTGAAATACTGCGATCATCATGCCCTACTCAACCAGCCCCCATGCATTTTGCTATTATTATCTGTTGGGCTATACTGCACCAGTGTCATATAGTTTTGGATTGCTCCGGTGCTTCCTTTTTGCTCGTGAACTTTGCGACGATAGAGGGTCGTATGTGCATTGCTTAATCCGCCTCCAAGATTACAGGACACGCGGAAATACACAAGATTGTGTACCATTTGCACCAACCTTGCTCGGATGAACTTGATCTACAGTGATGTTTTTTGTAGAAGGACCCCTGGAAAACTTAGTTGTATATAGCTAGGGTCCGTATATAGCTACTATAGGCTCTTGGTTTACTTATATGACTCGCAAAGCAGTTTTAACGTTCTGCACTTGCCCCGTGTGACAAAAATACCTGATTAGTTCGCGTTGTGATTTTCTGGTCCGCACTTCACTCCGAGCGTCCAGTTGTCGCTTGAGTTCAGTTTTCGTTCATCTTCATTGGCAAAGACCAGTGGTACGTTACCTTCTCTGCTGCACTTATATCTGTCAAGGCTGACCGAAACACACAGTAATGCGGCATACATGCAATGCAACTGGTTTGCGAGAGCTAGTTGTTTGTCCCGCTCATTCCCTTCCCAAAATGCAATAAAGCGATTCCCCGTGTCTACCGTGCATTTGAAATCTTCGGGAATCTTCTGTTGTCGACAAGCGTCAACCAGTACGGTGTCAGTCGACGCGTCTCCATCCCCTCGTCAGCCCCTTACACCAGCCAAGGCTTCCCGTGCCTCTGCCCACGCCATTCGAATAGCCCTCGGCAGTCGCGATATAGAATCTGCATTTATTGTTGCTCATGCTGTTCGAGTTTCCAATGGACCTCTCCCTGCCCATGAGGAAACACCGAAATACGTCACAGATGTCGCAGTCCGGTTCCCTTTCCCTGTTCCTACGTGTCTTTCAATGCATGCACTACTGCACGGTTTGCTGCGTCAAGGTCTAGCTACGAAAGCACATCGTCATGCTCAGTTGATGATGCAAGCTGGTATACGCCTCAACCCTAAAACCTTGGAGGCTATCATTAAAGAGACTTTGGCACAGGGCCAGGTCGTCCAACCCCTGCGCAATCGTGAATTCTTCCTTCGCATGAAGGAGCTCCTACCGACCGGAAAAACCAAGGACCTATTTCATTTCCATCCTTCCTTCGTACGAGACCCCGGTATTCGTCGTGCCATAACCATCTTACAAGCAGCCAAAAACTACAAACAAGCTCGTACAGACCGTATGTTTGGTGCTGTTATCCGTGCCTGTCTACTTCAGGGAGAGCTCTTAGTCGCTTCTCTGTTCTTCGTCGCGATCGTTAAAGATTTTGTTGTGAAAGATGCGTTACTCAAACAACTTCATTCGCCCACGATTTCCGAAACTCCAGATATCAAGAAATCAGTCCTCATTCATTATGGTCAACTTAAGCGAACCACTCCGGGACGACCTGGAGATCATCATCTGAAGGACATTCTTGCTTTCATCAATGAAGAGTTGTCCCGAGATATAGCGGGTGATGGTACTTCTCGACAGGTTACATTACAAGCTCTTGCCCATTTGGCAGTCATGTTGGATATGCGTCAGCTGCCTTGCGAGGCCTCAAAGCTAATTAAGACCCTATATACCTGCCCTCGCTTCGACAACAAAGTCTGGGTTCTGATAGGTGGCAGAAAGAGGTGCATTAATGCTTACGAGTATTTTCATGCGGTTCTGAAGCGGCAAATAGAGGCGCTACCTCATCATGATCGCCGAGATGATAAAACCCATTCGAAGGGCTTAATAACTCTAGACCAAAAGTTACCTCAATGGTCTCATTCGCTCAAACTGACTCGGTCATTGTCTTTGGAATCAGGAAATGCTTTGTTGCATTATGCACTCCGCCATCGCTTTTCACCTCTACTTGGTAACAGAGTGATCGAATACCTTGGCAAGGATCCTGAACGCAACATGATGGATACTGTCACATACAACACCATTCTAACATCCGGTCGTGTCCTTCGAGCGCCTTATATGGCGGAGCAAGCGTTAGACGCCATTCGACGATCTGGAAATTCTCACTACCAGCTGCGGCAACGTCCTTCCCTCCCTCCGAACATGGATCGTACTCACGGCGAACGCAACACTCGTTTCACCAGAGCACTTGACCACCTTCACCAGGCTCAGCTTAAGGTGCCCATTCCCGCCAACAAAATAATTCGTGCGGACAATCATACTCTCGTTGCCTATATTTCCTATCTCACCTCCACCGGGCGACCCCATATGGTCGCAACCCTGCTTTTTGATCTCCTTCCAGAACTCGTGACGATTTCTCATCCTGCTTGGGGTGACTTGACCCGAAAGCGTATCAACATACTCCGACGCAAGTACCTTGCTGATGGTCTTCGTCGTACAATCACTCTCGGCCCACACTTCTTTGTTGCCATCCTGAATGCTCTGTGCAAAGCTGGTAAAACTGGTCTAGCGGAACGTGTCTGGATATTGGCGAAAAAAGCTGAAAGGCGTAGTTGGGACCCATATTTCAACACTGACCACGAGCCATGGGTGTTACCTGTCGACGCATATACGATAATGATTCAAGTCTATTCTCACGAGGCCAAGAAGACCCCCTTGAAGATTTTGGAAACGCTTAAAAATGAATCTAACCAGATCCGGTGGACTCCTCGACAAAACCGTTTCGTAATGGGATGGGCCAGGTACCAGTACAAACTTGCGCAGAAGAAACATCTTTCTCGAGGTGGGGAAGAGCCTATAAATCTGCCCCGGTCTTCCGCCGGCAGAGACAGTGCGCTAGACGTCTACACCTCTATGCTTCGTGCCGTCTACCATATCTACGCTTCGTTCAAAGCTGTCCTTCGACGCAAAGGTTATGTGGAACACACTGCCAAGCTCGAAAGAGATCTCCGATTCCCTGTTCCCGACGAGAGGTTCTTCAACGCTATGCTTTCGATTACCACCTATCACCCGATGATGCGTCGTCGACGGGCACGGACTACACCTGCTCATTGGAGACAACACCTTGGGTTTGCGAATTGGCTTTATGCCAAGTTTGGGATACCGAGAGCGTTTAACAACCTCCATCTGAAGGAGCTTGCGCAAGATATTGTAGATGCAGGATATGACCTTCCGATCGGGGTGCAGTATTTGCTTGTTGGCAGGGGAGGGGTTACTGTGAGATCAGGGAAAGCTATGGCTCGATCGGCGTCTCGGGGTGTAGCAAGGGATTACCTTGACCATGGGTCGTATAGGACTCCATGGGCGTTTACGAGGTTATCGAAAAACGTCGCTTCAGGTCCGTTCCAGTTGAGAACGCATAAGGAGAGAGGATTACCATTTGGAAGGAGGCCGAGGAGGGCGAAAAGGTTCTATGCAGTTAGCAGGAAAATGTAATCATCCTTATAATATAGACAAGTACATAGCTGGGTACAATATTTGCAATTGTTAGTGATAATGAGATGAACAGAGAATTTGTGGAGAAGTAGGAGCTTTCCTGCTGCGTACCAACAGTTATTTTGATGTCCTCGATAGGCATGCCCCGACTGTGATTGGCATGCAGTATACTGTTTATCTCTGGATGTGTAAAATTCGTTTGCTAAGTTCATAATTAGGAACTGGTTGACTCGTATCAATGTGTTTCTCTTGATACACACTCGTAGTCTTCTGCAAGAGTGTTACTGTGCGTGCTCTTGTGAGCATTCTACTCGCACCAAACCTTAAATTTTAAAGACTGTCGTACGCCACAAAATCCATTTACATATAAGTCAGGGATCAGCAAATTGGATGAGCACGACCACAATCCTGAGAGATGATGACTCCTCAAAGAAGTCGTGTTCAGCGAACCAACAAATCAGGTAAGACAAGAGGAGTAGAAGGACGATATCCCAAGTTGAATTTCGAAAGTGAGTACATATGCTACCCTCTGGATGCGTCGCAGTAACAGACAAATATTCTTTAATACTGTATGAAAAAAAAAGTTATATCTACCACGGAAATTCTCCAGAGTCCGACCAGAAGAGACCTTGACAAAAAAAAAGGGCCATCACGAGTCAGAAAGAATTCACTCGACATAATAAAGAAAAGGAATCCTATAGGACAGGTAAACTCACATGTCTTTCTCTCATCCTCCGGCCCAAGCAAACACCAATTCACCATCAAGTCCGCTGCCTGTTCCGGAGTCTTACCACCAGCCGTGAACCCATTCAATTTCGTAGTCGTGAATCCAGGTGTCACACAGTTGACTTTAATCCCTTCCGTCTTCAGTTCGTGAGCTAAAGAGATCGCGTACGAGTTGACCGCAGCTTTCGAGGTGTTGTATGCCGTGGTATCGCGAAGGAAACCTTTCGGACCGGCTTGGAGACTGTTCGAGGCCATATCGATGGTGTTTATACAGATAGCGGTGTATCCGGGTTTGAGTTCCGCTGCTTTGCGGAGGAGAGGAAGGAACGTTGTCGTCGTTTGGACGAGACCAAAAAAGTTTGTTTCAAAGACTTGATGCATGACGGCGACATCTACAGTGCTGGCCTTTTGATTAGTGTCCATGCGAGAGATTCCTAGAAGTAGAGAATAGAAGGGATAGGAACGTTAGTATGCGAACCCAATGCCGTAAGAACGAGGAAGAGGAAAACGTCTTCTCGGATGTCTGACCTGCATTGTGAACCAAGACATCAAGTCGCCCTTCTTCCTTCTCGATAATATCCTTCGCGGCTTGAACAGATTTTATATCTGTGATATCCAATTGAACGAATTTGGCGTTCAAGCCGTTTTCCGCTTTGAGTTTCTGCCTTTTGATATTCATTCGTTAAAGATTACGGCGTAGTGCCTGATATATCGATCACAACTACTTACTGCGCTTCCTTACCAGCAGCTTCGTTTCTCGAGGCCAGGTACACAGTGTGACCTTTGGAAGCTAGGTTTTTGACGATCGCGTAGCCAATCCCAGTGTTGGAACCAGTAACAAGAATAACGCGTTTGTATTCGGTAGACATGGTGTTGTGTATAGATCTTGAATCAGGTATCAGTCAAGGACAAATTATACCTGCAGAACCAAAGGATAGGTTGCGTACCTAATCAGACAAGTAGATCAGATTTGACAATCAAATAAGAAGATCAGATATGGCTTATACCAGGATGTGAGGATAAACAGACACATCCTTAGAGCTTTTTATATGTCTGCAACGAAGAGTAGAACAGTGAAAATTCTCGACCAAAATTCTCGACCAAGATCGTCCAGGTACGTGTACACGGCAGCCAAGTAGACAAGCCTGAGGTACACGAATGCACATCGCACGCACGCGTACGATGTCAGCTTAGTTGATCGTTGGAACGTTGAGAGTCCGGGAAAAAATGACAACAACACTTTTGACTCATGATCCCTCGTAAGGTCGGTGAGTATGTGGGACCAATGTATACAGATGGCCTATAGACTATGGCTCGAGCTTCGCGTTTCTTGTGGGTCCTTGAGACCAGATTGCACGGGAACTCAAGAGTCCGAGACACGGTCGGGGACACTGTCCGGGACTTGAGTACGAGACAGAGTACGGGACATCCATAGGTAGTCCAAAATATATAATCATGACTTTATGTATGCTGTGGAGAGGTGTAAACTTGTAATACAGAGCTTGAGAGCTTTGAGCAGATGCTCGAGTGAGACAAACAAAGGCCAAAGCCAAACAACGTGTCAAGGCCACGTGCAGGTGTAAGTGGTAGGCAAGGCCCGCACGGGGCCATGCACATTGGTTTATACGAAAAACAAGATTCTGCCACTCACACTTTGCTTTTTTGACAGATCTTCTTCACAACTAAAAGGACTCCCGCAACACCAAACATCAGTTCGCTTTTGGGAACTTAAACTACAGCAATGTGCACAGTTTATGTGCGGATGAAGACAAGTCACTTCAGCTCCGATACCTTAGAATTCTGATAGTGGGACTTCGAAATGAATCTTTGAGTGGACGTAAAAAAACTGACTAAAGGGAGGAAGAATATATAATTATCCTTTATAATTATACATACTATCGCATGTCGGAGATTTTGTTCTCAAAGCATCAAAAGCTTACATCTTTCTTATGACAGCATTTTTTGGACAAAATTCCAGTTACGAAGTCACAAGTATATCAGGTACCAAAGCCCTGGTGTGAAAGTTACCGGAGTGACCGGACACACGGACAATTTGGCACGTGTCCATGGCCAGGCAGTGTTGTCCTTAAGGTCTTAATTAACCCCTCTCAACGAAGTTAGGTCTTAATAGGTTAATTTGAGTCTTAATTAAGTGTATTTTAAGAGTATTTCTAAGGGTTAATTATTGAAAAATTTAACAACCATTGTAGCTATCCCAGGCAGATGGTCCGCCTGCCTCTGACCCCTCCAAATGTTGAGCATCATCCAGTAATTCCTCTTCCTCTCCCAATGCCAGTAGCTCCTACAATAGTTGTTCCTTACTAGGGACCTCCCTGAGGCTCCTACAGGTCTGTGGATGGTTTACTTAGTACCACCAAAAAATCTAGGGTGCCAAGGACAAGATTTACCTGCTAGTACTTGTCTTCTGGGCCTCCCAGAAGAACTCCTACATATTATAAGTAGCATTAGATGTTGGGATTGCTTGAGATGACGAGCTAAAATTGATTTGTGACTATACAATTAGACATGTGACCAGGCTACTTAACACCTAAATAACCCTTAATTACAGACACACTCGAAGTTAGGTCTTATTTAGAAACGTATTTAAGGCCTTAATCTTAATTAAGTCTTAAGTCTTAAGTACAACACTGTGGCCAGGTTCCGCCGTGTTAATTGCGAAGTACTGTCAAGTCAATTTCGAGGGTTTCTCTCTTTAGGGTATAATTTAATCTAGTACAGCTCTTGATAATAAAATGGACAATTAGTGCAACGGCACTGAGCTACATTATGTCAGCTCATACCAACCGGCTGCTCGGCTTCAACTCATTCCAGCTCGGCTCTGGAGCAGAGTCATTATTCTCTGACTTGGCTCTCACTGAAGTCACCTACTTAAGTCTGCCTAGGAGAGGCCGGAGCCCACACTCTGGGAGCTTAATACTTGACTACAGCTGAAAGATAACCAAGTCTAAGTACTTAGTAGGTACATACAGTGTCAGACGGCATGAGTCGGCCATGAAGTAACAAGTCATTTCGGCTCGTTCTCAATACAACACAGCTAGCCGGAGTCACATGTAACACTACAAATGATCTCGAAATTACCCTCAGAACATCGTTATTTACTTTCGGTCACCACTTTCCTTGGAATCTCATAGATTAAACAAACTTTACACATCCATTGGATATAATTAAGGTCAAAATTTGCCCTTGAGATATAGCTACATTCAACTTTGACAATTGGTAGACACGGACATTAGCAATTCCTACAGCTCCAATTAGCAATTCCCACGGGTGCAAATTCCCAGTTAACCGACGAAATTCTCAGACAACGTGACATCAATTGGTCATTAGCAAATTTAATTGGATTCCGAGCCTCAAATTCTCAAACGGAATTGGATCAACCGCTTGTTCGCTAGGACATTGTATTTTTGTCCAAAAACTGGGGTCATACTTTCTGCCTAACACAATACTAATGAAAGAAAAGATCATAGGATGTGCCCTGATGTGCCATTGCCCAGTCTAGTACTTGATGAAAATCCGCCATACTATTTCATACAATAGTGCTGATATAAATAGATTACATGTGCAACATGTCGGCGAGAGAGGCTCTTTTGCAAACCCATGCAACTGCACGGGTAATGGCCATGCTAGCTAGTACTGTACTACTTACCTGCAATGACCCATCGTCCATACCCTACAGTGTCTCATACCACTGTTATCATGTCTCGGACCGTATATACCTGTCCCGTACCTATGTCCCGTACCTATGTCTCGGACAGTGTCTCGTACTCCTGAGTTCCCGTGTGTTCTCCTTGAGACCGTCTGAGACCGTCGAGAGGAACTTCCGCGGATGAATTTTCGGAATCCTTCCGATGCATACGACGGTGAATGTCAATTGCCAAACGGAAGCCAACCGAATTGGATTCCGTCATGACTCACTCGCAATGGGTCTCAAGCCGACCGCGTCAGATCCTGTCAGATCTCGCCGGCATGGCCCTCATGTCCCAGAACAATACACGCAAGTGCTCGTTGCAATGTTTAAAGTTTGTCCCATTCAGCTTCAAATTCGAAAAATGACACACTTTTGCCACAGGACTGATTATTTTTTTTTTGTTCCAATGTTTTCGGACAGAAAAAAATAAGTACTTAGACAAGATCTAGCAGAAGAAAGAGAGCAGGAAGAGAGATATTTGAGCGAGATAGTACAAGTACACAGGTCGATAAATAATTCGCACAACCATGACAAAGCGTCTCCAAAAAAAGATAAGTAGTTGATATCCACAAAAGAATTGAAAAGAGACATGGGAGGGAAGAGAAGAAAAAGTTGCGGTGCAGTAATGTACTAAGTTACAATTCTATGCTGGCGATATTCAAACTAGAGAGAGAATTAATTGACAGAACTAACTGATGCACGAGATTGATAGAGCAAGATATACAAAACACGGAAAACAGAACAAAAAGCTGGGATGAACGGAGAAACAGAAGAAGAAAAAAAACAAATATCGCGGGCAAAGGAAGGGTCACAAGTGAAACATGGCCAAGGGGGGGTTAGAATGATGCAGGGGAACAAAAAGGTTGACAGCGAACAAGACACACACACAAACACACAACACACAGAAATGATTCGAGAACGGACGGGACCACACACACCCACCAAAAAGAAAACGAAACCAACCGGCAGTACATCATCATGCACCTCCACCCGTCCTCCCTCTCTTCCTCGTCGTCCTCTTCGCCGATGGTTGACTTTCCGCATTCCCCTGTGTAGGACTCTCAACTTGTTTCCTCTTCAACGACGCATTCCCCATCGCAGGCGTATTCGTCGTACTCGACGAACCCGGTGTCGATGCAGACTGCGGTCCTCCACCGCCACTTGAACTACCAACAGGAGGAGGTATCACGCTCGCCATAGTGGTCGGGGTCGCTGATGGCGTACCCCCCGCTCCTCCTGATGAAGATCCACTTGCTACACCTGCTGCTCCAGGGATAGTTTTATGCCCTTTTCTCGGTGAAGAGTTCGCCGAATTGGGCGCGTTTTGTGGTGAACTCATTGTAGAGGTCATCGTTGATGGTGTTAGGCCCTGCTGGGCCTGTTGACCTTGTTGACCCGGTGTTTGTCCGGCAGACGAAGATGGGTTTGTGACGGATGAAGGCGCGCTGGTGTATAAAGTGGGTGCTCCATTAGGCATCTGACCAAAAGGTCCTCCTCCAGGTATATGGGGTGCTCCAGGTATACCCATACCATTGGCCATGGTTGATTGGGAAAGTGTTTGAGTAAGTGGATAAGGTATGGTGTCTTTTATTTTTTGTGCCATCTGGACTAAAGATTCTGCGCTGAAAGTCTGGGTAATTAATCTAGTGTGAAAAGACGGGGGGAACTCACGCTTTGGCCCTAATTTTGTCTCGTACGAGAAGGCTATCAAATCCGACATCTGAGCTACGCTTTCCGCCAGCTAAAAAACGAGGTAAAAGAAAAAAAAGTCGCATGAGTCCCACAGAGCTACCAAAAAGAAAAAAAGAGAAACCCCACTTCTAAACACCTCATCGTAGCCTGCGGAATCCCAAACGCATTCACCGGCTCTCCAGGTATGAAACCCCTCTCAATCATCACCCTTGGCTCTTCCCACTTCTTCTCGTCTTCCTCTTGCCCTCCTAGTCCCATTCCATCATCCATTCCATTCCCAACTCCAACCCCATTAATAGCCGGCGAATTCGTCGCTGTCCCGGTCGACGACGTAGGAGGGGGAGGAATCGTATGATGCCTACTCCTAGGTGTCCTTGGACTATTCTCCATACTCCTGGGTCCCATTATACTTTCCAACGCTATAAACTTGTCATGCATCATCGCATCAAACTGGAAATCATCGAATTTTAACAAATAGTTTTGGGAATTTATCCCGTTAGCGTTGGAGTTGGCGTTGGAACCAGGTGCTCCGGGCGGTGGTGGAGCTGTTAACACGACGTGCACGGTGAGAGGGCCTCGAAGAGAGACAGTGTAGCCGTTGGCGTACTTGTACGTCCACACGGCGGAAACGCATTCGACGACCGCGTGTCCATAAGCGTACAGGCGTTCTCGGGCGCCGTCAAGAGTCAGGGTCATAGATTTGACCCCAGATTGAGTTGTTACAAGAAAAAAGCGGGGTAGAATAGGTACGCCGATTTCTGTTACCGAGTTACCCGGATGGCAATCAGGGGACAAAGAAGGAAATCGTGCAAAGTTACGCCTCGAAACTCACCAAAAGGTTTCGCCTCATTCCTCTGATTATCCTTCCATAAAGTAAACCTCATTATTGCTTTTGGAGTAAAGTACTCTTTGATGAGTTCGTTCCACCAAGATAATTGGAGTTTCTTCTGGGTTTGAAAAAATTCGTTATTCGTCGAAACAAGTCAGTAACACCTCTTCTACACGGATTACAATCACGCGACGCACTTGTTTATTCTCATTCGCCAAGATCCCACTAAACTGTAATAGCCTTATTAAGCCTACTCCATGTCCAAGAGCGGGGGCGCTGCTACCATGAAAGGCGGAGGAGTGTGGACGAGAAAGCGAACGATTCATGGACGAGTTGAGGAGTTGAGAGTAGAGAGCAGAGAAGAAAGGAAAGAGACGTCAAAGAAAAGATTATCAGTATCATATCCTTTGTTTTTATCCAGAAAAAAAAAACAACAAAGGGTAGAAGTGAAAAAAGAGCAGACATAGAACGGACAAGATGCACCAGAGTGCAAAAGGAAAAATAAAGAATTGCAAGTCGCAAAAAGTGAAAAGAAAAAAGAAAACTCACCTCGCAGAAAATGTTCTCGGTATCGCCATCGCCCCAGCACCTGCCGCCACTTGTTGCACCTGGTTTTGTTGACCTTGACCTTGACCTCCCTGCCCATGATGTCCCTGCTGCTGCCCTTGCTGTCCAGGCCCCCCCTGTTGCTGCTGCTGTTGTTGTTGTTGACCCTGAGACTGCCCACCTTGCGGCTGCAACTGACCAGGAGGACCATGCGATGGCTGAGACGAATGCGGAGGAGGTCCCTGTTGTCCAGGTTGCGTATCCAAAGGTGAAGAACTCGACGAGCCAGGATGACCACCAGACGAAGGCGACGTGTCCACGTTCATACCCATACCCATTCCCATGCTCATGTTCATATTCATCCCTCCACCACCCAAATTCATACTCATGTTCGCATTCTGCGAATTAGTTGGATGATGTCCAGGTTGTTGGTGATGAGGCCCTGCTCCTCCTGCTCCTCCTGCTCCTCCTCCGGGTTGACCATGCTGACCAGCTCCAGGCGGCGGTGGAGGTCTAGGTGCTATCGCCTGAGGTTGTTGATGTTGATGTTGCTGCTGCTGCTGCTGTTGCTGCGAACCAATACCCGGACCCCCTGCACCTGCACCCGTCGACGAAGACATCCGCATTCCCATACCAGTTAGACCCATTCCTGCCATCCCACTTCCCATTACCATACCTTGTTGACCTTGCGAAGGTCCCTGTGGACCGGGGCTCGGTGCTATTCTCCCAATATTCGGGCCCACACTCGGATGCTGGGCATGACTTTGAGGATGAGGAGCATGAGAAGGATGATGAGGATGAGGATGAGGAGGTTGTTGACGGGGTGTTTGTGTTTGAGGGGGACCGCCTAAATTTCCAGGACCAGGACCAAGGCCAGCACTCGAAGAAGGCCTTCCCTGTCCTTGTCCAGGTTGTCCTTGTGGCCCTCCTTGCTGCTGCTGTTGGTTCTGAGGCTGAGACTGTGGTCTTGCGGGCGGATGATTGGGATGGTTTGGATGTGAAGGACCGAGTCCAGGTGATGCATACATATTCATAATATCCTGATGAGAATTATGCGGTGAGGAATGATGAGAAGGGGGTTGAGAGTGAGACTGTGCTTGCGACTGCGAAAGGGACTGGGGCTGAGATTGAGGCGTCGGTTGTTGGGATTGAGGTTGGGATTGTGGATGACCGGGATGATTAGGGTGGTTCGGGTGTGATGGATGGGATGACATGGGATTGGTGCGATGGTTGTGTTGCGAAGGAGGTCGGGGTATTCCAAAAGGAGGTCCGACTCCAAAGTTGTTATCTCCAGCTCCTCCTCCTGGTCCTCCTCCAGTACTGCCTTGTTGCATCGTTTGGAGCTGTTGAGCAGGTGTTGGATTGAAATCGGGTCGACTAGGTGTACTATTAGGTGTATTACCCAAACTTCCCGGCATAGTTTGTGACATGTCGTTCATCGAATTATGCCCGTGGTTTGGCGATGAAGAAGGAATCATTGGATAAGTATTATTATTCCCTGCTCCTCCTGGCATACGGGTGGGGTTTGGCGCTCCAGGCCCAGGGCCCGAAGGAGGGAACGATGCAGGCCCACCAAATCCACCCATAAAATTGTTTTCTGGACCTGGACCTATACGCGGACGATTCATGGAAGGTTGGGAGCCCATAGACATAGTGGGGTTGTGATTCCCTGGCCCGGGACCGGGACGCGGTGAGGATGAATGAGGTGGCATGAGTGCTCCCATGTTGTTCGCAAAGTTGTTTTGGTGAGAAGGCATTCCTCCGTTTGACATGGCGCCTGGGTTTGGAGGATTGAGGCTGCCCATGATGGGAACTCTTGGGACGGCACCGCCTGGGCCTGGTCTGATGACGCCGACGCTACCTCCTGCACCTCCGACACCACCACCTCCATTTCCGATGCCTATGGGCATGGACATGTCCGGACCCATATGAGGCATGGAACGCATACCGGTCTGCTGGGGATGTTGCGGTCGCATCCCGGGCGGGACACTGGCAGAATTGATACCGATACCCATAGTTCCGACCATGCTGGGTGGAAGACCCATGTTGTTTTGGGGTTGAGATACTGCCCGTCGTATCGGGGGGTTGCCTCCTGCACCTGGAGGCATCATTCCTGCCGGAAAACCGAGACTGCCAAGCTGGTGACTGGATGCAGAGGCCATGTGTGGTGGTGCACCTTGCATGGAGCCTGCTGGACCGTTCATCATGGATGGACCGGGCTGACCCGGTCTCATTTGAGGATGGCGGGGGCCAGCACCCATTATGCCGTTTTGCATGTAGCGCTGGGCGACGATGCTGGAGTTTGAGTCGGGGCCGGGGCCGGGGATCATGGGCATTGAGCCGGGGTTATTGTTTGTCGGGATACCATTGATGGTAGGGGGGGCAGGCTGTGAGTTTGGGAGGACATTGAAGGAGGAGGGAGGGGCGAGGCCAAGGATGTGGTTCTGGGACATGGAGCCGTTTCGAAGGGTGTTGATGTTCATCGGACGGTCAGACACATAAACGTGGGCAGACCGAGGCGAATTGTTGTGGCTGCCACTTGGTCGAAAAAAAAACCAGCGATAGTGGACAGCAACCACACGCACAACACAGACGCCAGTTTGGTTCGCTTTCCCACGTGCCTCAGACATGGTCAGAAATCTCAAGTTCCACGAGCACAAACTCCTCAAAAAAGTCGATTTCCTCAATGCAAGTCTTGATTTCCTCGGTCTCTCCTCGATCCTCATCTTTCACAGTGGAAACAAGATGCAAATCTCCGAGAAATCAAGCTCATGCGTCGCTACCACCTCCAGGATCGCGACGATTACCACAAATACAACAAACTAGCCGGCTCTCTTCGGTCGTTTGCACACCGCATATCTCTGCTTCCTGCTCAGGATCCTTTTCGTGCACGCATGGAAGCCCAGCTTCTAGCCAAACTCTACGACATGGGCATCCTCAACTCGTCCGCCAAACTCTCTGACGTCGATAAAATCACTGTAGCCGCTTTTTGTCGCAGACGACTGGCCGTGTTTATGTGTATGAGCAAGATGGCAGAAACCGTTTCTGCTGTGCGTATAACCTCTTGCATCGTTTCCTTTATCCTCGGTCGGTCGATGTGGCCAACTTCTTTTCTTTTTTTTTAACCTTTTCCACCTCTTTCTTTTTTTAGGCGGTAAAGTTCATCGAGCAAGGTCACGTCCGAGTAGGTCCTGACACAATCACCGACCCTGCATACCTAGTGACAAGGTCTATTCAAACATTACCTCTTCCTCATTCGATGCTTCCTGTCAATCTCTGACACCAAAATCTTTTTAGACGCATGGAAGACTTTGTCACTTGGGTCGACACATCCAAACTCAAGAGGACCATCATGAGCTACAATGACGAGGTGCGTTTTTCTAATACTACCCAGTGTTGTTCTCACCTCACCCGTCTACTTAATCTCTTTCTACAGCTCGACGACTACGATCTCCTTTGATACAATTCTGTTGTATCTTTACGTGACCCGACGACCCCGAAGTTCCCTTCGTTGGTTTTTTTCTTTTTTTTACGTCAAGCCCCTTACTTTACCATCCGCAACTCTCGCCCTTCGTCCTAGCTCCAGCCCTTATCTTCCATACTACACCTACCCACCTTTCCCGTCCTTCCGAAACGCGCATAGCCTTTTGGACTTTTTGATGGAGATCCGTGAGTAACACCACAAAACAGGGCAAAGACGAGACGCTCCCCTCCAAAAAAGACAACAAAAACGGGAACCCACGGGATCAAAAAACTCCAAAAAAGCTCCAACCTAGAACCCGGTTTCTCTCTCTCTTTCGAGCGAAGAGAAGTACAATTTACCCTTGATTTGACTCGGATCATTACAATTCCACTTCGGTACCGTACCAAAAAAAAAGAGGGAGGGGATCAACGGAGGATCACTTCTCCGATCCTACCAAGCATCAAACAGAACCCTTTCCTCATCATCAAGTATGATGTATGTTATTGTATATGTATACACATGCATAGCATCTTTTATAGTACCCACACTCGCATTTTCCAATGTACTTACCGACTCGCACAATGCACATGGTACGGTCAAAATCAACATCAGATTTTATTTGTTTTTATCTTTTTACCATCTGGTAAAGTGTTTGCCTGTCTTTCACTCCTACACAGGTGTAACTGGGCTTGCACTGATGTAACATCAGGTTGAGTCAATCAGTGTGACTGGCATCATATGGAAACATAGCAAGAAAGATGGACTCTCTCTGCCTCAGATCTGAAACTATTGATTCATACCCTTGAAACCCGGGCCAGTTGGTCTATTCTCTCTTGCCCAGTTCTATTCTATTCCATTCCCCCTTGTCTGTCACATTTCCTCATTCCTTGTACACATTTGCTTGTTTCCCCTTTCCCCTCTTTCTTTCACCCTCCGAACCATATCTCCCAGAGTCAATGGAGTTAGAATTTACATAGTCCTTTAGTCAAAGAAGTGGGCCATCTAGAACACAGAATTCTGGGAAATCAGGCATTTCAACTGGAGGGTGTGAGGCAGGATATCCTTATATGGTGTTGCACAAGAGACTGAACTCCATGGCCCGGGGAAGCCCTCCAGTGAGAGTCATAGAAATGAGTACTGTGATTTGGGCAAGATATTCCAGTAAGATATAACATTGCAGATGATTCCAGGGCTCATTGTCTCTGAGTTGGGATAAGTATAGTATAAGAGCTCTAGTTCTTGAGGTATGTCTGAGTAGCACAGATACTAGTACAGCCTTGACTTTAGAATCAAAGATTTCAAGGACTCAAGGAGCTCCCCTAGATTTGAAGGGTAGTTGGGGAACATCCACACTTGTCACTGGGTCAGAGTGGACTCAGGCATCAAAAAAGCCAATTGATCATGATAAATCCTGGTTGTCTGCACAAGTTGGCTTTGAACATTGTGGACCATCATTCATGTCTGGCATGTTTTCCTCAGCCAGGATGTCTTCCAGCATATCAACAATGCCATAGAAGCCATACAGCAAATGCCAAACTGAGCCATATTGCAGTTATGGATGACCACATACTTATCATTGTCATATAAATGAGGCAATCATGTTTTAGGATTGGAGAGCATATAACTGTGGTCAGGGACAGTGGATAGCTTCTGGGATTGCCTTGATCAAGGGCAACAGTTCATTGTCATCAGTCAATGACTTCATTGTGTAGACAGGGGCTTTCTGGTCACGTCATGATCTTCAGTGGGTTTCTTGCACCGATTTCTCCAAAATGCCAATGGCTTGAACTAATACCCATGGCATCTAGATGGCTAAACCCATGTAACCGTGCGGTCAATGGTTGGTTTGAAGAGAAATGTGACTAGACAGGCGAAGAACAAAGAAAGGGAGACATGGAGAAGGATTGGGAATGTGTACTTATCCACGAAGTTGTTCATCCCAAGATCCTGTATCCCAAAGAGGAAACATGCGACGATGGGGCCTTGCGCATCGGACAAGGCTTCAGTCTTGATTTACGGATGAAGTCCCGAGTCCATTGTTGGACGAATGTGGCAAGCAACGAACTCTAGATCTTAGGCTTAAGGAACCTCGTAAATCCCCGTCTCGTTGACTACTCACATAAGCTTTTGTGGTCTTGCCGCGTTCATTATCGAGAGAGCTACGAAATGCTTCAAGACGACCCCGCTCAGAACTCCGTGATCAGACTGTTGCAGATTTCCATGATGCAGCTGTCGAATAGGACGGTCGAGTTTCAATCCCTGCCTTGTTTTGAACCCCACCATAGCGTCTCTGATCTGTAATTCCTCAGCATCGCTTTGGCATTGGCATGGTCGGCACGGGATGAAGAAGGGATGCGACCATAGTAAGAAACAGGTGAGACTTGACTTCCTCATCCGACGAGACATCTGGGGGAAAATCGAATGATCCATCTGACACGCTCCGAATCTCCTGTAGAATCTCGATCCAAGGAAGTCTTCAAATATCCTTCAATGGCGCTTTTGCAAAATCGGTAAAACCGAGAACGAAGCCGCGGATTAGCTGGGTAAAGCGTAGAAAGAAAATGCTGCTCATGTTTCTTGAGTTGCTGAACGAAAGTCATGGTGTACTGTGTTCGTGGGGACGGAAGAAGCTGTGGTACATACAGACGGCACGCGCGAGGGACAATTGGTTATAACATTATGTACATCACCGGTTATGTACTCATTGAGAACGATATCGATCATCCCCCTCAAAGCTGGCTTTCTAGGCTAGCTACTTCCCTATTATCGTGATGTAGACCGGTCGGGACTCTCATGTAGATCATAAGTTACTTCAAAACTATATATTATAATATAGTACACACGCATGCATGTAATTACTTCAAACCGATAGAATGTACGTTTTCGTTGTTCTCGTCCAAATCTGGGCCGTTTCTTAAATTTGTTGAAACTTGGGGGCCACCACTCCAGGTTGTGTTCGTATCTGCAACAATGTTCCGCAGAACATATGTACCAAGTCCAGAATGCTAATAGTAATAAACACAGTCATTACTACTTACAGCCAGAACAATCGAGTGATACATTTCATCATTTTTATGGTCGGTAAATAGTGGACATAAAGAAACGTAACAAGGTTATCGGAACTATCGATCAACTAGTCCAAAGAAAGTCTGTACGATATAATACAACACCCGATAAGCCACTAGTATGTGAAAAAGAGGAGCAGAGACACTGTAGAAGAGACCGGAACAAACAAAAGACGAACAGACAGAACAGACTAACAATAGCTATGTACGTATATGCATGAATGTACTTGGATCGTAAGCTAGCTTAGACAAACAAGGACGAGTATCATACTGCGGAAACGCGCGCGCACTAGGAATGAGTAAAGTCAAAGGAAAGAATAGAGACAAGATCATTCAAGCAAACGGTTGAAACAAAGGCGATGAATGGGTATGAATAAATGAGGGATGTAATGTGTAGGATGGGCGACAATAAGCTCTGATGTCGGCACGCAAGGAAAGATGTCGGTATTGAGTGTCCATCGATCAATCAGTAGCCTGCCATATGTCGATATTTGTAGTATGCAGAAATATAGCGCCTATACGACCAAACGGCAGAAATCGTCAGCATGGCGAGAAAGGCATTGAATAGGGGAACCGGAATTAAAATGAAAAATAAATGAAACCCTACGGTAATACGGGTGTTGAAGCGAACGATGGACATTGATAAATAAAAAAATAATTAGACCAAAAATAACAAAGAGCGTCTATGAATGGAAAAAAAAGTGAAGTTGCGTGATCCACATGATGAAGGGGTTAGAGGGACGTTAACGGAAAGGGATCGCAAGTTCAGTGGGAAAGCCGTCGGTCTATACACGTTTTTTTCTCTTGTCTTTCGAAGACGAAACAGGCTTAGACTTGTGCTTTTTGGCCGGAGGTGCGTCTTCGGGTTCGTCTTCCTCATCCTCCTCCTCCTCATCCTCCTCGTCGTCCGACAAAGGAACCGTTTTCTTGGGTTCCTCTTCGTCAGACGACTCCTCTTCCTCTTCCTCCTCAGATCCCTCAGGCGAAGCAACTTCAACTTTTGGGGCAGATTTTTTGGCAACAGTGTTATTCTTCTCCTCAGCCTTATCAGCTTTGGGTTTAGACTGGCGAGGTTTCTTAGTCTATATAAAACAAGTGAATAGGAAACATAATTATATCAGAAACAATTGACACCCAGTGTGAAAAACTCACAGCAGCTGCGCTGGCAGCAGCAGCATTAGCAGCAGCGACCTCGTCTGGAGACCGTGCATCGTACGCACGCTTGGCTTCGGAATAGTTCTTCTTTGCATCTGATGCGAGCTTATTGTACCGCTGAAGAGAGAAGACGCGTCAAGGACGCGTCGTAAACAAGTTAGAACATATATATGAACAAACCTCCTTGTCTTCGTTGGACATGGCGGCCCATTCCTCAGACATAAGCTTCCGCAGATCGCCTATATTGAGATCAGGGTATTTCTCCTTGAGCTGAGGGCGAACTTCATTTTGGTAGAGGATATAGGAGGACGCGGGACGTTTGGGCGCATTAGGGTCTTTTGGTTTCTTCTCGCGTTTGCGTTTGCCGGATTCTACGGGTTCATCATCGACGGTAGACTTGGGCTTTTTGGATTTGTTGGGGGGGACATCCGAGTCGTCCGAGACGCCGTTGAGGAGGAGTTCGGAACCGGACGCTTTTTTGATGGCATAGGCATAGGCTTCAGCGAGTTTTGCACAGGTTTTCATGGACTCTGCAACCGAGAAAAGACTTTGTTCATACTGCAAAAAAGTGAGAAGAGACAAGATGGAAGACGAATCGGAGAGTAAGTACCTGGGCTCGAATACCATCGAGGTTGGCCATGGTTGGAAATCAAGGGAAATGGTTGATCGAATCGGAAAAGTTTCAGATGCCAAACAAGCGGAGTTTGAAGAAGTGACCAAATAAACAGCCTGGGCGACCGCGCTGGCTTTTGCAACGACCGACTTGTGGGTTCCTCGACGGCGTGAACGGTGCACAAAGACTGCGACAGGCCTGCTGTTCGTCAAAGTGCTGCCAGCCGTCGTCCAAATAGTTGCTCTATAGTCACAGAAAGTTTTACACACTACAGTAAAAAAAAGTCGCAATGGACTCTAATTTTTACAACTGGATGTCCCAGCAGCCAGCATCGCTGCTCTCAGACTCCCATTCACCAACTCCCCAGCAGTCCCGCCCCTCCTCGTCCCTCGATGATTGGGCAAAAGACCGCTCGACATCCGCTTCTGCACAGCCCCAGGCAGCGTCCCCGACTCTTGATCTGAACGATATCCTCAACGAGTTTAGCGGTGAGCAATCATATCTCTTTCTCTCTTCTCTTCCACCCATCTTATGGCCTTTCCGCAGCTTCACCAACTTCGAGCTCCTCTTCCTCTTTCTTCCCGTTCACATCATCGTCAAGTAGTTTTTTCGTCCAGGCGCCGTTCAATAACATCCCCTACGGCTCTTCCTGGACCTCTCCATCCGTACCATTGTCCACGTACTCCTCCCTCAATGGTGCCACCACCGGTCCGGGCTCCACCGCATCCTCTCCACCGCAACAGGCGTTGCCGCCACAGCAACAGCAGCCGTCGCAGTCTCAGCAGCAACCTTCTTCGAATTCGCCCCCCATGGTCATAGAGTACGTGTTCAAACTGCTCCTAGATGGTCCATTGCCTAATATACGCTCTTGTCTTAGTCCCGAATTGACTTCGCTCAATGGCTCGCAGCATTCCTTCGCTCCTCCAGCACAGTCTTCCCCTCCTCCCCAGCTCCAGTCCAATTCGCAGCCATATTCGTATTCTAATTCGACCATGTATCACCCCAACCTTGGAATTCCCCCATCCCTCGTATCTTATTATTCTCAACAACAGCAACAACACTCTTCTCAAGGTCAAGGCACCCTTTCACCCCAGGCTCTTCATGCTTCTTCTATTATCAGCAATCCATCGCAATTATATACTACATCACAATCACCTATTCAGCATCTCCAGTCCCAACAAAGTACTCCCTCATCTTCCTTATCCACGACCACCAGTTCCAATTCGTTTTCTCAAGCATCTCCCCAACCTCCCGGTCCCTCACCAGAACAACGCAAAGCACAGTTTTACTCGACCATCAAGCCTCTATTACAAGCCTCCAGTTTCACCGGTGCAGGTGCCGTGAACAATCTGGTCCAAAAGATTGAAGACTTTGGTCTTCTGGAGGTCGACCCCTCAATACGGCTGGAGATCCTGACCAAGATACGGGACGGTGCCGGGAACCACTACTTTCGCGCGTGGGGTGAAAATGCCACTGCTTTAGATATCACTCGCGAGTGGCTCAAGGCGGCTTATACAGCAAAAATAGATGGTCCTTTACAAGAAACTACGATGCCATTATTACATGTTTGTCTTTTTTTTTTTGGTACATTACACCCACGTTGGCCGGCACCTTATAGACGGACCCATCTTTCCTCTTCTCCCGTTGTACACTTTCCTGTGTTGATATCCTTTTTGTGACAGATCATCGATCGATTGCCGTTAACCCTCGAATCTCTAAAAGCTTCCAAGCTAGGCAAACTCGTGGTCAAGCTTGTCAAAGAACCGTCGTCACCTGGTGAGCATAGTTTCCTCATTCTATTTACTTCTGGGCGTTTCTGCAAATTGGTGAGGCTGTCTACACGATGTGAGCATGTGTACATGTGAGCATGTGTACATGTCAAGTGCAAGTGCGAGAACGCAGTTGGGCGCCAACCTTGGGCTCCGTCATGAAAGCAAAGCAAAAAGTGAAAAAATCAAGAGTACTTTTTTCTTACCCTTTTGCCTGCTCTTTCTGTCTCCTGCCTTCCTTTTTTTATGCTCTTGCGCTGTTTACGATACGCTTCAAATTTTTATTTGAGTGGAAAAATCTAAACGAAAAAAAATTGTTAAAATATAATGTATCTAACTCAACGCTCTTTGTTCTTTCCCTTTTGTACTGGTAAAAATCCACAGCGGTCAAGGACATGGCATCGAATATCGAACGAAGATGGCGTCAGCTCGTAGACGGGGTGTCGAAAACACCAAATAGCAATACCGAGGGTGGGTCCATGTCAGTCCGCTTGAATAAATCCCGTAATAATTTAGACGAAATAACTAGATTCGACGAAATTGAAGAAACGCAAACTTGAGCCTACAACTTCCAAAACCGTTGTCCCCAACAAGAAACCGGCGATTGGCATCACGTCTTCCTCGAAACCTGTCGCGGTGAAGAAGGAGGCCGGGTCGTCGTCGACAACGACAACGTCGGTGGGCACGACCAAACCCACGCCAGCCGCCAAATCCGACTCATCCTTTTTCTCTGGACCTAAACCGAAGCCCAAGCTGCCGAGTTTCAAAAAGGCACCTGTGCCAGTGAAGAAGGAGTCCGATGCAAATGTCGCCCAACCGTCTTCAATCGATCCATTTCAGGAAGCACTCAAGTCCATGGCCAAATCAAGGAGGGATTCGCCTTTGGCTTCTTCTGCGAGTGGGGTTGCGTCGGCTTCGTCGCCCCCGAATGTGGGAACACCGCCTCAGACCGTTGGGACACCGATAAAGTTGGGCAAGAAGAAAAAGTCGGTAACTTGGGCTCCTGATGGAAGTTTGACATCAGTGAAGATCATTGAGAGAGCGGTTTATGATGATGATCCTGCAGATGTTTGTGTTCCTTTTTGTTTGGGGAGATACTGCGGACTGACGGTTTTGACACTCTTTCTTTTGTAGGGCGTGCATATGACGAGTCTGCGGGATCTTGATCGAGGAGAGGGTGCAGCGTTGCATGCACATTTGTTTGAAGAAACGTTGGATTGGTCGGAACCCATTCGTAAGTAGAGGTACTGTCTCTCAAAGAAATGAAATCTGACGACATATCGCTTTGGTTCACTTTTACCGTTCTTTCTGATGTTTTGTACGAAAATGTCGTGAAAATGTCGTGAAAATGTAGTGATCGAGATCCCTCCTGACATTGAAGCCAAGCCACGCGGCGAGGAAAGTCTGGAAAAGACGGTACAAGCACAGCGGGAGGAAACTGCACTTATTGCATTGTATATGACGCCAACGCATATTCCCGACACGCCTGGCGAAGCTACGAATGTGATTTCAGAGGATGAAGTAGACAAAGGTGTAAAGATGATGACGACTGGTCCCGAACTTGATCCTATACTCTGGAGTAGTGAGCCTCCTTCGCAAGCTGGGATGGGTATGGAAGGTATGAATATGAATGTGGATGAAGCTGATCAACCAAACTCGGTTATGAACCTCATCGCACAACTCTCAGGCGTAGTCACAAACTCAATAGGGGAAGGTGGCAGTTCTGGCGGAGGTTCGGGAGGGCCGGCCGGGTTCGGTGGTATATCCGGGTTACCTGGTGTATCGAATGGTGGTGGAAGTGGAAGTGGAGGTGGTGGTCAAGGTGGTAATATAGATCCTCTCGCAGCGATGCAAGCTTTTCCTCCCGAAACGATTTCAATGCTTCTTCAACAACTTGGAATGCCGGCTGGACAGTCGTTGCAAAGTACTGATTGGTCATCAAATCCGGGATCATATCAGTCCGAATATGGTTATAACGGTGATGATCACCGGAACGATCGCTGGCCGGACGGCGGGTTCCGGGGCCGTGGCCGTGGTCGCGGCAGGGGCCGGGGTGGTAGCAGTGGTATGCAAGATGAGCGGTATAGAAATAGTAGAAGAAAACCATGCGTATTCTTTCAATCTGGAAGGCGAGCGAGTTTAAAAAGTATTCTTGGAAATGAGCCGGAGACTGATATATAACGTCTTGTCCGTGTTTACAGATGCAAATACGGCGATCAATGCGACTTCGCACATGAACTCATTTCATGATGGTGTTTTGCTTTGCTTTGGAGTCAAATAGACGCCAGGGCGTTCAAGGTCAATTCGAACCGGGATAGGAAGACAATCAGGTTTGCATACCTTTGGTTGTTGGCTGATTCATTGGGGTTCTTCTCTGTGTTTATCTTTTTCACCCCGCATACACATTCATACATTCACATATCATCTGTACATTCATTTCATCCATTCATGCATTGCAGCTGACAAGACAACAATCACAATGGCATATATATATATGTTTCTAATTCACTGCTTTGAACTACCGAAGTTGATCTGAATGAAAAGCTGAACAGGTGATACGCTTTACGAGACTAATTATGCTTCCCAAGTTCATTGGGCTTATGTATGACCGTAGGCGTAAAAGACCGCATCTCCTAAGTTTCTTAGTAAAATAATGAGAATACGTGTCTGCTGCGCAGCCTGCACTGCAACGACAGCATAATAGTAATAAGAACTGCTGTAACATTCGGTCCAATCAATGAAAGGACTGGCCATAATCACTCATTCCGGGACCGGGACCGGATGCAGTGCAATCGATTGGTGGCCCGCGCCGGCTTATAAAAAGTGAACGCTCTTCGAAGCCAAGTTCGAGTTTCTACCTAAGTCATTCATGTCCCAGCCTCATTCCTACGGCAGTCCACCTCCTCCAACAAACCCGGACACTCGGGCACTTCCTCCTGGCTGGATTTCGCAATATGATCCCAAGTGCGTTTCAGATTTTCGTTTCTCTCGTTTTTAGCAAAAACCATCGATTCTCAACGCAAAGTTTGGAAATGACTACAGTTATCGGGCGTGGTACGTGGCCTGTTCAATTTCATTACCATTAGGAGCTTGCCCTGATCGTCGCATGTAGGTTCTATGTGAATACCGTCGCGCAGCCTCCCCACACGACTTGGGTTCATCCCCTTGGTCCTCCTGGATCAAGTCCACCACCTAATCAATACGGTCCTCCCTCAGGCCCACCTCCTTCGGGACCTCCTGGAGGACCTGCTGGACCTGGGTATGGGTATGGAAGCCCACCACCTCAACAGGGATATGGATACCCTCAAGGCCCTCAGCAAGGATATGGATATGGTTCTCCTCCCCCACAAGGATACTATAACCAAGGTTACCCGGGCCAGCAAGATAGTGGGTAGTTTCTCGTGATCCCTGCCAAGCACAACTTGAGTATTAACAATAGAATCAATACCTAATTATAGGATTCGGCGGATTTGGTGGTCAGTCTTACCAGCAACAACCGATGTACGCACAACAGAAGCCTCAGAAGTCAGGTCCGGGTATGGGAACTGCACTTCTAGCTGGTGAGTCTTGTTTTCTTTTGCAGTTGGAGATGGTGGTTTTGACTAATTATCCATTTGTAGGCGGTGCTGGTTTAGTGGGAGGCGCTCTCATTGCCGATGCTATTGGAGATCACATAGAAGACGAGCAAAGGGAGGCTTACCAGGAAGGTAAGTTGCCGTGTTGTTGGATTTACCGAGATGCTGCCTATTGACTGAACCTTTTTTTATGTGTATAGGCTACGACGACGGTCAGGATGGTGACTTTGACGGTGGCGACTTTTGATTGATTCCATCTTTGGTTTTTGCAAATCCCTTTTCTGTCTCTGTTTCTGTTTTCTTCACGCTATGCTGGAACTTGTCGCATTTCGCCTTGGTCTCTTGCTTTCTTCATTTAACGATCATTATACGGTAGGTACTGTATACAAAGTACCCTTATATATGTGTCGCTCGGTATCCAAATTTCCATCTCATTGTAACTGTACACGTCTGGAACTCGAATCATTTGTTGTGATGAAGATTAACTGACGCGAACGCGCATGCATTGCCGCGTTCCTGGCGTATAATTATATCAAATTCACATGACGTGTTTCCTACGGTCTCTTCTCTTCTCTTCAAAGCATTTCTCGGCTTGTGCATGTTCAAATCAGTCCTAACCTTTTCCTGACTAGAAATCTTGAAAATATCTCTTCAAACTTCCAGTCAGTTGACCCCAGTCACGCTTTTTGCAGACCTGGATCTACCGTCAACCTAAGCCTGGCGTCTTTTTTGACATGTATGTCAATTAAAAAACTGTCCAACCATCAAGACCTTGTCAAATAATCGGCCAATGCCCGAGCCACCTCAGATTACCCTGGAATGGCCCTCACGCATCATGCATTGTATTGTAATATGCGATCTCCCGGAGGCTATAACTTCTTTAGTATAAAGAGCAGAGCTCTAGCTCTCCTTGAAGAACAAAAAATCCAATCACTGTTGCTCTTTGCTGGGACAGGTGTGTATTTACCTGATTTTGTTGTCTTCACTGGCATACTCATATAATAGAATCAGATTATCTCTAGCACGAACAAATGCTCAAAGTTGAGAGGCTTAACGGGTCCGCAGCACGACCTCTGGACAGTGCAGAAATTCCCTCTCCCCCCTATTCCGAGTCATCCTTAAGTCAGCAGAACATTTCAGGCTCTTTTAACGACGTCGGGAGCTCGTCGGGAACCGTTGCAGCATCTTTGTCTATGGCTACAACTACCACAACAACAACGACCACTACCGCAACGACGACTGGAGGCATGACTTTTGCTCAACAGTTGTATGCCAGTGCATTCCCGGGAAAATACACTTTGCCTGCACAGAGTCCCAGCCCGCCTCAATCCCAGGCTTCAGGTACAAATCGTCCTGCCAGCGTGTCGAGTAATGCTTCTGGATCAAGGCTGTCAGAAGATTACCGTGTATCTCCCAGCACTTCAACGTCGTCGGGGGTTCCATCTTCTCCCAGTGATGGTCAGTCCCTTTACGCAGCCAACGTTGCAAACTCAGTCTCGCAAAGGCCAGGTCAAAGTCGACCTTCAGGAGCGCGCTTACCTGGTCGATCAGCATCGACGAGTGTATCTACGAGTCGGATTTCACCTACCATCGAGGGAGATGGTCCTGTAACGCAGAACGGTGCTCATAGGGCTCAATCGTACCAAGCTGGCGCTTCGCATACTACTTCCTCTCAGCCTCGTCCGGTTTCAACAACTGCGACGAACAGTGTCATGAACGTTATGAAGCCATACGAGTATTCAGCTCCGGACTCTGGTGAGCAAATTCCGGAGGTTAAAATGGTTCTTCGCCCAGCGTCGCAGAGTCCATCGATGCCGGTTCCGAGACCAGGTTGGCCATCTCCCATGCTTTCATCTACTCCTACAGACGCCAATCATGCTTCATCGACCTCTCCGTCATCCCAACAAGAGCAGCAGCAAGCCCAGCATACCATGAATTCCGGTGGGCAGGTGGTGCAGGGTCAAAGCCCAACACCGATCTCCTCTCCGGCAGGATCTTCTGTGGGTCATGGCCATGGACAAGGTGTCTTCACTTCTGGCGGAACGAATGTGGGTCCTCAATCGCCGACTCCGTCTACGCATAGTTTCAACGTGGCCGGGGGAAGCCCGACCAGCGTGGGTAACACTGCTAGTTCAGGGACTTCGTATAGTCAGCCTGCTTCACCGGGGCAAGGCGTTCATCCAGGGTCTCCGAATGGAATTGTTAATGGAACGACACCGCCTATGCAGGTGGTACAACAACCTCATCAGGTGCAGACGCCAGTGCACCAGTCTTCCCTCAATAGCTCGCACTGGGGTAACGCGAATACGAATCCTCCTGTACAAATCCAACAACCTCCTTTTGCTAGTACTACTGTTAGTAATGGTGGCAGTAGTGGTAGCTCGTCTTGGGGTACTCCTCAAACGCAAACACCGGTCCATCAGTCTTCGCTGAACGGGCCCTGGGGTAATGCGAACACCATGAAACCTCCCGCACAAACCCAGCAAACTTCTTTCTATGGTACTAGCAGTGGAGGTAGCGGTAGCGGCTCGTTCTGGGGTAAACCTCATACACACACTCAACCAAGTGCAAACATGGTTCAGACCCAACCTCACCGGCCTTCCTCGGGAAGCAGTTTCTTCAGTTCGTTCTGGGGTAAACCTGTCCAACGTCCGTCGTTGTATGCACAACAGCCAACCCAATTTCCTATGCATGCTATGGCGTCTCCTCCTGTATCTCCACCTACACAGGGACCTACCATACATCCCCAAACGTATGCATCAAATACAACCCAACCTGGACAACCAGCTAGTTATATTCAACAGATGCAACATCCATCACAGCACGTTGCCTCTCCGTCTCTTTCTGGACCTCAGGTTCAGAGCAGTCCTCAGACGAATTCGTCCCCGGCTCAGACACATCCGTCTAGTTTCCAAGGTGTCCCTTCCCCACCTGCCATGTCCAGTCAGAACATGCAACATAATAATGCCAATAGTGGCATGTCTGCATATGGAGCGCAGACGTCATCTCTCCAGACACCTACTTTCTCTCCTCAACAAACGCAACCTCCTTCGACGAGCACTGGCGCTTCTCCTAACAGTGCATCAGTCATAGCTGGTCAACTCGGGAGATTTGCAGGTCGTTTAGCGTTGAACATGGCTAAACGTACAGCCCTCAAATTGGCTCCGACCATCTTGTCCGGACTTGCCGCTGCTATCTTGCCCAACGATCTCATTCAAAGTGTCAGTGATAGTCTAGCCAATTTGGACTTGACAAACACTGGCATAGACCTGTCGCAGCTGCAGGCTGCGTTCCAAGGAACGCCGGGAGCAGATTATCAGGGAATTATTAACCAGATGCAACAACTTCAACAGCAGCAACAACAGGTTGTCGCTGGCGCTGGTGGTGTTGGAGGCAATTCTCCGGCAGGTCAAAGCCAGCAGAACGCAAATCCCGTGAATTACGATGCTATCATCCACGCTTTGATGAAACTTTCGCAAGTCGCGCAGAGTAATCAGACATCGTCGCAGGGGCAGCCAGTGAATACGAATATTCATGCTCAGGGACAGGGACAAGTACCGACTCTTCAACAAGGCCCGGCGACGACGACTAGTGGTTTCGCGAACCAACCAGTTCACCACGGAGTTTCGCCTGCTCACTCACCTGCTGCGACACAACAGCATTTCCAATCGCAAACACCGATGCACACTGGCAATTTGACTCACCCTGGAATGCATGCTCAGTCGCATCACGCACAGTCCCCGATGTCCCATGTGCAACCACAGTATCATCCTCAGCAACATCAAACGAACCCGCCACGTCCTCCAAATGTGGTTCAGCAGCAGACGCAACCTCAATACCATCCTCAGCATCAGCAGCAGAATCCATCGCGTCCTCCGAATGTGATCCCTCCACAACAGATACAGCCTCAGTATCATCCTCAGCAGCAGGTCAATCCGCCGCGTCCTCCTAACGTGAACGCACATCCCAGTTCGAATGCTGGTCAGCAACATCCTTACCATCCTCCCCAGCAGCAACCGCATCATCCTCCACACGCGAATCCTCAGCAGCAGCAGCAACCTTCCCAGTCTCCGCTACAACAGCAACAGTCATATCCACAGCAGCAGCAGCAAGAACAGTCATATTCAGATACTCAGCCGCAAACCATATACCCACAGCAACAGTCCTATCCTCAGGATCAGTATCAATACCAGGATCCAAACCAATACGGGGACCAGACCCAATATTCATCACCCGACCTTGGTTACCAGAATCAGGATAGTAGTGTCTCGTCCGATCTACCCAATTACGGTGATCAACCTAATGCTGATCCTGGCTACGACACCCAAGGTGGACAATTCTCAGAGTCTCAGGATTCTTCTTCTGGTCTGTCTGGTATCATAGATGGATTCCAAAACATGTTGAACGGTTTGGGTAACCAGATGTCTGGGAACGATGATGGGGCAGATTACGGGAATTCCGGGTTTGGAGATCCTAGCTATGGGGATCCAAACTCAGGCGACGTCAATCCTCCAGCGTTCTCTGATGTAGATCCAAACGCCATGGGAATGGGAAGCTTGGATGGTTCTCAGCTTCCTGCCTTTGATGATGGTTCTTATGCTAGCGTGTCTGTTAGCGAAACGGACGTGTCCTTTGTCGACGGTTCCGGTGGAGGGTTCGAGTTCTTGTCGGAAACAGTTACCGCTACTTCTGGGTCGGACGTTTTTACGGAGTCGGTCATGAGCTTTGGGGATGGGAATTATACGACGATAACGGAACTGTCATATTCCTCGACCTGAAGAATGGACATTGTATTGTACCTTCCCGCTTGTAATTCTTCAACTGTATCAGGTGTGTATATGTGCAAAAATATTTATTCAGAATTGTAGTGTATCAGGATCCGACCGAAGTAACCACAGGTGTGGAGAGAGCCTTGAGATTAAACTTCAGATTGAGTTTGAGCAGAATGACGGGTAAATATACTCTTGTTCAGAAATAACGTGCTACGGTCCCTACCCCACGGTAAGCTTGTTATTTTTTCCTCAGTCTCGAGCTCGTGGATATTACGAAAAGCCTCTTAGCTGATCTTAAAATCGGCCATTTGGACTTCTTTTTGACAATTCCATCTTCGATATCTTCACGTTTTTCAACCACCCTTTCCCCTCCTACATAAATCTTGACCCAAGTCAACACCGTTCGATCGTAAGAGTCTCCATTTGAGTCTTTTTTAATAGACGCTTGTATACGTCTTTTCGCAGCATCAAAGTACTCTTTACCGAAGTAACAACAGCATTGCTCGGAACATGCCTCGGAATTCGGACGCAAACAGCCTGTTCTACCAACGGCTACCGCGGGATTGATATGGAGAATCTGAAGATGGTCCAGAAACGAAGCTGTCATTTGAAGAAGCAGGTGCTACCGGGAGAGTCGTTAGGGCATGAATGTCGAATGATGAGTTGGAAAGCACCATACAATCGGATTGGCATAAAGACGATCATGTTTCGGGAACTTTTCAACGGGTGTTTTATGATGAGTCTGGTGGTCTTGAGTGGTATGAGGGAAACTTACCAGCACGCCCTCCGTTTCAGAAATCGGGTCGACAGAGATCTCTTCGCTGTTTACTCTAACGGACAAACTTTGAAGTTTTCTACAGCGGCGAAATGATCCTACGTTGCCCTCTGAGAAACACCACTTACCCTCAAACTTAGGCTGTATGGTCAAGGAAAGGAGAGTATCTTCATGCAACACGAGTGTTTGGTTGTAGAACCGATCAGCGTCTCTGTTCGTCTGCACATGGCCAGTGGTACACTTTAGCGACAGATGCTCAAGGCCTGAGTATGACTCGAGATAGTCCAGCATGCCTGTCGAAATGTAGTCTACGATGAGACGTTGGAGGCGGATTTGGTTGGAGGACAGAATACTCCATATTCTTGTAGTACCAAATTCAACGGGAATTGCATCGCACAGTTCGAGTGATGTCAAGTTGGTGAGATTTGTGTAAAAAACCTCGTCAAGAATCCAGCTGTATAGACCGAGATGGGAGATTGCAGAGGGGAGAAACGCTTCAAGAGCGTCGGGGATTTTCCATGACCCTGAATCAAAGCGGATAGACATTCCTCTTTCTAGGTCATCGCCTTCCGAGGGCGAGTGATCTATTAGAGATTGGATCACACCGTTCCCCGCACGGTGCCTCGAAATTTGTCTCGTCAATATAGAGACAGAGACAACCTTTAGATTGCGAAGTTCGGGTAAAATTATGGGGGGGAGGGTAGGGAAACGAGGCCAGAGATAGTGTGGTACGGTATACTGGTAAATGAATTCTTCGATATGCTGGAGAATAGACAATGATTTTGCGATTGTATCCGAGATCCACTCAGGGTCAGTTATCCGCCAGTACCATCTAAAAGTGTCAGAGTTAGTAAATGATAGGGATGGCATCACTAGACCGAAACGTACTGGACTACTCGAAGATTGTAGAGAGACTTTAAAGCTGGTTCGAGCAATCTCCTTATGTCCGACTGGGCCTTGCGAATCTTCTTATTTTGCGTAGATCGTTCGTCAGTTATCCATGCACAAAGCGGGTCATTGGAATCCCATCCAGCCATGCCAGTTGTCGGTGGAAGACGTCTATAGGCCACTCTAGGACTGGGATAGAAGTCAGGCGACAAGGAAACAATCCTGATCTGTCGGATGTATTCAGAATATTCGGAATTGCTCTGCTCAACCAGAGCGTGAAGAAGGCTGAGTCCAGGTTCGAGGTTCTCTGTGTGAATATTCAGAGTCACCTCAGCAAGTAAAAGAGGCTTGAGAGCAAATCCGAGCCGGGAACAAGTATGCCTCAAACACTTCCTATCAGCAAGCCTCTCGACCTAGCACTTGAATAATCAATTTAGCAAAACGAAGGTATGATGAGTAGTACACACCTCATATCCAATTTTCTGAAGTAACTCAGTTGGTAGCGACTGCATCGAAGTCCAGGGAACTAGTGGTTACTGGGTTGTTGCTCCGGAATGTCATGTTGAGCGCTAAACTTAAATGAAAACGTGGGGAACGGTGGAGAAATACTTGATCAAATGCCAATGGTCTCTCGAGGGCCCACTATTACGAATGCAACACGCTTCCCATCAGATGTTCAATCAACTTCTACCGCCACAGATTGACTGGCAAATGGACTCGCAATCAGGAACCAAAGAACATCAAAGTACTCGGAAAACAGAACGAGTTGACGAACAAGAAGAAATACACAAGGCACTGTCAAAACCATAGCCGCCATCGTACTACATTCATGATCACTCCTGTGCCAACTTGTGTTTATGCTTCTTCTTCTTCTTCGACTTTTCCAGACCCTCTGCTTCTTCGTCATCCATCTCTGATTCCATCACTCTTCGTTTTCGTTTAATCTTCTCCTCAACAGTAGGTACAGCTTCTTCTGCGGGGGCGACAAAAGCTTCTGCCCGTTCTGCCTGGCGTTTTTCGGTGGTTTCTGCTTGCTGTAAGTGATTGCCGTCAGCGTTTTGCATTCGTTTTGCAGAAAATTTCGTATATACCTTTTGCTTGCGCTTTTCCGCCTCTTTTGCCTCTTTCTCGTGCTTCTTGAGAAAATATTCTCCGGACTCGAGTTGGAGATCGACCTATTGAACAAATGTTATTGCGTCAGCAAACAAAGCTTCCTTAATCTTTGTTGCATTTGACGAACCTTCCTCGGTTGTTGTGCAGGCGGGAATGGTGTATAAACTTTCTTTTTCTGGGCATCTTTCGACGTCGAGGGCTCCAATCCAGCAGCTTCACGTGCAACATTTTTGGCTTCCAGCCTCTCGTTCTTCTTCGCTGTCTTTTCAGAAGTTTTGAGGTGGTTTTTGCGGAATTTAGGTAGGAATCGGTCCCAAGATTCGTTTGCGAGTTTGGGGTCTTTGGCTAGTTCACGTTTGATCATTAGTTCCTGAGAGTAAAATGAAAGCGCGGGTTAGTGGCCATTTGCAAAAGTGAGAAAAAGATGTACTTTGATACGATATATCGGATGTATGTTTTTCATGCAGTCCAAGACAATTCGTCTCACTTCCTTCAAAGATTTATGAGGACCCATAACGCTGACTGTGCTTCCTTGAACAAGCACATAACATTGTGTCAGCAGTTCTATAGCCTGCAAAAAAATTTATTTAGAATGTCATTTTTCTATCAACGCGTCACGGTACACACCTTTAGTGTACTTCCGTCTGGTCCAATGATCCTTTGTCTCCTCTTCACAAATCTCTCTTTATTCCGTACAACGTTGCCAATTTTTATGATATCGCAGGAAGTGTCGTCATTGAGGATCTTCACAGCTTGTGTTATTGCAACACCACGAGCAAGAAGTTTAATCATGTCGCGAGCTTTGAGGATGATATACGGATCGTATGTTTTTCGAGTTGTGCGGACGGCCATGGAACCGTGGACGAGGTCGAGGGTGCATGCTATACCCTAGATTACCGCGATGAGTTAAAGAATGGGTTTATAGAAACGAACGAGGGTATACATGGGTCTCAAGAGCTCTGGTCACTGCGCTCCAAACCTCACGCAGATACTTTTCACGGTATTTGGGGAAAAGTGTCGCGAATGAAGATTCTTCGGCGAATGTTCCACCCTTGTTGTCGGAGGGTTGGAAGGAGTCAATTTTCCACTACAATCGGTATTGAGGATGCATTTTCTGGCTAAAGAATGTTGCTTCTTACACTAGAAAAGCAAAGGAATTAATAGAAGCCAAGCCCACAAATATACAATAAATTTCTTACTGGTCAATATCGTCGGTATCCCAGGCTAATGGAAACGCGTAAGTTCAGTCCTTTTCACGCTGACTAGAATACTTACGCTTGTCTTTCCTGTGGCTCTTGTTCTTGTTTGCAACAACCGTCTGCTCATCGTCGGACATGGTTGTAAATGAAAAAAGGAATGCAGGTCCGATGGACCGTGAGACTCGGACTACAGCCCAGCCTTCACTTTGACCTGAACAGTCAACAACTTTGCCCTTCCATTCCTTTCACTCCTTCCTCACCATGGATATCTCTACCGAACCTGTCACTACAACAACCGAAGATCCCTCTTCTCTAGCTCTCTCTTACGACGACTCAGTCCCCTACGAGGAACAACTCCCGGACCCAGCTGCCTTGGCCAGTCGAATAGGAAACGCAAAAGTTTATCTACTCTCTGAATCGTCTGTGGCGAGAGTCGCCAAGGTGCGCAGGTGCATTGGTGCCATTGCGCGAACACGAGCCTGATGTGCAAGTACTATACGAATTCTTTTCAAAATACGAACATAAATTCTCCCGAAACTCTCGAATGGTAAGCGTAAACGAGACGGGGACGAAGAACCTATGGAGGAGGAGATGTCGGAAGATGTCGAGATGGGCGAAGGTACGCTTGTCATTCTCCGCTCATTGTTCTCCAACTTAGGAGTCTTCATTGCTTTTTTTCAGACCCATCTATACGAGGAAACGCCTTATTTTTGACCGGCACACCTGTTTCCCATCTCCCTACGGCGCGGATTTTTGCGTACGCTACTCACTTCGAGGCTCGTCCGCTTGGTCTCGAATGGGTCGATGACACGACCTGTGTTCTGGTCTTTGACTCCACAGCCGCAGCACGGGCTGGTCTCGAACGTCTTTGCAGATCCTCTGAAGAGGAAGTTGACATGGAAGGTTGCGTTACTGCTAAATCCATTCCCGTCACCCTCTGGCCTCCTGAGGAACGGATAAACAAGAGTTTGGGTAAAGGAGAAGGTCTCAAAGGCGAACTTAGGATACGTTGGGCAAGACACGACGATGTAAAGAAGAAAGGGGCAAAGAAGAATAGTGAGTTCTACAGGAAGCATGGGAACATGGCGGGAAAAGAGACGGTCAACGGAAGGGACCTTCCGAATGCCATGAAGAGAAGGCGGGTCAATGATGATTGGAAGACCAAGGAACGTTTGGATGATGATCTTGACCAGATTCGCGCCGATGCGGAACAATTGGATGAAGAACCAGCGGACACTCCATCTCCTCCCTCCAAAATGCGATCGGATTATATTGCCGCTGATGGTAGGACGCTTCTTGAGCGGACCTCCAACATACGTCTTCACTCTGACCAAGAGCCGGATCTCGTGTCCAGAATCACTGCCTCACTTCCTCGTCGCGCCAGGCATGGAAATTTAGAGGACAGACTGTGGTCCGATAGAAGGTTGGTAGTAACAGAAAACCCGAGAAGACGGAATGACAATGGCAGGAATTCACGGGATGGCAGCGGTAGAAACTCTAGGGCTGGGAGAGAGCGACCTCAAAAGACACGACAGGAACTTGACGATGAGCTGGATGCATTCTTGGCCCAGGAGGATTGATTCGCTTTGGTATATTGTATTATTTGTATTTCTAGTAGACTCTATCTATATCCACCACTCATACTCATACTCATACTCATATTCATTCCTGGTTTAAACATCGATTTTGGAGTTTGGAATTTGCAGAGGCATCCACAATGAGCTTTGAAGGGCGTCTGGACGTCCCAGTTGTGTCACAGATGCGTATGTCACAACTCTCTGTCAACCGCGTCGACGCCCCAAATACTGGACTGGATAACGATAAAAACATCTCAAAACCCTCGTACTCTTCTTCAAGAAATATATTCTCTCCCATTTTTATTTCAGGCACTCGCATTCTCCATGAACGCCTTTCGTTTCTTTAGCACCTCCACCCCGACTCGTATGCGCCGTGGATCTGCCCCTGAAGATTACTTTGACGTGGACGACGACAACATCCAAGGTCAAGATGTATGGGATCCTGCTCAAGAATACTTTGCCACACATGATCGTGAATCATCTGGAACCCATTTCTATCCTTCTGTGTGCGCCTCTGGCACCGACAACAGTACACAGCAAGAACTCGAATTAGAATCTGAACTAGAATCGATCGATTTTATGACACCGGAACTCGAAGCCCACATCGACGAGATTACATCTGGGTCTTATACCCCAACCCCGTCGCGTCCTTCCACACCTCAGAACAGATCCTCTACTGCCTCGCGTCTTTTCAACCACTTTTCTCTCTCAAGGATGTGTGAAAATGTGTTTGCTTCCACGGACGAAAATTCAAACGAAGAAATCCCACTCTCTGAATTGTCATCGTTTTCATCCGAGATATCTACCAACCCCGTTTGGCTCGAGCCCTCTCCCGTCTTTGCACCAAACGATGCGGGTGATCAACAGGACTTTTTTAAACCTGAAGTCCATCGAAAGCCAGCATTCATCAATACTCGCAACGCCCATCTTTCAAACCGTCGTCATCACTATTCTTCCAACTCCAGTCTCTATTCTCCCGTCTTAGACACCCCGCCTCTATCTCCAGATGTGTCATCCTCGGACATGTCCATCTCGTCCATTACATCTTCTCTTATTCTCCAAGATCAAGATCATATTGCAAGTACGTCTCAAGATTACATCAATGAAGACCTACGCGCACGCAAAGCCGACACCTTTCTGTATACTCAAGAACACCTGCAAGAAATTCGAGAGGGAAAGAAACCTGAAAGATCCATCGTGCGTCTTTCCTACTACCCGTCCATGATGTTGCCCAATAGTAAACGACTTCTTACACTTCTGACTCATCCAGTGCTATGACACCCTCGTCGATGATATCGCGTCCAACGACCGTAGTACACAGAAGCAACATAAAGAAGCGCGTCAACAAGTGAAACCCGAAGACGAGGGTGAATGGTACGGTTTGAGTTACACTCTGGAACTCAGTTCCAAGGAACGTAGAACGTCAGACGGGTACGGATACGCTAATGAGCCATCTCTCGGTGAACATTCACGGGTATGTCAACTATCGGAGTTTCTTTCCGCCTCCTTCTCTCTCTTCATATCGCAAATCTGAAAATATCCTTTGACTCACCCTTGGCACACGCTACAGAGCCGCGAATCGTGGGCGGCCCTCCATCTCCATCGTGTCCATCCATCCTATGAAGACGAAGAGTATCAACACTGGAAGAACTGGCATCGCTTTCTGGACCTCCAAGACAGGAAAAAGCGACATCGAAAGGGACTGGAGTTTAAAGCAAGGTCGAAAGAGCTGGCATGGTGCCATGTGTGTGAGATAGAGACGAGGGAGATTATTCATTCCCAGATGGTGATGTCTTTCAATCTCCCAAATACCACTTGTTCAAGGTTTTTGCTGACGATGGATTGTAGGAATCCTATGGAGAAGCCTCTGCTGAATTAGTGGATCGGTTGTCTGCTATTATGCAGTATCGTAAGGTGTGCATTCCTGTCGCTAAATGATCTTTCTTCCTCTCGTCAGCAAATTCATGTTTTTACTTTGTCTCATTCGTAAAGGACCCTTATCGCCCACCGAAAGTACATGACAACTCCTGGCTTCTCAAACGTTCTCGCTCTGTCTCTTGCCTCCGTGAACTTGAGCCAAAACCATTTCCGGTATTTCACTGTTCCCAGAATCGATTTTAGACCTACCTTCACCCCAATTAATGGCTACAACTCATGCTGTACTTCTCAAACTTGTTTCACATTCAAGAATTGACGGACATGGACATTTGATTTACTTTCATACTTGCAAATCCTATATTTCTAGCGTGCAAATACAGAAACAAACAGCAATCTCCACGAACAAAGTTGTTCTGTTATTTACTGTCACGTTCAGAGTCTGAGCTCAAGGTGTCCAAGAGTACAATACATCTTTCAAGATGTGTTGAATCTTTCGTAGACAACATCGAGTCTGTATGCAGACCTACAGCTATCAACGCTCTTTTGCCTTCTCTGAACTTTGGGTGCGGTGAGGCAAATCGCGACCTAGGATCACCGACTCGTGGGTGGCATGAATGGAGTGGAAGCACTCTTCACAGACGGCAAAGCTGAGAAGCCCTCCTCCACTCAAAACTAGGAAACGATAGTAAAAAACAGTGAAACAATGCTTTTACGGGTCATCAGGCCTCAACAGGGATAAGGGGTCCAGAAGAACAGGAGAAGCTGGTTTCCTTGGAATTTCGGGCCCTGGAGGAGCAGGAGGAGCAACTAGTGTTCCTGGAATTTCGGGCCCTAGAGAAATGGGAGGATAAGCTGGTATCCCTGGAGCTCTAGGTTCTGGGGAAACAGGAGGATAAGTAGATGTCCTTGGAATTCCTGGAGGAACAGGAGGAGGATAAGCTGGTGCCTTTGGAACTTTGCGTCTTTTCTTGATGATAGTTTGTAAGTCCAGCTCAATGTGAGCCCAGTGTGATCCAGAATGTAGTGTTGTCCTCTTGCCTGTGATGACCGTTGCGCGAATCTGTACAATCGCCTTTTCTTGTCGGTATACATTGACTTTTGAACATCGTTCTAATCCATCTTCTAAAAGTTCCAACTGTCCGTATTCCGGTTGCTTTCTCCATCGCCCCCCCCGACTGATGGTACGTCGACCAGATCTCTTCGGCGCTCCGAACTCCAGACTTGCCCGACTCAATCACGATGTCCGTCCAAACACGACCTGAGTCCTGAACACCTAGAAAAACGGCCACCTGCTTGGGGACATCCCAAAAAGTCTCAAAAAAGAGCATCCTGGACGCATGGAACCCTTCAGCATGATGATAGACATTGACGAGAGTCTCTGGATCTCCATGAAGCGGGGGGAAAATATCAGGCGGGTAGACTTCTCTCAGGGAACAGTCTGATAAAGACTCTGTCATGATCAAGAAACCGCATCTTGGAGGTAACAGTTCTTTCGCCACAGACAATTGGCCAGGAGCAACATCGATGTCGATGTCGTACTCGCCAGGCTGTACCCTTTTGCGGATTGCCACAGAAACAACGCCACTGTCACCAAATGGCTTTGACACCCGGTCCAAACCACGCTCCAAGATGTGTCGGCGGTCACCTAATGTATATGACTGTTTGAGAAGTTCGTGTTCTAGTGGGGACATTCCGAGACCGACGTTAGTAGCGATGTCAGAGAAAATGTGCAAATTATGAACCCCGACAATAACGGTGAACTTTTCTCCAGTGACTTCATCGAGGAATAAAAGGGTTATATCAGAACCATTGGAGACTGAGAGGGTAATCTCGCGATCAAGTCCACCCCAGAATGGTATTTTTCCCGTCTCCTCTCCCTCTTCCTGCTCGGTAGACTGCCACACGTAGGACTGCTGTTGGATCGCAAGGCCAACCAACCCAGGAACTGGTTTGACAGTGAACGTATAGTTCTTGGGACGACTCTTCTTTCGTCTAATTACTGAGTTCTCTTTGACGTAAATATTGGTCCTCTCCTTCGGCCCTCGCGAAGAGACCCTCAACTCTATCTCGTCTGGCCAACACCGTACAAATTGATTCTGATTGAGATGTCCCACTTTTCGGAGATAGATACCCAGGTGCTCATTCCCTTCTTTCGTTTGGCAATCCAGAAAAGCTAGGAAAAGATCGTCCCCTTCGTTGTGGATAAACTCCATAGGTAGTTGTATATGCAAGCCGTTGTTGGTCATGGAAAACGAAGATACACCATAACTGTCGTCAGAAATGCCCACATCTCCGGAGGATCTAAATTCGAAGGGAGATTTGGCCAAGAGTCCTCTCTCTTCAGTGCTGTCGACAGGAGCTCTCCAAGCAAAAATGCTTCGGTCATGAGAGAACTTGATGATCTCCAGCTGAAGACGCATGAACGCGTTGGATAACCCCTCTCCATAGAGCGTAGGCATGTGAACCCCGAAAATACCCATCAAACAGTATGCACGATCCTCTTCTCTAGTCGTCTCTCTCATTGCAGCCCAAGACATCTTTGTCGCTATACTGATGCTTCGAGTATTGTCATCCGAAAGCACTTCAGGAGGTATCCCAGTCATCGCCGTGATGACATCCTGCAGGCTCGATTTTGTCCCAATCTCTGTCCAGTCCGCATCGAAAAAAATGACAGTCGAAGGAGCTAGTAATTCCTGGAGAGTCCAACCTCTGGTGAACCATCTGCAAATTCTGAAAGAGGAGTTGAAGGATCTAGGATTATGATGTCTACTAACGTCGGATAGATACGCATAACACACTTCCGCATCCTGATAGTATCCATACATGGAGTTGATCGCTTCAGAAAGTTCAGCGCTGCTATCTTTGTTAATGCAGCAGGTGTCGATCCAGACATATTCGAACCCGTGTTGTCTGGCCAGATCACAGCAACCTTGCAACTTCCTGAAGCCAGCCCTGCTTCGTGTTACGCTGCTATGAGGATCTTGGATATCTTGAAATGTGATTTCCTCCTTACTCCAGGTGTGCGAGAGAATAGCATACGGTGGGACATCATTTCCAGGGAACTCGGAGAGGCACAAAGTTGACGCGTTCAGCAAACGCATCGTCACCTAAGTAAAGATGGTCGGAAAGCTTGAATGTTAAAGACCTCATGAACGAAGCTAGCACGTACCCAGTAGGCCTCCAAAACGAGCCTTGAGTCAAGAGCTCAACAGATGACACGTCCTAGTAATGTAATCGCAGTGGGTGAAGTCAAGGCAGAACACATCCCGTACGAGTAACTTCGCCGCTGTTTTCCGCGTTGCGAAGAATAAACTACTTACGTAGTAGTAGCAGATTTCAAGACGAGAATGGATGTACATGTCACAACAACTCCACAGCATAATGGATGGTATTGAGCATTACAGTCGACCGATAGTCATGCACTTGCGATCACTACCTTCAGGTCAGAATCCGGAATTAGTATTATTGCATAGTAGGTTGTGTACGGTAAAGACGGTAGGTATAGGAATGTGCATAAAAACATAAAATAGTAATGCGCGTAATTGACGACTCTATCGCCGATATCATATAATACAAGTAGTAGTGGATCTGAGGATGCGAATAGTCCGTGGATAGTGATGTGCAGAAATCCGGAATCGGGTATAATGGTACGTTTGCAAAGTTAAACAAAGGCGAGAATCAAGAACAGCAACGATGAAGAATCGAAAAGAGAAAGGATATGCATAGGGATGATGGGAGCAAAAGAAGAGGAGATTTAGTAGTGTCCCTGCACCTAGATGAGTAAGGGTAATCTAATCCGATAAAAAAAGGTTCGCAGAGGCATTTGTCCGTTTTGTCCGTTTTGGCTTTGCACTCTAAAGCAGGGAAGACGGACTCCCCCGCTCATTTTACTCGTGTCTTCATTTTTGATCATCTTCGTTCCATTTTAAACATCCAAAGCGGGCCTGCCTCGAGACTCATCAGGCTTCCCCTGTACTAAAACTAGTCGTCGGAGGCTAGAGTGACCATGGTCGCTATAATCATTGACCTTTTCCTGTCCCAAAGCTTGACTCTTGGCCGCACCCCACATTCTAGTGAGAAAATTTGAAGAGATACTGCTCCTAGGGATACTGGGCATAGTCGCGCTGGTAACGATAGATGGCTCCTTGCCAGCTACATGGGCAGAAGTAGCAACAGAGGCAGAGCGCTTCGACGAGGATTTGCGTGCATGAGACGACAAGGAAGGCATAGTAGACGAGTGAACTGGGGAAGGCGCCGTGATAGTACACACCGACGAAGTGTCTGATGGTTTGCGGGAGCGTTCCCGGATTTGCTGATTTCTGTATGCGTATGTTGGTACTGGGCGAGACACAAATGATTTTCCATCGGCATCGGTCAATGTTGCTTCTTGAGAGTAGTACTTGTTCACAGACGAGCTTGACGAGTAAACACGCGGGACAAAACGTTCTTCAGTGTCTGACTCAGAGTCCGACGTTCCCCATCCTGAGGAAGAACCCGAGGACGAGCCAGTGTCGTCTACCAGAGAACCAATATCGGAAGCCGAAGATGAAGTGGAAGCAGATGAGGCGGTGCTAAGCGTACTATGCATAGGAGAAGGAATAGCAGGTTCACTTGCTCGAGAGAGGTGGGTATTGGAAATGCGCTTAGTGAGACTACGTATGGTAGATGCCAAGGATGTTGACGAGGAGACGCGAGTAACAGAGTGTGAAGACGGAGGACAATCATTTGAGGAGGGCGCCTGCCGTTCTTGATCTTGAACCTGGGCTCTTGCTCTGCTTGCTCTGGCTACTTTGTCGACAGCGAGTGCACGAGTGTTAGCGATTTGCGTGGTAGTGGACATGAAAGGAGCAAAGACACGACAAGCTTCTTCTTCATCAAAACGGAGGTCGAAATCTAACATACTCAGAAGTTGAGACTCCATCAAGTTGATCTCTTTGAGCGGAAAGACCAAAGCGTATTTTTGCCAGTGCGCATTCTTCGGAGTTGAGTCGTTGAGATACTTGGCAGAAACGATGAGAGTTGCTAGAAAGACCCGATGTCTCGTCGAGCTTGACACGCCTATGTATCAATGAGCGTTGGATATAAGAGATTAACTAGGAAGAGCAACCCACCCTTGGCGATGACAGGAAGCTTTAAATGAAGTCGCTCAAGGTAAATGAGCGTGGTCAAAAGAGTAGAAACATGGACGTGACAAGCTTTGACGAGCTGGATAATGAAATCCTTGAGACTCATGTTCGCTGCATTATCGTACGTAGAAGGATCGTCATCGACGTGAATGACTTTAACTGTACGGCGAGCAATGTAATCAACCATCTCGAGCGATACTCGTTGAGTCATGAGGTGAACGAGCTGGGGATTGTGACAGCGAATCGGAAGAAGAGATTGAGGATGGCGCCGATCGCGAGCCGAGAGACAACGAGACATGATGAGAGAATGGGAGGAAGTAGGAATATGTGGTGTTATCGGATTAAGATCCCTTCTAGGGAGGACAGAAAATCGGAATGGAAAGAAAGAGAGAAGGTTACCGACGCGCTACCACGTGATCGCTGCCTGGGGTACACGAGTACCTAGACTGGTACCCAGGGCGGGGGTTACCTTCGTGCTGCCCACTTCTGATAGCCGACAGCCTGCCGATGCTGGCCGAGCCTGAGAAAGCACGTGAAGCAGTGCACGTCGCGTCGACGTTATGATAAACGAAACTTGGAAGTTGACTACTACTGCTAGAGTCGACTGCGCTGTTGCCGGTCGACGTCATGCCAGATTCTTTGGAGGAGAGACCGTCTGGGCTCTCATGTCCGGAGAATCTGGCGCAGGTCCGACAACTTCTCCGTCCCCGCTTCTCTCATGATTTGCATGACTATGCATTGGAAGGAATATGCAAAGCCGCGGATGGACTTCACGTCGTCTCGGTTGTTAAAACTGGTGGGGGAAAAACCACATTTTTCACGGGCTTCATCGCTCTACTCCAAGAACTATCAAAACTTCCTGCCAATCATGCCCTCAAGACCTGCCTTGTCCGTACATTCCCGGACCATCCTCTTTCTATCATTGTGTATCCTACCAAAGGTCTTGAAGTTGAAATGGTGTGTTATTGCTTGACTTGTTTCAGCCTACCCGTACTGAGATGTTTTTAGGAACAGACTTTCAACTCTCTTGCTATCAAGTCACTTGCCATCAACGAAGACACTTTGGCAGCTGCTCGTCGGCAAAATGAAAATCTTTGGCATACAGCTACCAATTCGTCACTCTCTTGCTTAATTCTATCACCTGAACAGCTCACATCGCGACATTTTCATACTTTTCTCCTCGACAAATCAGTTTTTGCTCGGATTGTATGTCTGGGAGTCGACGAGGTACACCTTATTTTGAGTTGGGGTTTGCCGCAATTCCGCTCGTCTTTTCGTGATATTGGGAATGCCCTCATGCGCCTTCCTGCACGTACTACGCTCATAGGGGTCACTGCGACTCTAGCTGCTGGGAACCCTACCCAAAAGCTTGTTGACATCCTTGGCCTACGACCTGGCACTTTTTTTTTCAGTCGTCGTTCCAACCGACGCCCGGAATTGCAGCTGATCTTTCGAGTTCTGCGTCATGGTTTGCAGGGGTGGGATTTTCCTGACTTGAAGTGGGTAATTGAGGGTAACCGAAAGACAATTATATACTGTCGAACTATTTCACTTGCATTTCGCCTTTTTGTCTACTATCTCAATGTTCTTTCCGGAACACTACAGTTTTCTACCCTTCCCCAGGACCATGTCCGTTTCTGTTGTGCATTATTTTCTACATCTTATAATACTGATTCTCGCAATATGTTTATTAATAATTCTGTTACTCAAGTTCTCATCACTACAGATGCGCTCAAAGTTGGTAATGACTTCCCGAACATCAACGACGCTATTTGCATCAACCCCGAGACTCCGGAAGACGTTTTGCAGTATGGCGGTCGCGCGGGACGGAGGGAAATTTGTTCAGGACCTGGGCCTCGGGCCATCAGTTACTTTACGCAGTCAACAGTGGACCGAGCGAAAGCTGTCTTGGCTGGGAAAGAGGACGTAAATTGGGATCTTCTTCCTGAGAATCCGGATGAACGACAAGGGAAGATGTCAATTCGGATGGCTCGGCTGGTTCTCGCGGCGTGCATTGAAACCGAACTTGACATTCAGTTTGACAACCCCGCTATCGAGTCTCCTTGCACCTGCGAGTCGTGCATACAACGGCATTCCCAAACGACTCTTCGCTCTCGCCCCTGCACTTGCAGCGGATGTAAACCAGAAGAGCCGTTACCTTCCCTTCCAAAAAACATGTCTAGTCATCGAGCCGGCGGGGGTGTACCAATGGCAGAGCGTATCAGTGACAAGTTCCGGGAGTACAGCGAAAGACGACTCGAAAAGTTTCGTTACAAGGTTTGGTCGGAGTCTACAGATGTATTCATCGAATCCCTTCCTCCTACGGCCGTTCTACCGGATACTGCAATCAAGTCCGTTTTGGACAATTTCTCCAACATCCTCAAACGTAAAATTGAGCTGGCGCCGTTCGTTGGAGAGTTTATTCCGATTATGGGAAAAGTGGGTGCGTTGATGGACGAGTTGTCTGCGGTGGAAAAGGAGCTGAAAGACATGAGTATTGGTGTCAATCTGGACAAAAGGACCAGTACTTCTAGGTGCGAAAAGTGGTAGTTTGTCCTGAAAAAAATTGACACTTACTATCACATTCTAGTTCCACTGCCCAAATACTCTCCGAGCCCAGCACAACCTTATCCAAACCAACGACAACTACCTTGTCTTCGTATGAAGCGTTCTTCGCCTCATTCGCTGGCACTCGGCAAGCTCGAATACATAATCGGACTGACTCGGAAGCTGCTCTGCAAGACCGGTAAGTCTGGACAATATTTCAATTGCCAGGTCATTACATTGAATATCGCAATTTCAAGGACCAATGTCTCACAACAACATACATCTTTGAACAAGGAAGTACTGGCACCATCCTCCCAAGCCAAGCGCAAACGCTCCGATACTCGTTCTGATCAAGTTGGATCCTCCAAGCGTTCGAAGTCAAATAAAGGACGTCATCCACTGCTGTTCTTACGACAAAGCAAAGTAAGGTTGCGGCCCGTCCTGCTACCCGGACCAGCAAGGTCTGTTTCGTTTTCGTTTTCGATTTAACTTAGTATTTCTCATATACTGCTTACAGAGACTGAAGGAGAGAGAAAATATACCTACATAATTCATTTAGTCTGCGCAGCAAAGTCATCGTCATAAGTATTTTCTAGACTACCTAATATTAGTTCACCTTGTTCCTCGTCACTTTCCTCTCCTTGCTTTTCATCACATTCCGTGTTCCCAGTTCCTTCCAAACACTTTTCCAACCCGGTATTTTTTTGTCCAATGTCATCGTTTGGATTCAACGCAAACCCATCATGTTCGAGCATTGAGTCTGAGTTTGCATTATCAAACTCTGCACACGGCTCATCAAAGGTTTGTGTCTCCAAGTTTATCGGTTCTGGGACAGTAGACATAGATTGACCTTCTTTCCTCTTGTTTAGACAACGAACTCGGCATGTTTCCTGAACCCACTTCGCAAGTCTCCCGTTTTGGGAGACTAGAAACGCCTCGGCCGAAATCATCAACTCGGCGTCGATCTGCTTCTGTGTATGTACGTCCAAATCGAAACAGATGTAATTCTTCTGATTGGTAAAGACCAATCAGTTTCCGAACATCTGCTGTATCTGATGGAGTGATATGGTTTCCGGAACGACGGGCCAATCCCAGACTCTCATGTATGTCTTTCTTCACTTTCATGAAGCGGTAGACATTGGGTGAGATCATTTTCCGAACGTACTGCTCATCAAATCCTGTGTCCCTTGAGTTGATGTGCTCATAGAGCTCATCCTGACAGCGCTCTTGAAACAGATCTCCGGCTTCAAAACTTCTCCCCGAGGTACTGACTAACCAGTTTTCAAAGAAGAACTTGCGGAGCTTGGGACTTGATTCGAGCTCAAAGTTACAGATCATTTCAAGCAAATAAGCTGTGTATTTGGTATGCGAAGAACCGGCGAATGAAAAAAGCATTGTCTGTTAAACATGGTAAGCATAAAGTTTGCACACTTCTGACGCAAATCGGAACGATACTCCACTTTTAGGCATTCCCAAGCGCCGCCAATGTCTCCCTTTGACACAGACTTGAGGACGTGGCGAAACAGTAATGCATCGTGAATAAAACGAGTTGATCGTGCTAGTGACTCGTCGCCAGCAAACGGCTCACTCTCTTGAGGTTTGTTTTCCTTTTTCTTGCCCTTTTTCAGCTTTGCGTTCATTAGTTGACCCAACGATTTCGAACTCTCATCTTGTTTCGGCGCTGACCAGGCAGAGCCACGATAAAAGGTCAAACTGTCATCGCCACTCAGAGCATGCTCAAAAGCTTTTCTTGTTCCGTATCTTTTATGTAATGCTTGCGCCATTGCGTAAAGCTGTTGAAGTGACGGTAGGTTCTTGTTTTCTTTGAGTTGTTCGAAATACTGAAAGAGGTCTTCAGTTTCAAAAGTGTTGCTATAATTGATGATCCGTGAGTAATATACATATTACATGGCTGCGAAAGTGCTCACCGCCAAATATCCAGGATCCTGGCACTAAGTTGCGTATTGAGGAGATCCGCGTAAGGATAATAGTCCACTTTACTGACATTTCCTGGCGCCTTTCGTTTCAATACAGTTGCACCATAACCCAACGAGGATGGATCCCGACTACGAAGACCAACCCAATGCGCCTCATATATTCTACTCAAGAATGTCCAGACCGTGTGCCAGATCTCCAGAAAGGGCTCCACAATATCCATTCGTTCATACGCGTTTGATTGGAACTGAAGGTAATTCTTCAACTGAACCATGCGTTCATAGGTTAAACCGTCACCACCGGTCAGAATAAGGCGACGGTTATAAGACTCTTGAGTCTGCCCAAGCTGTTTGAGGAAGTCTTCGAGTGCTTTCTTCATTTCAGTGGTGCTTGTTTCATTATAACCATTGGTAGACAACGGGAATATCTTCGTGACTCGTGGAGGAACTTGTTGCTTGATACTGTGAGTCGTATAAAGTGTCTGGACTTCAGTGGCATATGCAGCTTCCAGTTCGGGTACGAACTCGATTAGGATTTCGAGCCAGTGTATTGGCATCGCCTCGTTGACATACGAGTGGTCAACCATGTACCAGAGCTTTGTAAAAGTAAGCTCCCACCTCAAACCCTTGGAAATCCACTCTGTCTTTTGATCGATATCCAAAATTCCTTCCTCGTAACCCTCTCCTTCACATGCAGTGCCAGCAGTGCCAATCAACATATGGTTTTCACGGCCCATTCGCTGGTCCCGTACACGCTTCTGTTTCTGTATATTGTCAAGTCTGAGGAGAAGCACCCTGACTGTGCTTTTACCAATATGACGGACGATCCCCGCGCTGTGCTCAGCATATTTGACTAGGCTGTCGATGGTTGCATGATAACTTGTAGAGGACCCGTTTCTGGATTCATGAGAGAATAGGTAACGATTTGCACCACATGCGAACAGAAGTAGACCATTGTCTTGTGCAAGCAGCTTTGCATTTCGATTTCGTGAGAAACAGATGGACGATATTGCATATACCGCTACCTTCGATACAAAACAGTAAGTAAAACTTTTTGCTTTTGATTGAATAGTAAATACTTACAATTTCCGGTGGGCGTTCATTTCTACTTGCAGGGGACGTCTCCGACAATGCACCTTTTGCACGACTGCGACGATTTCGGTGGTGGAGAGTGTTGCCATTCCAATAACATAATTCCAAAAGAGGGGTAGGTTCCGTTGAATTGCTGCACTAGCCTTTTCGACAGTCTCGGCCCCATAATCATCTTGTTCAATGTTCTGAGCTCCAGTAGTAAAGGTATGGAGACCGCCTGATACTGAGACCGCCTTTTTGACTGAATTGATTAGATGTTCTTCCACAATCTGGGCTGCAAAAGCTGTAATACTAGGTCGCGCAAACTTGATGACCCTGTAGTCTTTCGCCAAAGAAAATACATCCCGTCTTTCAACATGACCCATTTTTGGAAGCCCCATTGGATTCTGGACCATGTCGGTCAAAAGGTTCGACACTGTATATTTACAGTTTCCACGCCCGGAGAGAAATGAATGTAACATGGCTGAGTGGGTACGACTGCGTCCATGTACTTCATTTCCGTCCTTGTCCCTCACTCGGAAGAAATGATACAGGAACTCGGAAAAACTCCAACGTTCGGACTGTATGAAGTTAAGGATGCGCTCGAGTTTTTGGGCTTGGAGGGAAAGAGGCTTCGTCTGGGGCCTAAACCCTGTAGAACTCATCTCTTGGCCCTTCCCATGCCGAAGTTTTTGTCCAGAAGTGGGCAAAGTACCAGTCGGTGTTTGCAATGTTGACTGGGAGGGCTGTAGCCGGACAGAGTTTAACGGAGAGAATGCAGCTGATTGTGTTTGGACCGGGGTAGATGGTGTTGTGTTATAGGTGTATGGATAATATAGGCCTTGGCCGTCTTGGAGGGAAACTGGCAGTGTAAGGTGCAGCAGCGGACGGATGTTGCGGAGAGGCAAGCCAGACATATGTAGGGTATTGCGGTAAATGAGATTGATCATTCTGCAAAACTTTGTCTTCCTCGCTGTCAGACATTTGACGGTAGAACAGCGAACGACGATAACAGTGAAAATTTCCTACATAAGTTGTACATACGTCATTATTATTACATTATTAAATGAGCGGCACTACGGCAGGGCTTCGGACATCAGCCGGCAAGTCCTCGCGTATCAAAAGTGGGCAGCACGAAGGTGACCCCCGCCCTGGGTGCCAGGCTGTTATCGCAAACGACTATCTTTGCAACAGCCGGGTTTACCAGGCTAACGAGTACCGCCATGCTCGCTTTCCTGACCGACTGGTTTACTACTCTCTCCCTGGTTTTCGGAGGATGCTGCAGGTGTGCACCGTCATACATGTCACCCTATAACCATGGTCATTGATAGTCCTCAGTAACGCAATCACTCTCGAACAACTTACATCTCAATACCCTCAAGCTGGCTCCTTAATCACATTTTTCCAGTTTTTAATCATCTCTATACATGGAATACCCAAGCATTTAACTTGGACACGATATGGACCACGATTTAAACCTAGAAGAGTACCTTTGACTCCGTACTTAATCCAAGTCGCGCTGTACTACCTGGTTTCGCTACTAAACAACGCTGCTTTTGCTTACCGTATACCTATGGCCGTTCACATAATTTTCCGTAGTGGAGGTTTGATGGTTTCAATGACACTCGGATGGCTTTTCGCCAAGAAAACGTAAGTCTTCTAATCTTTTCTTATTGCATTACACTGAAATTTTGCAGTTACACACCCATGCAAATCATATCCGTCCTTCTTGTCACACTGGGCGTCATGTTCACTACATTCTCTGCTTCCTCGGAAAAATCTGTCGGGACATCTTCGTTCGATACTAGCCTTCGCACGTACTTTACAGGAATCCTGATCTTGACCGTTGCTCTTGTTTTTGCTGGTTTTCTTGGTCTTGTCCAAGATTACACCTACTCCACATACGCGAAATCCCCTAAAGCTGTAGAGAACCCGTCAACACCTTTACCGCCCGCGTGGCAAGAATCTATGTTCTATCTTCACTTCCTTGCTCTGCCTATGTTCATGTCGGTCAGAAACGACTTGACTACTCAACTCAAGGCCGTATCTACTGGTCCAATAGCTTCATACTCTATCCCCATGCCTTCGGCAACCCAGAATTTTGTCGAGCCAGGATGGTCGATCTCCAGCAACTCTTTGACCTCCAACACATCTTCCTTTGCCCTTTCCCCTTACTCCATATCCCTCACACCTTATCTCCTTTACATCTCCCTCCCACAAGCCATCCTACCTCTCATTCTCAACACCCTCACCCAACTCCTTTGTTCGGCAGGCGTCAACAGACTGACCAGCCGCGTTACCTCCCTTAGCGTCACCCTCATTCTTGTCGTTAGAAAAGCTGTGAGTCTAGTCATATCTGCCACGTTAGGCAAGAGTCTAGACTTGGGTGGAAATGCTGGTCGGCAGATTGACATGCCTATGATGTGGTCCGGAGCTGCGTTGGTGATGCTTGGGACTGTCGCCTATTCTGTGGCGACAAGTAGGAAGAATGCGAAGAATAAAGCGGTGGAGAAAGGGAAAAAGAAGGATGAATAATCTCTACTTAGATGAAGATTGTGTTTTTGCTTGGATTTACTCCCACTGTACTTATATCTATACTTGAGTGCATGTTGTTACTCTATCTAATTAGGACCTAATGTATGGATTAGTACTGTCATTTATTTATCTATTATTTGACCCATACCTCTGCAGAGAAATTCCTGAAAGTCTATCCAGAAAACTATCCATCCCAAAGAGGATTATTATTCAATTACGAGACTAGCACCCATGAATAAGTAGCATGGGACCACTCCGACAGAACACCCAGCTACAGTCCACAAAACCTAAGTAGAAATCATCGCAAACCATCATTCCAGCTACCGAAGCCGATCCAGCAAAAGGATTGATGACGCTGGTTTTAAGCCCGGCAATATCAGCAGGGAAACTCTCTGCGCCACCAGACGTCTTTGCGGTAGTAGCGACAGGCGAAGTCGCGGAGGCGGACAAAGGGGAGTGGGACTAAGTAACAGAGGCTTGTAAACTGAAGCTTTGAGAATCCGTGCTACTGTTCGATGAAGTACCAACCTGGCAGCCGGGGGTACAAATGCCGATTGGGTCAGGGGAATGCTTATCAAACACAACGACATCTGGAAAATCGAACTCTTTTAGTGGAGTTATGCCTTCACAGTCAATGAAGTGTTGAAGAATTCGACATTTCTCATTTCACACATCAAACCTTGTTAGTGTTGCATGCACTGAACAAGTCTCCGCAGAATACAGCACCGCCAGCGCTGATTGATGATTTGTGATGTCCAGATGCCCGATCACAGTGAAAGACAGTGTTCAAATGGAAAAGATGACAATGTCCACCTGCGAAAGGGATCATCGATCGGAATCCTTCGGTCGTAAAAAAAGCGGTGCCATAAACTCCATGAACGACACTGCGTGGGCGATGTGCCGACGCAGGATCTGATTCAAGTTGTCTGAGCAGTAGTAGATGGCCACGCATGACTACGTGGATGATCTTCCAGACATCCGGTTTCCTAGAGATGCTCAAAGAAACTGATCACGAAGTCAATTCGCTGCGGGAAACAGTGTCGGCCAGAGGGTTGACCACGTTGTTGGCAGAAGAGCGTAGCGCAGCACTACTAGCTTGGACCGACCTGTTCGAGATTCTTCTCGTTTGACTCAGTATGAATCGGGGGTGACAGACTCGGAGCGAGTTTAGCTGGACACGTCCCGTCCTTTTGACCGAACGTTAGACACTCATCAGGTGTGCGGTCGCTCTTGCCAATCAAGGATTCGTGTTGTCGCTGACATAGACGAGCCGGAAGAGGAGGAGGAGGAGGAAGAACCGGGGCCTTTGGAAGTGCTTTCTTGGCTTTCATTCGATGAGAGAGGTTGATCTCGGCCGAATGAGAGCCGAAATGTAGGGTCGTCTTCTTGCTAGCAATGACCGTTGCGCGTACCCGTATGTTGGAGTTCTTTCGAGATTCTCGAAAGCATCGATCCAATCCGTCATCAGTCAGTAGAGACGAAAATCCAGGCCCAGATCCTACATATCCTGATCGTTCTTTTGACAATCTTCCTTCTGACTGCTGATATGCCAACCATATTTCTTCAGTATTCCAAGCCGAAGAATCCTCATCCTCAATGAGGATGTCTGTCCATACACGTCGTGAGTCCTGGATACCGAGGAATATGGCGACCTTGGGGTGATCAAAGGCAGACTCAAAAATGAGCAACTTGGATGCAAGAAGGCTATCACTGTGACGGTAGACACTAACGAGTGTCCCTGGATCACCATGATTTTCTGGGTAAACGTCGGGAGGAAAGATCTCTTTTAATTGATAGCTGGATGTTTCTGTTTTGATCCAGAAACCATAGTCGGGAGGTACTAATTCCCCTGCTGAACGAATCTGTTGACCGATAGTAACTTCGATCTCAACGTCGAATTCGTTTGGCGATACTTTTTTTCGCAATGCTACAGATACTGTTTTCTGTTCACCTAGCGATTTGGTGACTCGGTCCAAAGCACGTCCAAGCATACACCCCCGATCTCCTAGAGTGTACGACTTTCTGAAAAGTTCGTGTTCTAGCGCCGTCATGCCAAGGCCAACCTCAGTGGAGATGTCAGAGAAGATATGGAAGTTGTGGACGCCAAAAATGACTGCAAACTTTTCTTCGGTCCTTTCGTTCAGGAACAACAGAGTCACGATGGAGTCATTCGCGACTGAAACCGGCAGGTTAGCAGAGGTTGGAATTTCGACCTGTTCTTGACACTGATCCGAGGTCTCAAAGCCATTCCGCCATATGGTATATGATTGTTGTCGAACCACAACACCAGAAAAATTTTTGAGTGGCTTGACGTTGAAAATGTATCTGTCGTTAAGACGCTTCCTTCGTCTGGTCACCGCGTTTTCCTTGATGTACACGTCTTTCCTGTCTTCTGGTCGCCAAGAGGGATCCTTCAGTTCCACCTCGTCTGCCAAGCATCGCACGAATTGGTTCTGGCTCGGGTGCCCTACTTGTCTGAGGTAGATACCCAATTGCTCGCCTCCTTTCTTCATCTTGCAATCAAGAGAAGCCAAGAAAAGTTGATCGCTTTCACTGTTGCTTCCAACTGGCTCCATCGGCAATTGTATGCATAGCCCATGATTGGTCATAGAATAGGGAGATATACCACGGCTCTCATCGGAGACCCCAACATCTCGACAAGTCCTAAACTCGAATGGCGACTTGGCTAACAGTCCTCTTTCTTCGGAACTGCCAACTGGGGCTCTCCAGGCGAATATGCTCCTGTCACGAGAGGACTTGATGATTTCGAGCTGAAGACGCATGAAGGCATTGGATAACCCTTCTCCATATAGCGTAGGCATATGAACCCCAAAGATACCCATCAAGCAGTAAGCACGATCCTCCTCTCTCGTCGTCTCTCTCATTGCGGCCCAAGACATCTTGGTTGCTATGCTAATGTTCTGGGGGTCATCGTCCAAAAGCACTTCGGCCGGTATCCCAGTTACCGCCGTGATGACATCCTGCAAACTTGATTTTGTTCCAATCTCTACCCAATCCACATCCATGAAAATAACAGTAGAGGAGGCCAGTAACTCCTGGAGAGTCCAACCCCTGGTGAACCACCTGCATTTTCGGAAAGACGAATTGACATATCTAGGGTTTTCGTTCCTGATGACGTCCGGAAGATACGCATAGCAAACTTCAGCATCCTGGTAGTATCTGTACATGGAGTTGATTGCCTCTGAGAGTTCGGCGCTGCTGTCTTTGTTGATGCAACATGTATCGATCCAGACCCATTGGAAACCGTGCTGTCTAGCCAGATTGCAACATCCACGAAGCTTTCTAAAGGCAGCTTTCTTTCGAGTCGCGTCGCTTTCCGGAGACCGAATGTCTTGAAAAGTGATTTCTCCCTCTCCCCATGTGTGCGAGAGAATGGCATATGGTGGTATCTGATTACCAGGGAACTCGGAAAGATGCAACCTCGATGTGTCTAGAAGGTACATGGCTGGAAAAATAAATATGGATTCAAACTCATTATTGTTATGATATAAGTAGACGTACCAAAGCTCGACAAGCCAGTTGGGGGATAACGATACAGAGCAGAACTATTGATCTCGTAGCGGTAGTTGAAGCTGTGAAGAGATCTAGAGCGTATTACAGCATTTTCATTATGACAAGTGTGAGCGCTTGAGCGTTGTCCAGCAGATCATGATGGCTGATGCACGTTGCTCGCTGCCCAGAATGGTAAATCTGATTTAAGTTGGCGCAAGTGCAAAATAGGGGTACCATAGTTAGTTACAAAGCAAAGGTCCCCAGGGAAGTAAAAAATGACGAATCAATCCATCGAGCAAGTCAGGCATAGGATACGGTGGAGTCCTAGACCAATGTTCCGAAATGTTGTGAATAAAAGCGGCAGTCTTTCTGATAAAACTCCAATTGAAAATAAGTTTCTTAAACCAAATCAGTGCCTCGTCGAGTGAAAGAGAGACAGGAAGAACCATGTCAAAGGTACCCAGAACTTGTTCCCAAACCTATGTCTCGTGCGCGCATGGTTAGACCACGGTTCTCGTGTATCACAAATAGATTTCTTATTATCCTTCAAGCGGCCTGAATAACGAGTAAATAAATGTCGCCCACTCATACTCCAATCATCAACATTCATAAAACCAACGCGTAAATTGTCGAAATTGTCATGACTGCAGACAATACCAGCCCTAGGAGGGGGATGTCCACATTTTTAGATGTGAAACCGGCGTTATTGGTCGGGGAAGTCTGCGCGCCAGAGGTTGTTGCACTGCCAAAAGTATTGTCGGAAGTTTCAGTCACTGGCGAGCGGGGTGTGCCGGTAGGTGTCGAAGGAGAAGTTACAGTGTTTTGCGAAACAGACTGCTCAGTCGAACTTGGTCTGGATTGCGTCGAAATGCTACTGGGCGACGCAGAGATCGGAAGGGTAGGTATTGCCCTATTAGGATCTTGACCAGGCAACGTGAGCTTGTTGACGGGAAGTCCAGCAGCGGCACATTCGCCAAAAAGCTCTATATGAGATACGTAAAGTGATGCGTTGAGAGATACGAAAGATTGAACGCACGATCAAGAGTCTCCTGAGGGAGTGTATAACTAGATATGTTCTGTGTACTGCCGATGCATTGATAGCAGTTGTACAGTTCCAGTTGGAAAGAGTTTACGCAGCACTTCGAAGCCACAAAATTGGGAAAACAGTTCGGGAGGTTGTCAGGAACCGTTCCACAAGTATCGGTGCAAGTATCTGGAATACTCGTTTGGCGAGGGCGAAGGAAGTTGATACCAGACAGACTGCGCGCGTAGACCACAGAAAACAGATAGGTCAAGACGAGAGTCTGGACGACTGCAAACATCTCTTGAGATGATGGAGTGGGAGAAAGGACCTGATATCTATCCCATTATAGTCCAGAAGCGAAGAAAGTGGGCGGTCCATAAGGCCAAAGACCGATGCTTCACTTGATCCGGAATAGACGCCAGAAGAGAACAGTTCCATCCAATTAGAACCCAGTCTAAAAAAATGCGCGATGTCACATGTGTGCGTGATCATTGTCACGTCACGCTGACGTTAAAACTTTTGACTCCTTCGAGGATTTCGAGCACTTGTTCGAAAACTTGTTTCTGTGCAGTGTGCGTTCTGGCCAGCCCTTGCTGGAATGGCCACGGAAACAAAACAGCCGCCTAGCTTCTTTCCTACAACTGCTTTGGTGGGTTTCATATCCTCTCCCTTTTTCTCATCATCTTACCTCGGTCACTTTCCTCAGGATCATGCAGCTGCAGGATTGGGCGCAGGGGTCGTTGCGACTCTTATCATGAACCCATTAGATCTCTTGAAAGTCAAGTTTCAAGTCGCTACTACGAATCCTAGAGGTGGACTTGGGAAACAGATATGGTATGCTTTGAAGGACATACACCACGAACGCGGATGGAAAGGTCTCTATCGAGGTGTTGGGCCGAACATTGCAGGGAATGCATCCAGCTGGGGTCTCTATTTTTTATTGTACGTCTCTGAAATTTTTAATTTTCACTTACTCGTTTTGATAAATGCTACTCTGTTCTTTTAGCTATAATATGTTGAAGAAACGAGCATCTGGTGGTGACATTAATAAGCCCTTGTCTGCCCATGAATACCTATTATGCTCTGCTGAAGCGAGTTCGCGATTTCGTTCCTGAAATTCGGAAGACGTGTCACTTACAAGTACCCATTACTTTAGGTGCCGTCACAGCGATAATCACGAATCCGATATGGGTGGTCAGAGTACGGATGTTTACCTCACAAGCCAATTCCCCAGAGTCCTATCGTGGGCTTGTACGTGCGTAAACACCAAGTGATCCTGTCCAATAACCCCGGAACTAATTTGGTTTTCGCTCCAGACGGTTTCTCTTCAATTATTAGAACAGAAGGTGTCCAGGGACTCTTTCGTGGGACTACACTAGCTCTCTTCGGTGTGAGCAACGGTGCCATTCAGTTTATGGCGTACGAGAAGATGAAAAGTTGGGGTTTTGAAAGAAAGAGGAAACAGTTCGAGAGAGCTGGGAAGCCCTGGACGCCAGAAGTGGATAAATTAGTGAGTATCCTTTGATATATGTCTATGATGACTGCTCAATGATTCGGACAGTCAAACACGTCTTATACCATTATGTCTGCTGGGAGCAAGTTGTTAGCTCTGGCTGTCACCTATCCATACCAGGTTGTACGGTCCCGGATACAGGTTTGTCTGCACAAGGCAATCTTTACGACGCATCTTTTAACGATACACATTATCACAGAATAATCCCGCCGAATCGTTGACCATTCGTAGTATAATCCGTTCAACATGGACAAAAGAGGGCATTCGAGGGTTTTATCGTGGTCTGGCAACGAATCTCGTGAGAGTCCTTCCCGGGACATGTGTGACATTCGTTGTATACGAAAATCTTGCGTGGCTTCTGCGAACAACTGCTGCGAGGAGAGAGGAAAGGGACAAAAGGCTGGTCAACAAGTGAAGTGTGATTTTGATTCCATTTGTATAGACGGAACGTGCTTTTATCGATACGTATACATATCTAATAACTACATAGACAAGTCTACTTGATTGTTCATATACACTGAGCTCAATCCAGCTTTCGAAAACCCTCTGCTCATGAACTGTAAATCTGAATTGGATGAGTCGGCAAAAAAGCATATTGACGTGTAAGCAAATATTTCAATGCTTTTCCTCGAACCATCACTACCGTGTAAGTATTCTTACTCTCCGACAGTCTAACCTAGCATTTCATACAGGAATACAGGGAAAAAGCACAGAACGAATCAATCTCCAGAATGAACATCTTCTCTGGTCTACGAGCCTGTACAAGACGGGTAACCTCTTTGCAGGCCAACCTCTATCTCACGTCTGGACGCACAACTAGTGGTCTTCTCGTCCCTCGCTACATCCACGTCTCCTCTAAACCCTTCAAAGCTCAACCACCATCCAACTCACCCCCTGGCCCATCTTCCACTTCCTCTACCTCTTCTTCCGGAAAAAAGACCGAACCCAACACTTCCGTTAAACCCAAAAACGAAAGCATCCCTTTCCAACGCGTCTTCCTCGTCGATCCCGAAACAGAAAAGCTCCAAGAGAAGCCTCTGAAAGATGTCCTTGCCATGTTCAACAAAAAGACTCATTTCGCAGAGCTTCAAAGGACGGATCCGTTTCCAGTCGTGAGGATCATAGACAAAAGCGAAGCGCATCATAAGAAATTGAAATTGAAGGAACAGCAAAAAGCTGCTGCGAAAAGGAACGTGAGGAAGGAATTTCAGTTTACATGGGGTATGGCGCAGGGGGATGTTTCTTATAGGATGGAAAGGGTCAAAGACACGTTGAGGAAGGGGGGTAAAGTGGACATTGTGTTTGCACCGAAAGCTGGTGTGAGGACTGGTCCTGCGTTACTGGAGATGAAACAGAGAATGGAAGAGCTTGTGGGGAGTTTGAAGGATTTAGCGACGGAGTATAAGAATAGGGAGTATAGAAGGTTCTTGGCGGCGGTGTTTTTGCAAGGGCAGGGTACTGGGAAGGATGCGGCGGCTTCTCAGGAAGGTGGTTCGGAATAGTTAAATGGTGAGTGAGCTTAGTGGCTTCAGAAGACACCGATCTCATTATACAGTAATATAGAGTTAGATTTCTTCGTAAAATATCATGATCCCCACAAACGAATCCAGTTCAAATCAATCTTTTGACTTGGAGCTAGTGTTCAATCTGGATGGTCTTTCTCCGCATTATTCTCTTGATTGCTCACTGTCGAATATCTCAATATACATCAGTCAGAAGCGAAGTAGAACCGCGGACTATGTCCCTCGTGTCTGTCGTAAAGTGTCTCGTGTCCTTTGCTGTTTGATCTTCTGCTCCACTGGACAGGCCTTGTCCTTCTTCCTCGATGTCCTCCCGCTTTTGTCTCTTGCAGACCCTGGTTTTGGTGTTTCTATGCACCGTCCTCAACGCCAGGATCCTTCCATTGCACTCGACTGTTAAATCTTTGCTTACCCGACAAAACATCCCAGACGCCTGCACCGATACTTGTGGAACAGCGCCTGAGCAGTACCAAAGCTGCACTCCTGACACCTGCTGCAACAACCAGTTCGAGACAACCTTGTTCAACTGTTATGAATGCATCGGTAACGCTCTACAAATCACAGACTACACAGAACCTCAGCAAAACCTCGACAGTGTGTTTTCTTCTCTACTTTCTCAAAATCGGAAATATTAATCTATCGCCACAGTACTCTTCGTAGCCTGTACAAGTGCAGGGTCCCCTATCGACAAACTCACTCTACCAGGCCAGGATCCTAACCGGAATTTGCCCACTTCCTCAGCATCCCAAATGGCACCCAGTAGTACCTCTTCTGGGAGTTCAACTGGTGCCTCTAGTTCCAGTCCTAGTGTCGGAGTCAGCTCTAGTCCTAGCTCTAGTCTCAGCTCTCCTTCTGTACCTGTGCCGTCGCAGTCTACTACCGTCACTGTCAGCACCACTCCACTACCTTCCAGTACACCTCGTTCACCTGTAACCGGATCTTCGATCAGTGCATCAGGTTCAGGTACTGCGAGTGCCTCACAGGTGTCCCAGACTGATAATACAGGAACGCGGCCGGGTAATGTGAATCTTTCGTTCATCATTGTATTAGCGTCGGCCGTAGGGTTACTGTTTCCGGTGTTGATTCTATAAACTTGACCGTGATGAATGGACTTTTATTATCTTTGCGTCCTGTAATCTATTGGCTTCAGTATGGACTGACCGTCTGGACAATGTTGCATACCGAGTTAGGTTTTATTCTGCCGTAGTTGCATAAACGTTTGCTTACCTTTAATTACCACTTCTCTATGTACCCATACGAAATCAACTATTTTTTTCTATTTTGACAATCTGGCGATGTGTGATGTTCAGAGCGACGTGTCCGCTGTGTAGTGCTTGTGGCAGTTTCCAATTATGACAACTGTTGATCCATAACCTTGGAAGAATTCCTGCGGGTGATACCGGACGGTCAGTCTCTAGGACAAATAGCAACAAAACAGGGAACCAAGATGAGCGGGGCGCGGTAAGCATTGGCATACTCTAGCAGAAAGCATTACAAAAATGTACGTTTGCAGTTAATAAGGTGATATAATTGCAGTCCTAATGGTGTGTTGGTTTTTTCCCTTCAGACACACAGGTTCAGGTATGCATTAATACAACTACAACCAGAAAAAGGCCAGATACGAGGATAGAACTCACCATCAACAAACATATTTCGCGTCGCACTAGGAAGCGTCGCGGTCATCCCATCCAACTCCTTCGTCAACTTGACTTGACAGCCCAACCTGCTGGTATCCGTCAAACCAAACGCCATGTCGAGCATATCGTTTTCATCATCTTCTGGTTCCGGTAGAATATCATAGTATTCCTGAGGAAGAATGACATGGCATGTTGAACATGCTACCGACCCTTCACAAGCACCTGAAGAATAGAATCGTTAAAACGACCTAAACAAAAAGAAATTCATACGTACCTTCCAAGTCAATGTCATACTCATGTGCAATACCCAAAATGTCATCTCCTTCATTTGCTTCAACCGTTTTTATCAGGTTTCCCTTCGAATCGTTGAAATGTATTTTGATGCTTTTTTGTGAAATTGGTGTAGTCTTTAGCAGAGGTAAAGATGGTATCGTTTTTGAGTCTGGTAACTCACCCAGTTCCGGGTTCTGGTCGTACTACTCCTCCATGACGTGACGCTGCACAGAATGAAGGGGGAAAAAAAATCAACGACAAATTTCATCTTACGCATGCCTCATTGTCCACGTACGCGATGAGCAATGTAACAACCGTCTTTCACTCCAAATTCCCTTCTGACACAGACATGCGTTTAATAGTACTCGTCTACTCACATTCCGGTGAAGCTGAGATGACCACATCGAAGTGGTATGAACGTTCCGAGACATCGCGACACTTGAATTTGACGTAGAAAATCTACCAGTAGAGCATTGAATATGTCTAGAAACAATTTTGGAGCCGAAACGATGCATCCAGTTGAGTGAGGAGTTGTCCGGGACTAAAAAGGACAGTTTTAGAGCTGGAAAAAGACAAGACTTCGGGAAGGAACTGACCGTGACGGAAGGTGAGTGACACGTGATGATTTTTGCTTATGACCGCACGCGTTCCAGCAGGTTCCAGCGCGCTAATCCAACTTGGTCTCAGGTTATGGAAGTCTTGGAAGTTAGAGTTTATGATACTTTCGAAAACTATAGATTGCCAACGTGTGCACATATAATTACAAAATTCCGTAGGCAAATGGTGGCAAATAATGCGATGCGATGCGGGTGTGTATAATTAGGGATGGTTTGCGATATAAAGAATTGTCGTATGTCAGTGCAATGTTCCTCTTGTATATGTGATATCCTCCGGAAGATCTTCGGTACCCTTTCTCTCACTTATTCCTTGAGTTCGATGAGGATAGTATCTCGGAGTCGTTCCCTCCATCCTCTTTTTTCCCGTTCCCATCCTGGTCGAGTAAGCCTTGACCTTCCATCACTCATCATCATCACTTTCGTCAGTCGAAGAGTCATCATCGCTGTCAAGGTCTCCCACGTACATCCTCATCGATACGGGCGGTCCTGTAGGTTTTGCAGGCTCAGGTTCTGGTGACTGATCCACCATAATCTCAGTGAGGAAATCTTCTTGTTGATCATCTCTCACTTCCTCCTCTCTCACTTCCTCGTCTCCCAGTTCCTCGTCAATCATGGTCCCAAACAATTCCATATCAATTTCCTCTTCATCCTCCATTACAGTATCGTTTGGAACATTGGCAATCCCGTCATCACCGACGACTTCGTCCCAGTCCTCTTCTTCGGAGTCGGGGTCAGGGTCAGCAGCGACAGCAGGGGGTGATGGTGACAGCTGGACTGGTTGGGAATTGGATGGTCTGCTTGAACTCGCAGCGTAAGGATTCGAGGGTGCAGGAAGAGGTTGTGCATAGTCTGTAGAGGTTCCCGGGAGTTCCAATCGAGCTGGACGAGGTTCGGGGGGAGGAGGAGGAGGCGATGATTTTCGGGCACGTTTCGGTTCAGCGGGCTTCGCGACTACGGGTGCTTTTTCATCTGTGTCCGAAAATGAGGGAGTACTTCGTTTGACGGGTTTCTTTGTCTTGGAGTGCGATGATGACGAAGGGGTTTGGGGTGGAGGTTTGGGATTGTGTGTTGGTGGTCGTGATTTGGGTGTTGGTAACGGTTTGATAGGTCGTGACGGTGCCGCAGTGGGGAGTGGGGCTTTCTTCGGACTTACAGGTTGAGTCGCAGCTAGAGGAATATCTTCGTCGCTATCCTCTCTTGAGTTGAGAGGGATTTCTTCGTAGTCACCGGCATCCACAGAATTTTGTCTCGTAGCGGTCTTGGAACTTGAAGCAGCTAGATGGGGATAGTAACATTAGCATTGTTCCGGTAAAATCGTCCGGGAGCATGTAATACGCACAGGAAGGCCGGTCTGCTGTCGTCGCACGTTTCCGGTCGGGATGTTCAAGTGCAATGAATGATTCCAACTTCTCGAGAGTGTAGGTCTGGGAGCAGATGAAAGTTCAAGCCAAGTGAACCAGATTCAGGCGGAAACAAACGTACACCAGACTCCTCATCGTATATTAGCACACATGCCCAGTCCTTCGTTGCAGTTTCAGTCCCAGAAAACACATGTGCATCCTCCGACTACTCCCGGTGTTAGAACAAATGAGAAATTCTGCGAAAGAAGTCTTGCCTGTGTAATGGGGTGTTCGACAGTCACGGCACTACCTCCGTCGTTACCTCGTCTAACATCTAGAGAACCCGGTTTCGTCGAATCAATCGAAGAGGGCTTGAAAGCATCTAGGGACCATCGTAAGCCGAGAGCTCCAAGCCACAGAAAGAGGGTAGTACATCTAACAGAGTAAAAGTCACGATCGGGGAGGTTATTGCGTTTCGGAGGAGGTGCGCTGCCTTTGCGGGCCTTAAGCGCTCGACTGAGGGAAGAACCGACGTTGACTTTGTGCCGACCAGGAGAAGGAGCCCAGGAGGAACTAGTAGACGCCATTGGACAAAAGTGAGGGTCAGAGTACAAGGTTGAGAGAAACTTCGGATTGTGTCACATTTTGTGTGCTGTTTGACAGGCTCGTGGCTGTTCCATTTCCGGCAATTACGGTGGTTGTACTTAATTGTTCCCTCCTTTGTTCATAATTTAAAAATTACAATTGTTCGGTGGTGGTTACAACAGATAGAGCATGATGAAATAGGTTTAGTTTTGTGTTTAGAAGTGAAGACGAATACGAAAATCAGATGTGTTTGCAGATCGTTATAAGAAATCGTTATAAGAAAAAGGAGCGGGAGCAGTGAGAACGATTACATACGCGCATCAATGAACGCTTGATGGAGTCCAGCACCTTGGGTTGCGAACGAAAAGAAAGAATAAGGAAACGAATCAAAAAGAAACGAAGTCCGTCCTAAAAATCTAGAACCTCTTCGAAAAAAAAACCACCTTTAAACCTTCTGCATCGTACTTTCCATTGGGAAATTGTACTTGACCCTGGCATTCTTATACTGCTCCTCGATGTCATCCAGATCCATGTATCTCAAGTACGCGACATTCTTCCCGTCCTTCACAGGCAAGATCTGGAGCTCACCTCCAACAAGGGCCGCAAGCCAGGAATACAGTCGAAACTCCCTGCGAGGCACCCCCATCGGCAGCCGAGGAACGAACAACCCGGCGAAAGTTCCTATCATCCAGACGGACGCAATAAGGATAGTCAACAAGGGCACTCTACATGTGACGGAAGCGCTCTCTACGTCCTCATAGCGACGTGCGAGGACTTTTGCAGAGCCCGCAAAATAGGGCAGCATGTTGGATGCGTCGGCACTGGCTTTGGCTTTCGCGAACAGGTCGGCATCGAAGCTCGTGTAGTCGTTCCAGCCTTGTCCAGAGGTGAAAGAGATAAGCTATAGAAAGAGGAATCTGATCAAAATGTCCGAGTGTGTCCGAGATTGAAACCCGTTACTTACTGATGGATTAGGAACGTAAAACGAGTCCCTTCCGTTATCCTGGATGGGTAGGGGGAAAAAATACACATCAGTTACCCATTTCGAAACCAAAATCCAGATCTGAATCCGTCCGATTCGACAAAAAAACTGAAAGTAAAAGACGAACCTTGAGCATCATGTTGACCGAATTTTCATGAAGCGTCTCATAGACCCCATACAACCCCGACGAATTCAACCCGATGTGAACCTCATCATCCTCCAATCCTCCGACTTTCTTCCCTTGATTTCCCTGAGCTCCGAAATCTCCGCGAGCAGTATTGGCCTTGCCAACGATCCTAGTCGAATATGGCAAAGCGCTGGAATTGAACGTTTCCAAGACATATGGCTCGAACAACTCGACGCAGACAGCGGCATCGTAGCCGATCTTCGATTCAATTCCGTTAAAAATGATCGAATCACCCCAAACTGGAAAAGTCGCTTTTGGAGCATATGTGTTGTTGAGGCGGACGAGGACAGCTTCGATAGTGACCCAGCCATTACCGTTTTCACCTGCAGATAATTGATTCATCTCAATGCACCGTTTCGAAAAGAAGTGCAAAGTAGAGACAGACCTTGATCAACAGGTTGACTGTAGTAACTGGACGCAACGCCATTGTCCCAGAATCTTGCTAAAGAAAGTTCCATCGTAATCCACCTTCATTCCTCAATAGACTTTGCAAAAAAAGACTCACCACCCATGGCAAACATGGACTCGTTTGAAGAGATCTCAGCGTCACCAGTCAATGAGTCACCCGGCGCCAAGGTCTGGTTATTGAGCGGATCGTAAGGCTGAGAAAACCTTGCTGGAAGTTCCATCTCGAAGTCTTTAAAGAGCTCAAGCAACACATTGCGAGGGATGAAAAGATATGTATTGTCGGTTTGAGAACGTTGGATGCTGTATTGCCCTCAAACATTTAGACCATCGTGCAAAGAAAGAGAGATTAGTCAGGGAGAGGACGCACATAGTCTGGCTCGATGCGATTTGTCTGCATTTAGTTCTAATACCCCACCTCGGGTACCTTGAAACGAAGACAGAAGAAAATTTTTTGATTGTTAAAAAGGACTGCCCCCACACCACGAGAAGGATCGACGTACCAGAGAAGGGCCCCATTCTGAAACTCCCCGGTCACCGACGTATTTCTTTCCGTAGTATAGTTGAATGTCCCAGTACCAAGCCCAGCGCCTCCTGGAACCAGCTGATTGAAGGTAGTCTCCGCGAAATATACATCGTCCCCCTCCCAAGGAAAAGAGATAGCGGGAGGCTTACTCGTGGAAGGAGTAAGCGTCCAGGTCAATTCAAATCTCTCCTGATCATATGAGAGAACAGCAATCAGTAAAGGGGGCGGGACAGGAGGACAAACGAGAAAATCAGCGTACCTCGAACACCGAGGTCAAATTTGTCGCTTTCTCAATGTCAAACTGAGAAAGATCACCGGCGACGGATATTTCATGATAAGCATCCTTCTGGTGCTAGAAACAACACGCAAGTCAGATTAACTCGTGATGAAAGATGAGCAGAGATAGACGATTGGGGGGGAATGACATACCTTGAAGATGGGTTCGATGTCGATGATACGACCGATGAGGAACGCCACGCACTGGGACAACACGTACAGGAGCACAAAAATAAGAATGAAAATAGACCATGGAAGTTTGCTGTAAAGAATCAAAAGAAAGGAAGCGAGTTAAAATATTTTTTCACCCTTTGGAACTCGAAAACTTACTCGTAGTCCTTACGAGACTTGCGAGCCGTTCCAGGGTACTTCCAGCGACTGTACAATAACTTGGCGGCACCCAAAAAATTTACAGGTTCTTCCGAGTATGTCACTAGATCATTCAAACACATCCCTTCGCCCTTGGATTGATGAATGACCGTAGCCCAGACTGTTGAAAGAAGAAGAAAAAAGACAAAGAACGAACGAACACGATTGTCAATACTTCTATCAGAATCAAAGAAAGAAAAGACGCCCTCACCAGCTGCGGATAGAAACTGTCGAAGGAGTCTCATAAACGTGAACCCGAGAGCGAAGCCACACACTCCACCTGCAAGGCCCGTAATAGCTCGAGCCCAAGAAACAGTCTTTTGATCAGCCATATTAGGAATAAAATAAATGGCGACGAAGCTCAAAAGACAGGATGCGAGATGAAGAATGAGTGGTAACCATCGGGGACGTTCACAACCAGACGCGAACGCAAACCAATGTCGCTGAGTCGTCGGTACACTTGGACGAAATGGGGTTGTGGGAGTCGACGTAGGGAACGATATCGTACTACCCAGACTCGGAATAGAAGAAGTGGGGGATTGAACCTTGACAGGAGACGCATGTACAACCGAGAGGTATTCACAGGAAGCATCGACAACTTCCCTACCGACTTTGGTCTCGAGATCGAGTCTCGTCGTCTGAGCTTCAATAACCTGGGGTTGCTCATGAATCTTCGTGGCCTCGCGTTCCCGTACCATCTGTAGCGCTTGCAGCATCGGCGCATCGGAGTATTCACTGGAAGTGATGCTCAGGTTATTCCTGACTTTAGATGAATCATAGTTGGTCTCGTAACCCTCGGGTTCTTGGCGGGAGACCTTATAGGGATTAAACGTCTGATCTTCAATGGCAGGCATAGTAACTCGGGAGATCTAGAGACGTTTCTTCGGACCACGGACACAAAAGGCTTGGAGGGAAACCGAATGGGGGAGAGAGGAGGCGAGACACAACGAATTCGAAAGGGCGCATAAGTCAACCTTAGTCTTAAGCACTTTCGAAACAAAGAGTGGGGCAAAAGAACTCTTTTCACCGGAGATAATCGTCTGTCTGTTGCATTATCTCAAATCGCCCTTCGCTTTCTCTATGGCTGTAGAAGATAAAACAAGTTTTACTCCATTCGTGTCTTGCGCTTCCACGATGCAGATAGTCCTTGAGGTTGATAAGAAAGCATGGTCCACCTTCCTTTGTTCAAAGTCACCTACGTCACGGTAAAGAAGGAAAGAATCTGTGAAGGGTGTGCATGTATGAGATCTTTAATCTCCTAGAGCTGTGTACCCATTAAAACTGATCATGAACTCCAACTTCTCGAGGCGACTCGGACTTACCGTCTGACCGTCATCGTCATCTCAGGCTCCTTGCTCAAAAAGATCATCGACCGTCGACTATACCACAGCAAAGCAAGGGATAAAGAGCCTGGAATTTTGATAATCGCACATGCACATTGCCATGGGATAAATCTTTGGAGCTGTTCGTGTTCTGAGGTACCGCCCCCAACTCTCTTTGTTCAAAGATCTATCGATCTGATCAGCTACGTCACAATCAGAGTAAGAAGAAACGAGAATAAACTTCAGTGAGAGCTGCGTATAAGCAGGGGACTCCTATCAAGTACTGCGTACCCACTGAAACTGGAGCTTTCCTCCAAATTACTTGAGTTGATCTTCAAAGAGAAAGAAATCAAATTTGCGAATTCACTCTCGCACGTCCTCAACGTTTCAACCCCTTCCTACTAACATTTTTCCCACCCCCAGAACTCCAGTCGACGCTCCCAAAACAGGCCAGCTAAGGTAAGTCATCCCACCGGCCATCAATATTCCATCCGTTTAAATAATCGAGGAAGGCCGCACTTTAGTTCGCCAGGTCTCAACCATCGTCTTCAAAAATCCGGGTCAACCATCATTGCATCACCGTTGTAACCTTTACTACCCGTGGCAACTAACACGTACGCTATCGAAGCCCTCAAAGGCCCAAACAACTCAGAGACACCGTTTTGGAACGCATCGGTGCACGTCTATTCGACATGTAGCTTAATTTTGTGCTCAGACAAAAGGCTAGTATCCTAATCTGGGAGGAACTCTTGTCAGCTGAAGATGTCGGTCCTTGCTCAAGCGTCTTGCACAAGCATCGTATTTCTCGCTATCAACCGTAACTCTCTATCTCGGACCACCGATGACGCTGAGGACCCCATTCTATATCAAATCCGTCATGTCAACTTGCTCAACAATCTTCACGATAGGGTTCAGATAATCTTCTACTCTGATTTCTCGAACTCGAACAATCAGATTTTGGGTCTGGACTATGAAGAGTTCGTCCAGGGTTGCCATTTGGGTGTTTTCTCGAGTTATTTCGAACCTTGGGAACACACGCCTGCAGAGCAGTGTACAGTAGTTTTTACCGGTACCCGATTTTTAGACGGGTATTCCGAGTTATCACAACCAACCTCTCCGGTTTTGGTTGTTTCATGCAAGACCTCATCGAGCATCCTCATTGACGTAGGTTGCTATAAGTTGTCGATCGCATTCGGCCGCCGATCAACACACTAATTATATGTTTACCTTCTGCAGTAAATCTCGAACGTATCGACCAGCGTCAAATTGTGTCGAATGGCTCTCTCCTTTACTTGATTGAAAGAATCTCGGTATAGAGTATAGGCAAACCGGCGTTGAAGAGGGCGTACACCGGTCAGTTTTATGGGCCAGATGAAGAGCCAATTGTCGAAGTAGACGGAGAAGAAGGTTTGGATCACTTTGATTATGGCGTTGGCAAGATGCCAGCAAAGCCAGAGTCAACTTTGACTGAGGGGTGTACACCTTTTGGAAGTCTACCAAGATACAAGCTGACTTCCCTCGCAGACTCGGATGCAATCTCTTGGAACAGGCGACTACAGAGGAGGCTGTTATGGCTGGCCGTTATATAAAGAAGAGGAAGAATACTATTCATGTCCCTTGTGTGATATCTTCTAGTTCGGTACGTCTGATTTCTCATTCTCTATTTGACCTATGGTGATGGAGGTACGGTCTTGCTAGGTCTCGCTCGGTTATGAGCGGTGCAGGTACACCAGGGCGGAGGTGGCCTTTAAAAGTTTGAGCGAGAACGATTTACAAAAAGCCGATGCCGCTCTGAGGAATTGAACGGTGTAACAGGACACTGATAGAGCCAGCTGTCAAGAGGACCTGCTCGCTGTTGAGCCATTCATTATCACCCCCATCCCCCCATTCCCTTCAGTGTATCGCATGGATTAGAGATGAGACTCAAAATTGTTCTCGCTAAGAGGCCGCAACGTCTATGATATAGCAAAGGTAAGTAAAAGAGGTGAATATGGACCTATGATGATTGAATCAATGCTGATAAAAATGGGGTGATACATATTTAACCATTCGTTCAAAAAAAAAAAAAAAACAACAGATGTATGTTGGTGACGACCTGTGTTATGAAGAAAATAGCGCTATCGAGCGTTTTCTTGATTTGCCCGAAACGCGGAAACTACTTACTAAGGAGTCGAGTCTCCGAACAACTTCTTCTGCTTGCTCGTCAGAGGTCGGGAGACACTTTGAGGTCGAGGTTGGATAAATGAGCCGTCCCCACGCAGTACTAGGTTGAGCCTTTTTCGTTATGCTGATTTCGGGGAACACATAGATACAACCGGAAGACGCGGCTAAAAACGTCCATGCTTTTCGTCACCATCTTTTTTTCACTCAGTCTACTGGGAGGCGTTGCATCTTTCAGTGAATCTTATGGAGTTGAGTAGTCATTTCGTTTTTGACTTTTTACGATGATGCTTTGATGCATATAAATGTGTTTTTTTACTGACATACTTACGTCGGTGACGACCATACGGCCGATACCTTCTAGTCTCTGCTAACGAGATTGATGACCAAAATTAGGTTGCTAAAAGAGAGAGAGAGGGAAGATCAATGCTCAACTTGGCAGAGCGTTTTGGTTGGGGAAATGGCAACACTTGGAATTATCAACGTGAGTCATTTCATCAAAATAAGTACTTTATACATTAACGATCCATTACGACGACGACGACGGAACTTACTGTGTATTTTTTTTTGCTTCCTTTGATGTCTGTGATATGGTTATATGAACGAAGTAGTGCTAATTTTAGGAACGGGTTCTGGTTCTGGTTTCGCGCAGTCGACGCGTCTCTATCTAGGACGATACGAAAACGAATGTGGCACTGCAGCTTAGCCTTTGGACGTACCCGTTCAATCCATCAGCAATTGCGTGAGGATGAAAATTAATGGCGGTTGGTTTTTATGTTCTTATCATGATTCGTTATATGGTTTCTAACGGATGAATTATACCCAAACTGCTATTTTTTTTTTCTTTTTCTTCTTGAAGTTCTTTACAGCTTCCACGATGCCAGAAAGCTACGAAAGAGGCTTGTAATTTGATCGGTTTGGTATTATGATCAATTGCCAAGCTGTTGTCAATTTTGTTGACAGTGAGATTTCGAGTGGGATGTGGGCAAGTGGTAAGTTAGGTCTGGACTCGACATTGCTTCAGTGTATCGCATGGATTGAAGATGAAACTCAAAATTGTTATCGCTAACAGGCCGGAACGTCTAATGATATATCAAAGGTAAGGGGGGAGGAATGAAGCTATGATTGATGCTGATGAAACGGCATGATACATATTTAACCATTCGTTTAAAAAACAACAGATGTGTGTCGGTGACGACCTGTGCTATGAGAAAAGTAGCGCCATCAAAGCGTTTTCTTGATTTGCCCGAAACGCGAAAACTACTAAGGGGTCGAGTCTCCGAACAGCACTTTTCTGCTTGTTCGTCAGAGGTTGGGAAGGAACTTTGGGTCGAGGTTGGATAAATGGGCTGTTCCCACGCAGTACTACGTTGCGCGGCTCCTGGAACGGGGAATTCGGGTGCTGATTTATGCTTGGAACCTATGACTGGTAATTTGGGTCTCGAATAAACTGTGGGTAGATGGTTTGAAATGGAGTGGTAAGAAGGATTAGTATGTTAGAGGAAAGGGCTGGCGAAGTCGAGTCTACGCCACTACTGTCTTTTGTAAAGATAAGGGGAGCTTTCTTGATGATTTTGAAGTCATTGATGGCGAGATTTTTGTGTCTCCAGGTCTCGCACGACAAGCCCGAGGAATCTCTAACTATGGTAGCGAAGTGGCTAGAGGGCCAGTCGCTTTGATGGTTTGTGTTCAAACTTGGACTGTGATTGGCCGAATCAGTATTCATTCCGTCCGTAACACAGTGATCACCGACCCGAGACAGAGGACCGAGACGTGATGGTTGTTTTTCGGGAGTCAAGGTGCCTGGCCATGCCGGATAGCGATAGATAGTAGTACATTCTAGTACATTGGATATATGTATGTATGTGACAGATGACTGTAGTAGAGTAATGGTTCAAACCGACGGCGAAGGACCCCTAGGAATCGAAGACAGCAAGAAACATTATTTATCAGTTTAGAGACAGCGAGGCTGCACAACGATTGGGAGTTGTTAGTCGCCATGGAGATGGCTACTAGTCTATTCGTAGTCGACCGCCGAGTAAACCGAACGAGAAATCAGCGACCCAAGCCAACGGGCCTTTCCCATGCCCCTTTCAATAAAAGCCTGTAGTCCCCATCAACGCCATCACCCTTCACGTTTCTCTCCCTCCTTGCTCTTGTAAGTCCGATTTTTTTGCTTTTCTTCTGAGTTTTTCTACTTACTGATTATCATCTGTCGATCCACCAGCCTCCGTTCTTCTTGGGAGCCCGGCTGCACCCCTGGTCTTTTTTCGTTCTACTTGAGCACTTTCACATTCCTTTAAGCAGGCTTTCTTACCGGTGCCAGTGGCCTTTTCCTCATAAACCAACAATTCTTCTTGAAAATGCGATACACGCTCTCTGTCCTTGCTTTGGCTCTTGCCGTCTCCGCTCGTCCTGCTCCTACCAGAAGGCAACAGAACCTTGATCTTACTGTTCTGAGTGCGTTCATTCGCGAGTTAGATATGAAAAAACTTATCACTGACGGAGTCTCTACCTATTTTTAAAGAATTCGCCGATGTCCTAGAGCAATTCGAGTCCGGTTTCTACTCTGCTGCCCTTTCAAAATTCCAAGAGTCAGATTTCACTAGTGCCGGATTCGTTTCCAGTGACGTTCCCGTCCAACAGTTCACGGTTATTCAGAGCGATGAGGCTACCCACTCGACAGTGCTTCAGGTGTGTAAACAATTTACCTTCTCCTGTGTTCGCAGTCATTGATGTTAATGCCACCAACATGAATTAACAAGGGAGGAAACAAGTATTAAATTTTTAATGTTAACAAGCCACCACCAATGTTGTCTATCTCGTACTACTTTATATGTCAAATCAAAACACAAATTTTCACTTCTGCTTATGCTTTTAGTTTATACAAACGTCTAGCAATTCTTTAGCATTATTCTTTTGTCCTCGCCCTCGCTCTTGCTAATGTATGCGCGTAGTTACTTACCGAACTACCTCAGGTCGTGGAACCCAACGCTTGCTTTTCTCTTTTATTCCTTTGCTTAGTTTTTCTTTGCTTCAGGCAGATTTTTAGATCTTGGAGAAGCTTTTTTTTTGGTGGAAATTTGGAAGACGTAGCATGAAAGGTAACCCTTTAACATGAACTGGGACCGTAAGAATATGACGAGGAGCTACAGTAGGTCTAGGTACATAGAGTTCATGCGTTGTAAGAAGGGCAGGAAGTGTCCGTTCTAGACCTCGAGTGGAGGTTGTTCCCGGCGTTCGGTCCTTATGTCAGCTTTGAGGGACGCTCCGTGGGGGTAGCCGTCGGCTCCTTGCTTGTTGGGCCGCTTTCAAGGATAGTAGGTCTGCCTGCGTTATTCCTATCAGTTGTTCCCGTGAGATGTACACTGCCTTCGCGAGAGATGCAGGAGTATCGCTGCACGCTCCTGAAAACGTCTCGGGCGTTTTATCCCGTCGTACAACCTACGCAGCCGTGACCGAAACCGAAAGCGCTTTGTCCAGCCGTAGCTTCGAGCACATCAGCAAGGTCGGGAACAGGTCTCCACTTTCTCTATTCGATATCTTTCTCTTTAGACTAGTTTTACAGGCTACACAGGCTCTAACTTTGGGCAATGAATGACTACCTAATCCTTGCATTTTGCTCAGGGAAGGCAATAGGACCTACCCATCCCCTTTTTTATGTGTAGTCAATGGGTAAAGCTTTGGTTTTAGGTCTAGACTTAGGCAGGCTAAGCTGTTTTTTTTGACTTTCATTTTCTGCTTGGAACTCGTAGTACAACTGGCTTAAAAGTACTTCGCAGAGTATCTGGGGTATGTTGGGGCTGCTTAAGTTGGGCTACACTTGGAGTAGTAGGAGGTTAGGAGGCTGAAAGAAGGGAACTAAAGGGACTCGAGGCTTTAGAGGCGCTCGTCATAACCGGAACGGTTGCTAGGATCAGCTTATACCGTTTCGCGACCTTAACTTGCAAAGGTTCTGTATACCGAGCTTTAGAGCTGCGTCTGTCGCCGTAGCATCGGCTAGAAGCTAAGTTAAGGCAATTTTTACTAGCTTAGTGGGGTTTGTCCTTTTCAGCGAAAACCTCGCATACACAACAACTCCGCCTGCTCCTGTCGGAGCTATCACTGGGTCGGTAATGGCAAAAGTGGACGTCTATTAACTAAGTAGAGTTACGTGGCAAAGCTTTTTTCATGTTTTATCTCTCTGTCTGGAACTAGTTGTCCAACTGACATCATTGACCTGCGTTGCGGTAACAGGGTCTTAGAACGATTTTCTTTCAAGGTAGCATTAGGTGGAAGTAAGGAGTTATCTGAAACGTTTTTTTTCTGAGTGGTGGGTACCGTTTGTACCTGCTCAAACTTCGCTAGAGCCGCAGTGGTCAGTTACTCAGTGGACCGCGATTCCAGACCAATAACTCGCCTAGCATTCCGACGCTTTTGGAACGACCTTCAAGGTAGAGCTTCAGAAATTTCTCGAGTTCGTTGTGTAACGCTCCCTACTTTTCTATACATAACAGCCAAACTCTTGCAACCTACGACATAACGGGAGTTTGTAAATCTGGTAGCACGTTTCTTTCTCTCTAATCAGTCCCTCTCCTGCGTGTATCAGACCGAGCTACGCTAAACAGACGTAAATCGAGATTATGGGGTGGAGCCCATGGAACTTTGCTTCTGTCTTCTTTTAAAAAACTAACAATTTTTCCTGACGGGGGTGTGGTGCTCTTCCTAGCTGCATGGTCTCTTCCCGGGGTAAGACTTTGAGGGGCCAGTGGCTGCATAAAGAAAGGCATCATATCAACTTGCAGGGTCATGGTTCGGGTCGCGGAGGACCTTGGTCGACTAACTTCCATCAGAGGCGCTTTATATGTAGCAGGGGGAGGGTTCCTTTTCTCTATCGCCCTCCAAATGAGCACCTTCCTCATTCGCAGGTCCAGTTAAGCTTAGAGAGGACTAGTATACGCTCTTGTCGTTAGTCATTTTCCCCCGCCGTCCTCCTGTCTGCTCTTGTTTAGACGCATGGAGCTTGTGGCTTCAGTTTAAACAGCGAAAGAGTTACAGTTTGACTCTTTCTAGTGGCCGCTGCCTATAAAGTACTATTCGTAGGAAGACCACGATCTTTGTTGTGCGTTCAGTCTAATTGAGTACTACTTTCTGCTCGTCTCTATCTACTACCTCCCCTTACTGTATGGAACTTCTACCCAAGCTACAGCTACTATGCTGGCTACTCCTTGCGGTGCGTAACCCTGTTGTGCATGTCCTCGTGTTTTTATTCTTACTTTTATCTGGTACCTTCAAACGACATTTCTTAGTTTTCTTTCCTTCGCTCAATTTTATAAAAAAGTGGGAAACCTTGAGCTTTTGAATGAGTATCAGGAATGCTCTGAACGCTCGGCAAGGTCCCATGAAGGTTGCTGACATGTTATTGAACCGCCGTGGGTTTTTTAAACGTCCAAGAAGGCTCATACAGTGATCTAGTAAGTTCGTGTAGGGAAGCGGGAACCTAACTACTTACTGGCATCGGGTCTGACAACTTTCTTCTTCTTTTTTCTGTTTCTTGCTTGCTTGTGCTAACAGTTATGAAGATAGTCTTAGTTTCTTTCTTTTCTGCGGGAGTGGTCGACGCCTATCTTTGACAGCTTCCTCAGAGTATTTGCACTTGGGCTCTCGCTTCGGTGTGTGAGGTGGACGTTCCGGGCATTATCGAGCTCGGGTTCTTTGTCAGAAAACTAGTCGGTATAATCCTTATTTTATTTACCGCTGCTTCGAGTTTTCTGTCCTACGCTCTACTTCTTACTCACCATTGGTAGCCCCTGCAAGTGTTGGTCTGCGCTTGCGTTTGGTTACAGCGACTCAGCAGCAGCCATGTGAGCCTGCCTTACCCCAACACCCTCAGCTGCATCCCTTGCTATAGCATGATGGGTCTGAGCCTTATCTTCTTCACCCCCTAACTTGGAACTATCCTCTGCGTACATGTTGGCTCTCCATAAGTGTCCTTCGTAGCTGTTGAAGGGATGGCTGAAACCAGAGCTCTAGCTCAGAGCAGCAGACTCGAAGGTATTGGACCTCAACGAGTACTTAAAAGCGCCGGAGCGCAAGGGCATGGTAGACATCGCGAACGTCGTAGCCGCGTAGCCTCATAAGTGACCTTCACTACGAGTCCAATAAGGACTGAAATCTACTTAGTGTCAACCAGAGCATTGGGAGCCCAAGAACCGCCCTCTGGAATATCCCTAATTTGCAGACTAGAAGTTACCGTCCGTATCATTGAGCCCTCTAGATCTCTGCAAAAAAGCCTGGTGCCTGTGTTTTCCGAACCTCCCTTTGGCTTACCCCCTCTCTCCTCCGCTCTGTGTTGCTTGAGCTTTCCCGCGTATTCAGTCGGAATCAGAATTCGTGAAAGCTTTGTTTCTCACCCCGTTTTCTTGAGAAAAGTGGCCTCTATTAGCAGACAGACAACGTAATAGAGTTTAGCGGGAAGCGAAAGAGATACCGACATCTTCTATTTTGTTCAAAATGAGGTAAGCACAGAACGCGAAGGTGCTACGTCTATCAGGAACTCCAACTATTCTTTCGTACCAGGTGGAAGGAAACAAGTTTCAGTGGATGCAGTGCCATTTCTTCCTTTCTTAGACACTTCCCACACGTACATACTCTAGAAATTAGAGGATCTCGACACATGGGTAATTTTGACTAGTACTTGAGGTTGAAGAGCTCCGCTGAGCCTGAATGGCAGACTGGCAGTAGCAGTAGAGTCCGAGGAACGAGTTTTTCTAGTAGCTGGCAGCTGATATGGTGTCGTTTCGTTCCCTATTTCTCGGACCTTAAGATTGCTTCTAACGTGTAACGTACCCTATTTAGAAGCCTCGACAAGCACGAGACTCCATGGCGCGACATGGCGGGGGTTGAGAGAAACAGGTTTTGAAGTTTAGATAGCTAGACTAGTCGATGCAGTGTTAGTCTCATTCTTCTTTGCTCTTATTTGGAGTCACTCTCGACGCATATTCGTCCCCCGGGATTAGTTCATGTAGTCGAAAGGAGGTTTAAAAGAACTCCGTCAACTAGATACATCATGAAAAATTTCTCTTCAAACTGGTTTTAAGCGCGCCTAAGTGAGGAGAAGGATGGGAAGCTTGGATGTGTTTTGAGAGTTTTCTTGCATGAAAGCAAGTTAGTTAAAAGTCATTGTCTGTGTCAGAAAGGGGAAATATGCATATATAAAGAAATAAAGGAAATACATTTTTAGAAAGGAAGGAGGGATGTTTCTTTTTCAGTTCGAGCTCGTTTTTTTTTTCAATATACAGCTTTTTTCTTGGGGTTTTTTTCTCAATGATGTATGTTGAAAATAAGCACCATGTCTTCTGTAATGCTCGAACTCCTTCCCCTTTCTTTTTCTCTTTTTTTCTTTATTAAGCCCCAGCCCCAGTGCGTTTTCCCCCGAACACATAATTTTTCTTGGAGGGAGAAAGGGAGATACGTCGATAGGACTCGTCTGACGTCCAACGTGTTGCCGTTTTTTTTTGTTTGTTTTTTCTGCTTTTTGTCACCCCGCCATAGTAGTTCTACTTTTTTTCCACGTCCCGATTTTTGTTTGTTTTGTCCCCTTTTTTTCTTTTACGCCATATATTTTTGAGACTCGTCACCCACCCCGGTTTTTTTGTGTTGAAGATATGTCGAAACGGTCACAGGTAAATCTTTGCGATTGCCATAAACTTGTTCGGAAAGGGATGCTCCCTCGTCTCGTTCGGGTTTTTTTTTTTCTTTTTTTAGCAGGAATTCATCTCAGGGAAAGTCTTTTTGGAAATGTCGGTTTGCCTCAGCAATTTGTTTTTTGCCCAAAGAGTAGCAGTGCAGCAAAAAGGTCTCAGGTTTTCATGCTTTTCGAAGAAAAATCTGGACTCATTGCAAGGTCGGCAACTGTCACTAGCTGGGTAGGAACAATCCTGGGCATCAGTTTTGGCCATGAGGTGGCAATAGTTGGGGTAACAAGTGGCGTGAGCGTGAGCGTGAACTGCTTGAACTGCTTGAGCTTGAGCTGCTACTCCTGCTCCGTCGTAGTCACCCAACTGAAGGTCTTCGCTAGTGTCTTCTTCGGAACTAGTCCTGACTAGCAGACTCAGCAGCACGATCGGAGTCGCGGCAAGGGTCTCTAGGAGTTGTAGACTGGCTAGTAGACTCCAACTCACAGCTACTTTCGGTTGCATCCAGGTCGCTGCTCAACTCACCAGCGTGCCAGAGCCTGCAACAAGTGGTCTCCAACTAGCAGACTTCACTACTTCTAGCGATGCCCTGGCAACTCCGGCAGCCCATGCCACGTAACCAGCTATCCGTTCCTTTCTGACCACCCCAACGGCGGTTACTCGTAAACTGTCACCTTCAAGACACATAATAAAAATCTTTCTTTTTTTAATACCTAATAAATCGCGTTCAGTTGCTGCCAAATATACCGTTGGTGAGTGCAGTCAGCTTGGCAACTATCGCAGCCTAAACTTCCAGTTTCACCACGGCCCTGGATGTGAAGGAACTAACCACTAAACCTCTCACCCCAATCGATGTTTTTTTGTGTGTGTGTGCGTTGTTCAGGGGCAGTCATATCTCATTGTATGTTGCCATCAAAATTAGCTTTTTGCCCAAAGAAATGAATGGTCCGTGTGGTTCTAGCGTTCCTGGTCTCTTCTTGCCCCACCGCTGCCGCTCTTGAAGTGATCCTCACTCTGGTTATAGCTTTCGGCGTCCCTACCTTCAAGGTGAAGGTCTGTTCTACAATTCCTGCCAAACCACTGCTCGGAGCTGTCAGTTCTACCTAGGTCGCAGAACGTTTTACTGTCCTAGGCAGTGTTCTCCTCGTCGTGGCTCCATACGTCGCTGTGGTTCCAAGAGGTGTTGTGCCCGTCATCGCCGGTATCACCGCTGTAGTCAGTTTCGCCTTAGTTTCAACTTGACCGTCCTTCACTACCCCCTCAGAGGTTCCTCAAACTACCGTCTGACAATACTTAGTGTTTTTTGTTTAC
>ML179102.1:44631-151539 GCA_004369135.1 Dendrothele bispora CBS 962.96 | reverse complement strand
CGACTGTACAATAACTTGGCGGCACCCAAAAAATTTACAGGTTCTTCCGAGTATGTCACTAGATCATTCAAACACATCCCTTCGCCCTTGGATTGATGAATGACCGTAGCCCAGACTGTTGAAAGAAGAAGAAAAAAGACAAAGAACGAACGAACACGATTGTCAATACTTCTATCAGAATCAAAGAAAGAAAAGACGCCCTCACCAGCTGCGGATAGAAACTGTCGAAGGAGTCTCATAAACGTGAACCCGAGAGCGAAGCCACACACTCCACCTGCAAGGCCCGTAATAGCTCGAGCCCAAGAAACAGTCTTTTGATCAGCCATATTAGGAATAAAATAAATGGCGACGAAGCTCAAAAGACAGGATGCGAGATGAAGAATGAGTGGTAACCATCGGGGACGTTCACAACCAGACGCGAACGCAAACCAATGTCGCTGAGTCGTCGTCGGTACACTCGGACGGAATGGGGTTGTGGGAGTCGACGTAGGGAACGATATCGTACTACCCAGACTCGGAATAGAAGAAGTGGGGGATTGAACCTTGATAGGAGACGCATGTACAACCGAGAGGTATTCACAGGAAGCATCGACAACTTCCCTACCGACTTTGGTCTCGAGATCGAGTCTCGTCGTCTGAGCTTCCATAACCTGGAGTTGCTCATGAATTTTCGCGGCCTCGCGTTCCCGTACCATCTGTAGCGCTTGCAGCATCGGCGCATCGGAGTATTCACTGGAAGTGATGCTCAGGTTATTCCTGACTTTAGATGAATCACAGTTGGTCTCGTAACCCTCGGGTTCTTGGCGGGAGACCTTATAGGGATTAAACGTCTGATCTTCAATGGCAGGCATAGTAACTCGGGAGATCTAGAGACGTTTTTTCGGACCACGGACACAAAAGGCTTGGAGGGAAACCGAATGGGGGAGAGAGGAGGCGAGACACAACGAACTCGAAAGGGCGCATAAGTCAGCCTTAGTCTTAAGCACTTTCGAAACAAAGAGTGGGGCAAAAGAACTCTTTTCACCGGAGATAATCGTCTGTCTGTTGCATTATCTCAAATCGCCCTTCGCTTTCTCTATGGCTGTAGAAGATAAAACAAGTTTTACTCCATTCGTGTCTTGCGCTTCCACGATGCAGATAGTCCTTGAGGTTGATAAGAAAGCATGGTCCACCTTCCTTTGTTCAAAGTCACCTACGTCACGGTAAAGAAGGAAAGAATCTGTGAAGGGTGTGCATGTATGAGATCTTTAATCTCCTAGAGCTGTGTACCCATTAAAACTGATCATGAACTCCAACTTCTCGAGGCGACTCGGACTTACCGTCTGACCGTCATCGTCATCTCAGGCTCCTTGCTCAAAAAGATCATCGACCGTCGACTATACCACAGCAAAGCAAGGGATAAAGAGCCTGGAATTCTAACGAAGATTGCACATTGCATGGGATAAATCTTCGGAGCTGTTCGTGCTCTGAGGTACCGCGCTGTACCGCCCCCAACTCTCTTTGTCCAAAACTTCAAATCTATCGATCTGATCAGCTACGTCACAATCAGAGTAAGAAGAAACGAGAATAAACCTCAGTGAGAGCTGCGTATAAGCAGGGGGCCCTAATCAAGTACATCAGCTTTCCTCCAAATTTTCTTGAGGCAGTTGATCTATGTAGTACTTTTTAAAGAGAAGTTTGACCAAAATTCGCGCGGATTCACTCCTCTTCCTACCCTTCGAACCTACACAAAACTCTCAAAAGAACACTTCCGTTCAATCAATTTTCTTAACAGAAACACAAATTTCCCCCTTTATACGTATATATTCCTTTATTTCCTTTAAAATTCTTTCCTTCTCCCTACAAAGAAAAAAGTCAAGCTCGAGCAAAAAAAAAAGTTATATGTAGAAGTCGTTCGTCGAAAAAAAAAGGAACCCCGAAAGAGTTACTACATACAACTTTTTATTCGTGGTACCGGTACAGAAAAACATTCCGAGCTTGAGGAAGGGGAAAGGAAAAGAAAATTAAGAAATAAGTCGGGGGTCACGTACGCAAAAGGGGGCTTGTGTATTAAAAAAGACCTCCCCTCTTTCCCTCTATGCAGCTATCCTGAGCAGACTGCGGTTGCACAACGGCAAAAAGACAAACAAACAAAAAGACGAAAAACAGCGGGGCGGTATCATCAAGATGAAGAAAAGGTGCAGGCTAAGCAAATAAACAAACAAAACAGTAAAAAAAAAAAAGAAAATGCGGTATATAAAAACTCTGAGCAGTGGGTGAGGCCAAAAAAACACAACTTCTATACAGCTCAGTCCATTAAAAACGCTAACGGTAATTGAACAAGCCTTTCCCCCCAACGGGGGAGGCAGGAGGGAAGGCAAGTTCAAAAAAAAAATAATCGTCCTTAAGAGAGTCCCTTTCAGAAAAACCTTTACAGCCAAACGGAGTCGTTAAACAAAAAACGGGTTTCTCATCGTCACGTCGTTTTCCAGAGTCCAAAAGTACGAAAAACTCTTTTTTTTAGACCTGAGTAACGTTCCAGCCGTTGACAGTGATCGACCCATCCTTGTTAGGACCCGTAGTCAAAACAGGTACTCCACCGTTGTTAACACCGTTGTTCACCGCACTCGGAGTCGAACTTGACGAACTTGACGAACCCGAACTCGAAGAGGAGGCAGCATCAGTGGGTTGACTTCCAGAAGCGATCACAGAAGAAGCTTGATCAGGACTGATCGTCTGAGTCGTCGTGCTAGCCTCAGCGCCGTTACCAGAGATCCTCAACATCTGACCGATCATCTGAGGTTGAGTGTCGATGAAAGCCAACGTAGGTCCAGCGACGAGTTGAGTAGTCGCACGGTCTCGGACGTTGTTCACCAGAGGTTGATCGTCTGAAGTGATGAAGATCGCTACGGGACCGTTGAGACCGTCGGGTACGGTGCATTGGTCGATGGGCAAGGAAAGACTGGTGGGGTTGCCGCCAATGAGCATTTGACAGTGGAAGTTCTGTATATGTTATTATTATTTTTAGAAGAAAGAAAAAATTTTATGGATTGTTTAGTTGGAAGTCAACGACGGTTTATATGGCAACCACTCACGTCAGTCGAACCGTTGATAGCGTCGGATTTGAAGGTCAAAGTGGTGCCGGGACCTACACTTCCTTGACTGGTGATTTGGAGAGTGGGGTTAGCTACAAAAAACACACACACACACGCAACAAGTCCCCGTCAGTATAGAGTAACATACAACGGTAGTTTTAATCAAAAAACGGGTTTCTTTACTTACCAGGCACACCAAGATCGCAAGGACCAGAGAAGAACGGGGTGGCGACGGCGAGAACTTCGCTAGGAGTAAGACCGATATCGAAAGCCGCAGGGATGGAAGTTCCACTTCCAGACAAGATGTTAAGGACGGTTTGGTGACGAGCCTCGACAGTCAAGATGGATCCAGCGTCTTGCAAAATGACAGGATCCGTCACAAGAGGAGCAGCACCGAGGTATGCAGCGACACCAAGGTTCTCCACAACACGGGCAGTAGCGGCCATAGTGGCGACATCAGTCAAAGCGGAATCAAAGTTGAACTGGCAGGAAGTGATGGGGGAGTCTCCAAGGAGTTTGATGGCAGACTGTTATGAATCACAAAAAACAAATGATCAATGACTGCGAACACAGGAGAAGGTAAATTGTTTACACACCTGAAGCACTGTCGAGTGGGTAGCCTCATCGGTCTGAATAACCGTGAACTGCTGGACGGGAACGTCACTGGAAACGAATCCGGCACTAGTGAAATCTGACTCTTGGAATTTTGAAAGGGCAGCAGAGTAGAAACCAGACTCGAATTGCTCTAGAACATCGGCGAATTCTTTAAAAATAGGTAGAGACTCCGTCAGTGATAAGTTTTTTCATATCTAACTCGCGAATGAACGCACTCAGAACAGTAAGATCAAGGTTCTGTTGCCTCTTGGTAGGAGCAGGACGAGCAGAGACGGCAAGAGCCAAAGCAAGGACAGAGAGCGTGTATCGCATTTTCAAGAAGAATTGTTGGTTTATGAGGAAAAGGCCACTGGCACCGGTAAGAAAGCCTGCTTAAAGGAATGTGAAAGTGCTCAAGTAGAACGAAAAAAGACCAGGGGTGCAGCCGGGCTCCCAAGAAGAACGGAGGCTGGTAGATCGACAGATGATGATCAGTAAGTAGAAAAACTCAGAAGAAAATCAAAAAAAAAACTGGACTTACAAGAGCAAGGAGGGAGAGAAACGTGAAGGGTGATGGCGTTGATGGGGACCATAGGCTTTTATTGAAAGGGGCATGGGAAAGGCCCGTTGGCTTGGGTCGCTGATTTCTCGTTCGGTTTACTCGGCGGTCGACTCGAATAGACTAGTAGCCATCTCCATGGCGACTAACAACTCCCAATCGTTGTGCAGCCTCGCTGTCTCTAAACTGATAAATAATGTTTCTTGCTGTCTTCGATTCCTAGGGGTCCTTCGCCGTCGGTTTGCACCATTACTCTACTACAGTCATCTGTCACATACATACATATATCCAATGTACTACCAGTCTACTACCTATCACTACATATCCGGCATGGCCAGGCACCTTGACTCCCGAAAAACAACCATCACGTCTCGGTCCTCTGTCTCGGGTCGGTGATCACTGTGTTACGGACGGAATGAATACTGATTCGGCCAATCACAGTTCAAGTTTGAACACAAACCATCAAAGCGACTGGACCTCTAGCCACTTCGCTACCATAGTTAGAGATTCCTCGGGCTTGTCGTGCGGGACCTGGAGACACAAGAGCCTCGCCATCAATGACTTCAAAATCATCAAGAAAGCTCCCCTTATCGTTACAAAAGACAGTAGTGGCGTAGACTTGACTTGACTAACCTTCTTTCCCCCAACATACCAATCCTTCTTACCACTCCATTTCAAACCATCTACCCACAGTTTATTCCGACCCCCAATTACATTACCAGTCATAGGTCCCAAGCATAAATCAGCACCCGAATTCCCCGTTCCAGGAGCCCCGCAACGTAGTACTGCGTGGGAACAGCCCCATTTACCCAAAGTTCCTTCCAAGACCTCTGACGAACAAGCAGAAAAGTGCTGTTCGGAGACTCGACCCCTTAGTAGTTTTCGCGTTTCGGGCAAATCAAGAAAACGCTTTGATGGCGCTACTTTTCTCATAGCACAGCTGCACAGGTCGTCACCGACACATCTGCTGTTGTTTTTAAACGAGTGGTTAAATATTTATCATCCTGTTTCATCAGCATCATTCAATCATAAGGTTCATCCCTTCCCCCTTACCTTTGATGTTAGCGATAACACTTTTGAGTTTCATCTCCAAATCCATGCGATACACTGAAGCAATGTCGAGTCCAGACCTAACTTACCACTTGCTCACATCCCCACTCGAAATCTCACTGTCAACAAAATTTGACAGCAGCTTGGCAATTGATCATATCAAACCGAACAATTACAAGCCTCTTTCATGGCTTTCTAGGGCATCGTGAAAGCTGTAAAGAAGAAAAAAGAAAGAAAACAACAGTTTGGGTATAATTCATCCATTAGGAACCATATTACGAACCATAAGTAACAAGAACCGCTATTTTCATCCTCACGCGATTGCTGATGGATCGAACGTCCAAAACTGCAGTGCCACATTCGATTTCATATCGTCCTAGATAAGAGACGTCGACTGCGCTCAACCAGAACCAGAACCCGTTCCTAAAATTAGCACTACTTCGTTCATATAACCATATCACAGACATCAAAGGAAGCAAAAAAATACACAGTAAGTTCCGTCGTCGTCGTCGTCGTCGTCGTAATGATTCGTTAATGTAAAAGTACTTATTTTGATGAAATGACTCACGTTGATATTCCAAGTGTTGCCATTTCTCCCAATCAAAACGCTCCGCGAGTTTAGCACTGATCGTCCTTCTCTTTGAGCTCTTTTTAGCTCGAGCAAAGACTAGAAGGTATCGGTCCTATTATGATCGTCACCGACGTATGTCAGTAAATTTATATGCATCAAAGCATCGTCGTAAAAAGTCAAAAACGAGATAACTACTCAACTCCATAAGATTCACCCGAAAGATGTAAACGCCTCCCAGCAAACTGAGTGAAAGTCTCGAAAAAAGATAGTCTCGAAAAGGATGGGTGACGAAATGCATGGACGTTTTTAGCCGTGTCTTCCGGTTGTATCTATGTGCTTCCCCGAAATCATGATTTAGCCAAAGTGTCTCCCGACCTCTGACGAACAAGCAGAAAAGTTGTTCGGAGACTCGACTCCTAGTTAGTTTCCGCGTTTCGGGTAAATCACTGGCAAGAAAACGCTCGATGGCTCTATTTTCTTCATAACACAGGTCGTCACCGACACATGTACATCTGTTTTTTTTTTTTGAACGAATGGTTAGATATGTATCATCCCATTTCATCAGGATTGATTCAATCATCATAGATTCATATTCACCTCTTTTACTTACCTTTGCTATATCATAGACGTTGCGGCCTCTTGACGAGAACAACATCTCTAATCTGTGCGATACACTGAAGGGAAGGGAAGGGGGGGTAGTCGAGTAAGAAGGGCTCAACAGCGAGCAGGTCTTCTTGGACAGCTATAACAACTTTGAGAAGAGCACCGTCGGCGCTGGCGGTGTTGGTTGTACTTTGGTCACTGCTGGACAGACGTCAAGGATAGAGTACGAGTTGAGAAATGCCGCTACATCTTGCTTGTAGACCCTTGGTCAGCAAAACATTCCGCAAGAGAAAGAAGAAAGAAATGTTTACTTGCGCCGCAGTCGCCCACAACGAATTGTTCCTTGTGACCATGTCCTTTTCGTAAGTTTTCGAAATGAGGTATGTACTACTTCAGTGACAAATAGATCGTCCGAGCGCGTCCTACCAAGTACCGACTCTATACCGAGATTCTTCCAATCAAGTAAAGGAGAGAGTCGTTCGACACAATTATACGCTGGTCGATACGCTCGAGATTTACTGCGGAAGGTAAACGTATAATTGGTGTGTCGATCGACGGCTGAACGCGATCGACAACTTGTAGCAAGCTGCGTCAATCAGGATGCTCGATGAGGCCTTGAGGTCTTGCATGAAACAACCAAAACCGGAGAGGTTGGTTGTGATACTCGGAATACCCGTCTACCGGTAAAAACTACTGTACACTGCTCTGCAGGCGTGTAACCCCAAAGGTTCGTGATAACTCGAGAAAACACTCAAATGGCAACCCTGGACGAACCATTCATAGTCCCAGACCCAAAATCTGATTATTCGAGTTCGACAAATCAGAGTAGAAGATTATCTGAACCCTATCGTGATGATTGTTGAGCAAGTTGCCACGACAGATTTGATAGAGAATGATTAATGAGGTCCTCAGCGTCATCGGCGTCATCGGTGGTCCGAGGAAGAGAGTTACGGTTGACGTTGAGAGCGAGACGCTTGAGCAAAGTCGACGTCTTCAGCGGACAAGAGTTCCTCCCAGGTTGGGATATAAGCCTCGTCTCTGAGCACAAAATCGAGCTACATGATCGAATAGACGTGCACCGATGCGTTCCAAAACGGTGTCTCTGAGTTGTTTGGGCCTTTAAGGGCTTCGGTAGCATACATGTTAGTTGCCGCAGGTAACAAAGGCTACAACGGTGATGCAATGATGATTGACCCGGATTTTTGAAGACGATGGTTGACGTTGACGTTGAGACCTAAAGTGCCTTCCTCGATTATTTAAACGGGTTGAATATTGAAATATTGATAGCCAGTGGGATGACCGGTGACCTACGCTGGCTGGGTGTTTTGGGAGCGTCGACTGGAATTCTGGGGGTGGGAAAAATGTTAGTAGGACACGCAGAGGATAGGGGCTGCTGGATCCATTTCATTCTTGAACCACCAAACATCCATCCATGCACATCCAGCGCATACCGAATTGTCCTTCTACTCCTCTCTCGAGGGCTACACCGATCTCGATTTTAGACCAGGCGGAGCCGTTGTCCTCACCCTCCCAAAATTATAATGGCTACCAACTCGATACAGAAAAAGAAAACTCTGCTGTCTTCGCTGTACGGCATGGCAAGAAGAGCTGTCAGGAGCAATTGAAGGTTTATCTCATACTTGCTGCATGACATCATGGCATACTGACATGGCGCTTTTGACAGGAGAACCGAAGCAGTAGCCAGCTGTGCTTGGCGGAAGTCCAAAAATTTGGTGAAGAGTGCAACAATCTTCATAAAGAGTTCAACAATCTTCGTGAAGAGCAAAAGAATCTTCGTGAAGAGCAAAATGATTTCCGGAACCGGATTCGCGAGATCAACCAAGAGCTCCTCCAAATCAACCAAGAGCTCCTCCAAATCAACCAAGAGCTCCTCCAAAAGCGGGAGATAATTCTCAAATACGAGATCCCGGTCGTCCTTGCAAATGGTATATCATGTTTTCAGAAGGTAATTTGAACCGATCGACTGATAAATCTGCCAACCTTAGTTTGTGACTTACAACTCAGCAAGGATCATCAATGGTTACATGGACTCATGAAAGACCGTACTCTGCCAGACAGATTGACTTACCTTTCAACGCTCCTGGTCTCCCTCTATGCTGCCCAGATTGAGAACAACACACCAACATTCCCTTCTTCAGCTTTCCCTGGCTACGACTCTCTTAGGTCGAATCAGGAATTTCTATTGCAGTTTGCTAGAGGGCAAGAAGTTGGGTTCCTGAAGACAGAAAGGGGCCGTGAGTTCACTGCCTTCATATTAAACAAGTTGACCATGACCCATGATGGCCGGAACCCACTGATGGACCTTGCGGTCTCCATGCGGGTCAAAGCGCTCTGCCACAAAGTAGACAGGCATCAAGTTGTCCGTCCCATGGCCACTCATGCAGAAATAGCTGATTTTCTTCGTTCAGTGAGACCATCTCTTGCGGAAAACACTTTCGAAGAAGCCAGAAATATGGTAATTATTGACTGGGGTGTAGATCCAAACATGTTGAGACTTCTGTGATTCCAGGGAAGAGGATGGACAACAAAGGGTCTGGACTTTTAGTTTCTAGGCTCTGCTTCTCTTCCAGACTGGAGTGTTGTTTATGTCCTCTCTCTCTTGTTACCTTCTGCCATTATGAGGCAGATTTTCATTTGATCCACACCCTTCTCTGATCCAGACCATTAATCCTTGTCCCTCCTATATCTTCAGCTCAACCCATAATCCTACACATCCTCTCAGCACAACAATCCACCCTCATAGATATCAAATAAACATCTTGACTCTTAGTATGTATTTTCCAGTCCGATATCCTTTCACTCACAAAGAAACACAAATACTCTTGGTTTGTTACTTTTAATTTTTGTTTACCATTCATATGTTTCTTTCTGTTTTCTTACCATTTTTTCAGATTCCCTTTTCAGTATTTTGAATAGTAGTCACTCTGTAACTACTTCAGTGTCGATATTTTGTGTGATCAACCCCGGGCCCCAGAATCCAACACCTTTCTATGGTTTTCGTCAAACCGCTACTTGTTATATCAACAAGCATTGACTACGACTAGCCTCCAAGCAGACGCCTTTCTTTTCCTCTTAGGTCCTGGTAAAGGTTTCTGTGCACAACTTGTGCTCGAGTGAAACCTGTGGCTATACATAACAACCGAGCGGATGAGTTTACAAGTTTGTTTCGGGTTTTTTTTTCTTCCTTGTCGTTCTTTCGTTCATCACAAAATTCATGAAACCTACCGGCGTTCGCATCAATCGCAATCACCTCCAACTTGAGAACTCCAGATTAAATCGCAGAAAAAAGGCAGCAGCGTGCAAGGAAGCACGAAAGGGGAGAAGTAAGTATAGGCGACCCGTTGGGAGTGAGCTAAATGTAATACGGGAAGGGGAGAAAAACATGAAAGATGAGGACATCAAGCGCACTAAACTATCGATTCCTAGGGGGTCCATTTTGGATCCTCTTCATCATTACTTTACTATTGTAGCCATCGACATCTGTCACATAAGTACTACTGCTACTATCTATCGCTATCCGGTATGGCCAGGCACCTTGACTCCCGAAAACACAACCATCACGTCCCGGCCCTCTGTCTCGGGTCGGACTGTGTTACGAACGGAATGAATACTGATCCAGCCAGAGTTTTGAACACATACCATCATCAAAGCGACTGGCCCTCTAGCCACTTCGCTACCATAGTTAGAGATTCCTCGGGCTTGTCGTGCGGGACCTGGAGACACAAAAAAAAACCAAGCCATCAATCACTTGGTAAATCAAGAAAGAAAGTGGTACAACTCACCATATGACCAGCTCCCCTTATCGTTACAAAAGACAGTAGTGGCGTAGACTTGACTTCACCAGCCTTCTTTCCCCCAACATACCAATCCTTCCAAGGTGCATTACCATAATCCTTCTTACCACTCCATTCCAGGCCGTCTACCCACAGTTTATTCGAGACCCAATTACATTGCCAGTCATAGGTCCCAGCATAAATCAGCACCCGAATTCCCCGTTCCAGGAGCCCCGCAACGTAGTACTGCGTGGGAACAGCCCATTTATCCAACCTCGACCCAAAGTTCCTTCCCAACCTCTGACGAACAAGCAGAAAAGTTGTTCGGAGACTCGACTCCTAGTAGTTTCCGCGTTACGGGCAAATCAAGAAAACGCTTAATGGCACTATTTTCTTCGTAGCACAGGTCGTCACCGACACACATCTGTTGTGTTTTTTAAACGAATGAATAAATATGTATCATCCCGTTTGATCAGCATCGTTCAATCACGCAATCATCATAGGTTCATTCCTCCCCCTTACCTTTGATATATCGTAGACGTTGCGGCCTGTTAGCGATAACAATTTGAGTTTCATCTCCAATCCATGCGATACGCTGAAGCAATGTCGAGTCGAGACCCAACTTACCACTTGCCCACATTCCACTCGAAATCTCACTGTCACAAAAATTAACAGCAGCTTGACAATTGATCATATCAAACCGATCAACACAAGCCTCTTGCATGGCTTTCTCGCATCGCGGAAGCTGTTAAAAAGAAGAAAAAAACAGTTTGGGTATAATTCATCCGTTAGAAACCATATTACGAATCATAACAAGAAAAACCAACCGCCATTTTCATCCTCACACAATTGCTGATGGATTGAACGGGTACGTCCAAAGCTGCAGTGCCACATTCGATTTCGTATCGTCCTGGATAGAGACTGCGCATAACCAGAGCCCGTTCCTAAAATTAGCATTATTTTGTTCATATAACCATACCAGATATCAAGGAAGCAGAAATATACAGTAGTCCGTCGTCGTCGTAATTGGTCGTAATGTAAAGTATTTTGATGAGATGACTCACGTTGATCTTCCAGTATTGCCATTCCCAATCAAAACGCTCTGCAAGTTGAGCACCGATCGTCCCTCTCTTTTAGCGACCTGATTTTGGTCATAAATCTCGCTAGCAAAGACTGGAAGGTATCGGCCCTGTAATGATCGTCACCGACATTGTCAGTAAGAACCACATTTATATGCATCAAGCATCATCGAAAACTAAAAGCAAAAGGTCAAAAACGAGATGACTACTCAACTCCGTAAGATTCACCCGAAAGATGTAAACGCCTCCCAGCAAACTGGGTGAAAGTCTCGAAAAAGATGGTAACGAAAGCATGGACGTTTTTAGCCGCGTCTTCGGTTGTATCTATGTGCTCTCCGAAATCAGCATACGAAAAACCTACGCCAACACTGCATTGCATGAAATTTTTAAGTACATAGATACATCGCCAGTCAGCCAATCAATGAGAAACGGGAAGAATGTATAGAATGAGTGTATGGGATTTGAAAAGAGAACACTGGATTTACTTACGGTTGGTCAAGAAAGAATATATTCGCGGCTTCGTTCCATCCATAGGGATTCCAGTTGGTACCGTTGGGTGATTTAGAAGACATATCGATGCTACAAGGTCCTATAAATAAAGTAGAACTTATGAGTGAGTTTCCCTGGATATAAAGGTCCATAAGACTTGAATTTACCCAATTCCATGAGAAGACCCATTGACGACGAGCATCCAGGGCCTAGAACATCATAATGCAGTTTAAGTTTAAGTATTTTGGGGTTTCCCCGAGAATGGTGACCAGTGATAGCTTTATACAACTAGTCATTATCAAAGGCAATGAACGAACAGACCTCCATTGATCCACATCATGACATCGTCTAAAGTAGAAAGATTGGAATCATCAATAAATCTTTCAGGACCACACCAAAAAGAAAGAGAAAAGGTTTGGACACGAGAAAGGAGCCAGAGGTTCAACGTACCAGTATCAGGATCACGTCTACTTTCGAAAAAGTAGAAAAACAAGTGTTTGGCTCCCTCATCGACATCAAGGTAACCCGTGTAGACACTAAAAACACACACGAAAGTTGATTGGCTAAATACAGAATTATTTATGATTGGTTGAAACTAACTTGACGGTCGGGTCACAAAACGCCGTCTTCTTCACGCGTACTTGATGTTTCGGAAAGCGAGAATGAGTCAGAGTCGTGAACTCGTTGAGACCTACAGAGGACAGATGCAGAGTTTCATCCGGCTTGCTCGAGCTTGGAGCAAAGGTCGAGTTGAAGGCCAAGTTGTTATCATGTTTCGTGTCAAAGACAGCTTGGGAAGTTCCTGGAGTTCCAAAGACACCCAAGGATACACAAAGGAGAAATGCAAGCAGTCCCGTCTTGAAGCTCATCATGGCGGTCAAAACCCAGAAGAGATAACCAACCGTGTTAACCTCCAAGTCCTCTGAGATTTCTCGGACCGCGGATACTATAAATAGTAATCTCCTCCCACTCTCACAAAAACTGACCGTGGGGATCAACACTTGTCGAATTTTTGTGTAACAGTACACTCGCAAAAAGACAACCGACTCAACGTCGTCGCTACTCTCAAGGTGAAGCGAGGAGGGTTTTCTGCCTCAATACTCGTTTCTTTCTTTCTCCTCTTGCTCCACTCTTTTTCTAGTCCTCCTTCCGGCGATCCACAAAAAAAGAAGGAAAAAAATGCTCGTGTTATACGAAACCGCTTTAGGCTACTGCCTTTTCAAAATGTCCGACTCCCTTTCCAGTATGGATGAGGCCCAGATTCGGAAGGAATTCGAGAGTCCAGAGAGAGCTAACAAATTGTACGTATGGCCATTTCTTTTTCTTTTGCTACTTAACCTCCCACCAACCCAATTCGTTTTCTTTCCATCTGGATACAAATTCTATCTCTACTTCTAGGATGAAGTTGAAAGCGCTTCACCGATTCACGTCTACGGCTACCGCGGTAGAAGACATGACTGCTCTTCAAGGGGGAAAAATGGGACCTGGGTTGAAGAAGTTCCTTTCGGAAGAGATCGTGAATAAAGGTAAAGGGAAGGAGAAACTCGTGGTTGTCGATAACAAGCTTGGTACGCTTTGGAGCTTTGATTTTATAAAAAATTAACCCACTTCGTTAACAACCTCTTTTTTTTCTCAATTCAGGCACATCAATAGAAAAAAAGCTAAGCATAAAAGTCGAGAACGGTATTTCTGCAGCGTATGAAGAAATTTGGAGAGGGATCCGAGGTCAACTCACCTCTCTCTTGGATGGCCTGGACCCCAAGGATCTGGCTACTATGAGTTTGGGTCTCGGTCACTCGCTATCTCGGTCCGATCTTTTTCTTTCCCCTTGCTCTCTGGAAATTTCTTTCTTATATGATAGCGACTTTTATACAGATTCAAAATTAAATTCTCGCCTGACAAGGTCGACACAATGGTGGTTCAGGCCATTGCTCTTCTGGATGATTTAGACAAGGAAATTAACATTTATGCGATGAGAGTGAAGGTGGGCGATGAACATACCCTCGACGATTGATTGGCGGAATCACTGAACAAAAAATAATAATATCCTGTGCTTAGGAGTGGTATGGCTGGCATTTCCCTGAAATGGCTAAAATCATCATCGACAACGTCGCATACGCGAAATGCATTCGTGCAATGGGTATGTCTTCTGTCTAATCTGTTCTTTCTCTACACTCCGGCTCAATTTTCTCCACTCTAGGTTTCCGTACCAACGCAGCTGTGACATCTTTCGCCGCCATCCTCCCCGAAGACCTCGAAGCGGTCCTAAAAGCAGCTGCAGAAATCTCTATGGGCACTGAAATCTCAGACTCCGACATGGCTCACATAGACTCCCTCTGCGAACAAGTCATCTCAATATCAGAATACCGATCGCAACTCGCGGAATACCTTCGGAATCGTATGACGGCTATCGCACCCAACCTCACTGCTCTCGTGGGTGATTTAGTCGGTGCGAGATTGATAAGTCATGCTGGTAGCCTGGTCAATTTGGCCAAGCACCCTGCGAGTACTGTGCAGATCTTGGGTGCAGAGAAGGCGTTGTTCAGGGCGTTGAAGACGAAGCATGACACACCCAAATACGGGTTAATCTATCATGTAGAGACATTCCTTTACAGTTCTCACTGTTCCGAGCACTTCACTGATTTTTCGTCTTCTAGGCATCTTTAATTGGTCAAGCGCCTCCAAAACTGAAGGGAAAGGCAAGTCTTACTTCCGACATACTAGTGTTCCATATAGACTTATGACTCACTGCTCTCTCCTTCCTTTCATAGATGGCTCGTATGGTTGCCACCAAAGCTGCCCTTTCCATTCGTGTCGATGCTCTCGCAGAACCTGACGAGAAATCCGAAACCGACGCCGCTTCAATAGGTATTGCCCACCGCGCCAAGCTTGAGTCGCGCTTGCGTGCTCTCGAGTACTCCGATGATGCAGCTGGGGTTAGAAGATTTGCTGAGAATGGTAGGAAGCAACAGAAGTTTGAGATGAAGGGTGAGACAACAACGTATAACACGCAAGCCGATTTCGTGCCTACCCAAAGAGAAGACCCGATGGAGATTGCACAGAAGGTTGTTGAGGATGTTAAGGAGGAGAAGAGGAGGGCGAAGGAAGAGAAGAAAGCGAAGAAGAGAGCTGAGAAGGAAAAGGTGGCTGCTAAGGACGACGATGAAATGGATGTTGATGAGGAGGAGAGCAAGAAAGAGAAGAAAGAGAAGAAGAGAAAACGAAGAGAAAGCGATATGAAAGGAATAGAAGAGTCCGTGGTGAAGGTTCGTAATTTCGGTGTTTGGTTCACATTATCTTATACTTACAGAACCTCTAGGAGGAAACTGAAGAGGAGAGGAAGGCGAAGAAAAAGGCACGAAAGGCTGAAAAAGCTGCTGCGGCTGCAGCATTAGCAAACGGTGATTCAGACTCACCGAAAAAGAAGAAAAAGAAATCTTCTGACTGATCTCTGGTACATCTCTGGTACATATCTTGTCATTTCTTTCCTGTATTTGTTTTGCATACTCGCTTTTTCTTTTTCATCCAATGCTACGTATATACTTTGCAAACTATTTTATTACACGGTGGACTATAGTATTAGAGATGCCAATTATAAGCAGACTTGAGTTTGAATCGTACGATTCCTAAACGAGACTTGACTATTTCGCGCATATTTTCCCTTGCTCTCGCTCTTCCACGTAGCCACGACGACAAACGAGCTGCGCGTTAGGCCTTCGATACCTTTTCGATTTCTCTTCCATAGAACATTGTCATGCAATCGCCAGTAATTGTCGTGACCGGAGCCAACGGGTGTGTATACTCCCATCAAACGCGTCCACTTTTTTTTTCCTAACTAAACTTGGTACCAGCGGTGTCGGATACGGCATCTGCCAAAGGCTTCTTTTCCAGCTCTCTGAGCCCAATCCTACTGATATCAACCTCGTCGCGACTGGTTCCGACACTTCTTTCTCTAACTCCCCAAAAGGCTCTGACACCGATACTAGACGACATGCAGACGAGTTCCCTTTACCTTGTGAAGGTCTAACCTTAATCATGGCTTGCCGAAGCCTCAAACGCGCTGAAGCTGCACGTTTAAAGCTACTCAAGCGTTTCGACGCGCATGTGGAGGATTTGAAGAAGAGAGAAGGGTATACTGGGCACGCGGAGAGATTTCGGAAGAATCTACGTTTGGAGATTCACGAAGTGAATTTGGCGATGGTTAGCTCAATTCAGGCGTTTGCTGAAGAACTCAAGGCAAAGTAAGTCATCATGCATTTATTTTTTCTTTCGGAGTTTTCGGCTGATGTGTTTCTAGTTATCCTTATATTTCTCATTTGATTTGCAATGCGGGTGTTGCGCCGCTTACTGGGATAGAGTGGGTGACATTGTTCAAACAGTTTGCAGTGAGCCCTATGGACGCGATTACCGCTCCGAAATACTACAAGCAGGATTGGGGTGAACGTAGCTTGGATGGTTATGGATGGGTCTGGCAATGTAATGTCTTTGGACATTATTATATGGTACGTTTCGTTATGTCTGATTTTCTCACTGATTCCTCATACTTCCGGATAGTACAAAGCTCTTTATTCAATGCTGACCTCAAAACGGTACCCCTTTGACACTCGAGTCATTTGGACGTCGTCCCTGGAGGCGAGAAAAACGTATGACTCGGAAGACTGGCAGCTCAAGCTGACAAAAGATCCTTATGGCTCATCCAAATATCAAATGGAACTTATATCGTCACATTTAGATCAACTCTCATTGAAAACAACACTAGAGTCAGAAAAACGTGTCAGACACTTCGCTGCTCACCCTGGCGTTTGCAGTACGAACATCGCGAGAGGAATGATTATCCCTATTCTCGATTATGTTAAACTCTGTATATTTTACCTCGTGAGTCGGACTCGTGTTTTAGTTTTTCTCGAAGGCGGACTGATCATTTCTCTATATATTTTAGGGCCGTTTTTTCGGTTCTCCGAATCATACAATTAGTTTAGACAAAGGTGCCGTCTCCGTCGTGTGGCTGTCGATGATTTCTTTGGCGGCATTATCCGGTTTGTTTGACGCCTCAAAACCCCAAACTCCAGTGAAATTCGCAGCGCAGACAGATTGGTGGGGTCATTCAAGGGTCGGTGTTGCAGAAGTCGGGGAGTGGAAGGAGAATCAAGCGGAGGCAGAGAGTTTGGTACGAAATTGCGATGAGCTGTGTAAGGCGATTCAGGAGGAGAAAAGGCGACCTGTGATGTCAGAGACGGCTACAGAGAGGATGTAGAGGTTCTTGAGATCTGACACGGACAACTTGTCGACATAGACGTTTTGACTTCAGGATCATTCGAGATTAACAGGTCAACGTGCTCAGAATCTGGGCATAACCCGGATTCAAGTATTCAGTACTCAGTATCGACTTCACCGCTTATTTCGTCACAACAGACCGCTTGGAATCATCTTACACAGCACCGACGACGCAGTTTGACTGTCTTCTGTCAGTTAGTCATTTAATGGATAGTAAATTAAGGGTTTTCATATCTGGGAGAGAGGAGGTTGTGGGCAAGTTATCGTGTATCATTATGTTCCAAGATGGAAAGACCAAACTCGACCCTTGAACGTTGATCCATTAACTTAGGGAACGTTATCTGGGTTAGGGCGCAGTTGAAGCATTTTAAGCATGTCCTCGAGCACGCAATGCGGTATGCCACACCACTCCAACATGTCCATAACGTCCCTCAAGGGTAGATGCAATTGGGACCGTGAGCGTGTCTGGGCGTTACCATGGTGCCGCGCGGCATACTCTCCGCATACAATGCATCGAGAAAAAACCATGTTGAGTGCGAAGAAGATGGAAATTAGGAGTGACGCGTGAGGCAAGGCCAAGAATCAGCGCAATCCTGGCTGATAGCAAGTTTATCTTGTCGTTCGACACCTCAATGCCTGTTCAGGACGTCTAAGGGCTGGTAGGAAGACCGCCGGAAGTTAATAAGGAAGCATGTGAAACTCGCAAAGACCGACACAAGTTGATTCTAGTCTGCATGTTGGACATAGATGAGGTTGTGGGCAAAAGCTATGGGCCTTGCTAGGGCTAGGACTGATAAACAAGAGTCAAAGAACAAAATCAAGAAAAGGACGAGTTGCTTGATCATGATGGCGATGTGGAAAGAACGAACTTCAGTGGCTGTGCCGCTATTACCACTTTTTCCTCCACACTCGAAGTTTGCACTAGACTCCTCTCAACATTTCTCACTTTAATCCTCCCGCCGTCCCCCTGTTGGAGAGTACGGCATAATTTGCCTGTAACACTGCCTTAATTACTTAGAAATGGCCGAAGCTGGCGACGGAAACATCAAGGTCGTCGTGCGATGTAGACCCCTCAACTCCCGTGGTCCGTCTCCTCTTCCTTACTTTTCTTCACCAACAAACGCGTAAATCTCACGCAATCTTCTTTTCTCCTTGCTATGCTTGCCCAAATTCAGAACTGGGGCGTGGAGCCAAACCTCTCATTAGGATGCAAGGCAACCAGACGTTCCTTGATCCTCCAGAAACAGGTTCCTCACAAGATGTCAAACGTGCCACGGAGAGGAAGACAATGGCATTCAGTTTCGACAAGAGCTACTGGTCTGCTGGCCCAAGGGACGAACCTGGTTACTGTTCTCAACAAATGCTGTATGATGATTTAGGGAAAGAGTTGTTGGACCATGGTTTTGCAGGTTTTAATGCGTGTATTGTGGCTTGTGCGTTCTCTTCCTGGTCTTAATGATATGTTTATCCTGACAATTCTGTTTCAGATGGGCAAACCGGTACGAGTTTTAACCTGGATGTAGAACTGCGGCTCACGACATCTATGTTACAGGTTCAGGGAAGTCGTATAGGTGAGTGACCAAAATTGTTATCATGTCGCGTGTATCTGACTATGTTTTTTTTATAGTATGATGGGATGTGAGCGAATTCTTCCTTTCGTTCCGTCGCCCAACTCACGTCGTTTCAGACGGTCCTGACAAAGGAATTATACCCCTCACATGTTCGGAATTATTTACTCGAGTTGAGGACAGAAAGGCCGCAGATCCCAATGTAAATTTTACGGTGGAAGTCTCTTATATTGAAGTGCGTCGCAACAAGGAGTTTCACCTGTTACCGAAACTGACTTGCCTTTTCTAGATTTATAACGAAAAAGTCCGCGACCTCTTAAACCCAAAGAACTCGAGCAATCTACGTGTGCGAGAACATCCTAGTTTAGGACCTTATGTAGAAGATCTTTCGAAACTCGTCGTCGGTAGTTACGACGAGATGATGACGCTCATGGACGAGGGAAATAAAGCTCGTACTGTTGCTGCTACAAACATGAACGAAACGTCCGTATTCAAGTCATGGTTTTATGTAGAGTTTCGGCTGACCGAAATCCCAGATCGTCTCGTTCTCATGCAGTTTTTACCCTTCTCCTAACCATGAAGAGACATGACGTTGACACGAACCTAGACACTGAAAAAGTATCACGAATCAAGTGCGTTGATCTCTATATGTATGATTTGTCTCTTTTTTTGACAGGTTTGCAGCCTTGTAGATCTAGCTGGATCTGAAAGAGCAAATTCCACCGGCGCCACTGGACAGCGGTTGAAGGAAGGAGCTAATATCAACAAGTCGCTCACTACACTTGGAAAAGTCATTTCTTCTTTGGCTCTCGCAAGTGCAGGAGATGGGAAGAAAGGGAAAAAGGGAAAGGGAGATGATTTCGTACCTTACCGTGATTCGGTGAGTTTTGATTGATATGATGTGTACATTAAGATTAAGAGGTGATTAATCATGTCCAATATCGCTCAGGTTTTGACATGGCTATTGAAAGATAGTTTGGGCGGTAATTCAAAAACTGCTATGATAGCTGCGATCTCTCCAGCCGACTATGAAGAGACTCTGAGTACTCTGAGATATGCTGATCAAGCGAAGAAGATCAAGAACAAGGCTGTCGTGAATGAAGATCCCAATGCGAAACTTGTCCGTGAGCTCAAGGAAGAACTTGAGATGCTCAGAGGTATGTACATGTGCCTGGTGCTTCGAATTCAACTCAAATAAAATTTTCCCGCACCAGCCCGTGTGGCGTCTTCCGCAGGTGAAGATACATTCGACCCTAAGGTTCCTCCAGAAAAACAAAAGGTCTCCTACCAGACAAAGGATGGACAGATCAAGACGGTCACGAAGGCTGAGCTCCAGGAGCATATGGAGCAAAGTGAAAAGTTGATGCAGAGTTTGAACGAAACTTGGGAGGATAAAATGCAGAGAACGCAGGAGGTCCAGAAGGAACGTGAGAAAGCTTTGGAAGAATTGGGAATCTCAGTCGAGAAGAACATGGTTGGTGTACATACTCCGAAGAAGGTAGGCATCATACCACTCGATTCGCGAGATCTATGTTCACAGAAGCATTCGTTTCTAGATCCCTCACCTTGTCAATCTGGTACGTGATTTTTGCACTTGTGACGAGTTTTTGAACACGCTGACCTTCTGGGGTTGAAATTTTATTAAAAGAATGAGGGTATGTCGAGTCATAATGATTTCTTCTTCTCGGTTCTTTTGTCTAACGGATCTTGAACAGATCCACTCATGAGTGAATGTTTAATATATCAGCTTAAGCCTGGTCAGACTATGGTTTGTGACGGTATCTTTTCACCGCGACAATAAGTTGAAGAACTTTAATATATGTCTAGGTCGGCCGACTAGACAGTTCGAAGCCTGCTGCCATCAGATTGAGCGGTGACAAGATCTTGGAGGAACATTGTTATTTCGAGAACACCGATGGGAAGGTTCTCCTTCATTGCATGCCTGATAGTGTTACTGTCCGTCTTTCATTGCAGCCTGTCACCTGATCAATAAGTCTAATTCCTTCCCTTCTTTCCCTGCAGTTCCTCAATGGAAAACGTATACAGCCAGGACAGGTGAGTAACATATTTCCGTTCCGATAGCCTGACACGAATCTCCGCTTTTTTAGGGCTATAAACTGCGCTCAGGTTTCCGTATCATTCTCGGTAAGTCGAGTAGTTCACTGAGAGTTCCCTTCCTGATTCGGTCTCAGGTGACAATCATGTCTTCCGGTTCAACAATCCCGAAGAAATCCGGAAACAACGGGATCGCGCCACGATGAAATCCAATCTTCATCTCAGTGTTACAGCAGGCGAAATTGAAGGTGGCGAAGGATCGCCAGCCACAAGGCCAGAATCACCTGAGTCTCCCATTGACGAAGACGATGCTGACTGGACTTTTGCTCAGCGAGAAGCTGCTTTTGCAAGGCTGGGGTTGGATCCTACGCTTGATAACCTCCCAGATGACGATTTGAACAAGTTGTTCGAAAAAGTCACGAAAGCTAAAACACTTCGTGAGCGCCACCTGGAACCCCGGCCGGAAAGTAGCCTGAGTCGGGTAGATGATGTTTGGAGCGATAACGGACGTCCTTTTTCCAGCGACGCCACTGCTACGGACGATACCAGTGTTGATATGGCGTCTAATCACCTCAGCCCGGAAGTTGGTGATGGGCCCCTGAGAGACGTCCAAAATCAGCTGGAGAGCCGCTTACAAGCCATTTCCGAGACTTCCGTTGAAGCGGAGGAACTGAAAGAGGAAAAGGATCATATGGAATATCAACTACGGCTGGTGAAAGCTCAGATGAAACGACTCATTGATGCGCGTGCTAGGGGCGAAACTGATCTGGAGTCGATGGATTTCGAGCCGGTCATATATTCAGCGAGGCAGCTCAGACTTGTTCGGAAAGTACTTGACAAATGGAGGGCGCACCGTTCGTTCTCAATGGCTGAAATGGTCCTTTCAAGTGCGGTGCTAATTAAAGAAGCGAATGTAATCAGGTATGTGGAATTCTCGCGACTATCGCCTCCCGAATATCTCGATCTGACGAGCACAATAGTAAGGAACTCGGGAAGGAAGTATCTTACAATTTCACTATCTCCTCAGGTGGATCGCTCGCAGCGCCGGCATCCTCAGTGGATACCATCGCGGGCCTTGATCAATTTGGCGACGTTTCAGATCCCGTTCTGCGTTCTGCGACACAACCCTCGGTTGCTATCAAAGTACTAGACAAACGGCACAATGCTATCTATGCATGGTCGCTGGATCGCATGCAACAACAGCTTCAACGAATGCGGAATCTTACTATCTATATTGACCGACCTTCTTACACTCAGCACTTTTCTTCTGACGAACCATTTTATGACTCACCTCCTCCTGAATATTCGTTTATCGGCAACGCGTTAATTTCACTTGCTCCCTTATCCCGCCGACTGTCCTCTACTTCGACAGTTCCTATTTTCTGCCGGTACACGGCTGAAGCCATTGGCTCGTGTCGAGTAGACATCAAACTTGTTAACGTGACACTTTCACAGAAGCATGTTAATGGGTCCACTCCATCCACGAGATCAACCTCTCCCGTTCCAGATGTCTTGCCATCTGGAAGCAAACTCAGCTTTTTCCTGACCGTTGATTCTGTGAAAGGGCTTTCACATCATGATTTCCGTTCGGTTCATCTTCAAGTCCGATTATCGTCCTTTGTTGGCGCTACGGTCGCCTCCGAAGAAGTTTTTCCTTCGACACTCGTGGACCTGGAAGCGTCTACGCTATCTGAGCTCAGGTTTCGTCGCAGCTTTTCAATCGTTGCGACATCAAAGGTTTTGAGCCATTTACGCCAAGGTTATGCCCCCATCGAGTTTTTTGCATCTGTAACGCCCATGTACCTGGAAAGATTGGAACGGTGGGATGAGTTGCGAGAGCAAAGAAATCCTCCTGTTCCTGTGTCAAATTCGGATTCTAATAGCTCTTCGCCTAATAGTCGTCCTGCAAGTCTACCCCATATGCGAAGATCAGAAACAGATTTCGTCGTCGAACAAACTCATGACGTCGTAGCATGGGCCCAGCTCTGCGAACTAGGACCAGATGGGCGCTATCTGCCTGTGCCTGTAGTCTCTCAAGGAAATCTCGACCCGGGGAGCTTTTGCATTCATCAAGGGTTACAGCGACGTATAGTGATATCATTGTCGTCGAATTCTGGCCAACAGTTCCCATGGACGGAGTTCATCAAGGTCCGTGTTGGGAACGTCAGACTCTTAGATGCCAAAGGCCGTATTCATGATTCTACTTCAAAACCACTTGTCACCCTGCCTTTGCTAAAGGAGCAAGAAGTGGAGTTCAAACCTGATGGATCCGGACTCATCTCAGGCCAGGCTGTCTGGGATTCGAGTGTTCACGACTCGGTGCTGCTCAACAAGGTCACGGCAGCCAACCAGCGCATTTTGTTGCAATTGACCTGGTCAGTAGCAGTGGAAACTTGCGCGGATCCAGTGCAATTTAGCATGGACATCGCGATCACTATCGGGACTCGGGACGCCAGGCCCCCATCCAAATTCTTGTCTTTCCTTGGCTCAAGCAAAATATTGACCAAATCCAGTAGTCTCTTCCGTGTACGGTTAACCCCTCCGCTCACTCGCTCACCAAAGGATTTGTGGAGACTCGATACGGCTGAGAAATACGTCAAAGGTGAAGAAGCTTTGGGTGTTTGGAGACCTCGAGGTATTTCTGTGGTCGAGGACTATAATCGGTTAGTGTTAATGGAAAAGCGGGCGGCTGATGTACAGGCCATTCGAGTGATTCTCTCGTCTGTGCCTTCACGACCAATTCAGCCGGACGCGTTAGCTTGGCGTACAGAATCTCTCTTGAAGAAATCCGTTGACTTGTGGCAACGGAAATTTGGACATATGGGTGATGTAAGTGTTGACCGCATTCCTCAAATGGCTATTCTAATGTTATCATACAGATTGTTCTTAGTCAGGAACCTAGTGAGGAAGACCTTTCATCATCATCATCAAAGAAACTGCTCGACCTCGAGTCCCTCGAAGGCATGAAGCTGATCTCCGAGACCAAGATCGTGCCACGCAGGTGAGAGTCAGCTATGTGCTTAAAATCCATTATATATAAACTCATATTCTTTCCTAGTGATGGACCCACGAAGAAAGGTTATCTCATGATCCTCACGGATGCGAGTCAAAATGTCTGGGAAAAACGATGGTTTGTCCTGAGAAGGTCGGCCTCTTTCCATCCCGTCTGCCTATAATTCCTGATTTTTCCATTCGTAGGCCATATCTGCATATGTTTACCCACTCTAACGAACTGGAAGAAGTGGGAATAGTAACTCTCACCGGTGTCAACGTAGAAAGTGACCCTCTGAAAGAAATGCTTCTAGGGGTGAGTTTTGGAGCTTTTTTGTTTCGCTTCCGATACAAGGGTCACCTACTCAAACGTTTCCGATAGAAACCTTTTTCTTTTACTCTTTTCACATCGTCCAACTCTCATGCTCTTGCCGCCCCAAATCTCAAAGAGAAGCAATCCTGGGTCGCAAAATTGGATCCCACTCGTTTACAATCATGACATTTTATCTATTCTTTTTCTTTTTCTGTCTGGTGTTATGATCTGGCTTGGTTCATTTAACGACCTAACTTACTGCAAATATTGCTATGTCGCATACTCTCATTTATCGATGGATATCCCCCTTTGTATCACGTACGTTTTTCGCTAGTTGTAATTGCCCTGGTGGACGCCGATGAATTCTAGTCCTCGAAAGGTTTTGCTCGTACATACTAAAGTCCCCGCTATTTCTATCAGACAACTCTTTCCTTTGCCAGGGCTCCTTTGGAATAGAATTATCATGGGTTGATATGTGCTCGAATGTCAATCCATTCCCACAGCATTTTTTTGGGGGCATAACGCGATATCCTTGAGTTACTCACATTTTCGAAAAATCAGAATGCCAACGCGGCCTTTAAGCAACAGTTTTCCAGATAAAACATCTTGTATTGCAAGGCACCTCGAATTGTCTGTGCACAGTATGAACAGCGCATGGCTATGCCGGCATATTGGGGGCATTTTCACACCGACCTGATAAGTGCTTGAGATTGACAATGTTCTGGCAGCACTTATTCTTGTAATGAAGAACTTGTATCACTGGAGCCAAGCCGGTACAAAGGCACCGATCCCCTTATAAAGGCTCGGGTAGTGAAAAGGAGTGTCGGGGTGACTATGTAGTCTCGATTACTGACATCACCGATGGATGGAAAATAGAATCGAGATCCCATAACAGTACTCACAGGCCTTTTGAACAGGCAGTGATATATGTAGCTACTGTTCGGTGCCCGACATGAGTTCGGCATGTGTCTGGCATGTTCTGTATACAACGGCGGTTTTTTTGCTACTTACCAGTCTTTCTGCCTTCAGGGTCATCAATCCAATCGCGCAACAATCCATCGTCTCCGCCAGAATACTGGTCGAGTGCGTATCTCTCATGAATTCATCGAATGCTTCATCCCGATAAACGACTTACCACAACTGTCGTTATTTCGCTCAATGGAGAATGTCAGCTGTGGCACTTTCATATGTTATCCATGTTCCGGATAATCATCATTCCTGCTTTCTGATCGTGTCCCAAAAGCTCAACTCGCTCTTCTGGTGAAAAGAAAATTGGAATTGATCATCAAAGAAAAACCTTGACTTGCATGTTGCCGAGTAAGTACTTACAGGACATATTTTTCGCAAACCACATAGTAAGTATTGGACCTGTAGTTCTCCAAAGCAACTAATTGGGAGTGCAAAGTTCTTTGGCAAGCTAAATAATCGGCAAGTTACCGGTGAATGCAGTTCATTTGCCGCTCCTCCTCCCTCCTCCCGTTCTGCTTGATGTAGATGATGTGGATATGTATAGCACACAAAAGACTCCTTCAGAACTCCTTCGCATCTAATAGAACGGATAGCTCGGCGTCCCGCAAAGCCGCAGAGAGCGGTTAAAATGAGGAGCTGATCCCCGCACACCACACCACATAGTACACACCCACATGTTGGTGCTTCCTTGAGTCTCCGGCTTTTCTCTGAAGTTAACCTTCTTGAGTGTTGGTGAAATGTTAGAGTGCTCAAGTGGTGGATAGGAAATCTATACAGGCTCTTTGTACTGGGGTGGTCCTTTCAGATTTGAGGAACGCTAATACATACTTTTAATGGCTTTCGGACGTTTTAAAGACGCGATCATGAAATCAGTCCTGAGGATCCCCCAATTACTTTGACTGTGTTCACAATTCTTTTTTTTGAAGTGTCACGCCTTTTGACTTCTTCTCCGACGCCTTTAAAAAGTCCGACCGCATGGCATAGATGTCGGAAAAGAGAGTATAAGAGATTGTAAAAAGAGATCTGCGCGTATCTGTGCCCACGCGTGAAGAGAACTCGAGAAGGAGAGGCCTCCGACGCTCAATCAACGCCACCGAGTCACTCAGTGACCGAAAGCAACGACCGTACTAAACCGCATTCTAATAGCTCATACATGACGACTTGAAACCGCTCACTGATACACGATATGTTTTATACTTAGCCTTTTTTATGAATGAACATACGGGCCAATTCAAAACCCTTCGATTGTTCCGACTTAGTTTATAGCGATGTGCAAGGTCCAACGCAAAAATTGGCCCGCGTTGGCACCAGTTTGATAGCTGAGTTTGAGAGAAAGAGGGAGAAATGCTGTGGATCTGTGATATGGGTCTGTCATTGAGATCGCGATGGACGTGATGTTGTGCAGCTTGAGTGGCGATAGATCCTATGTTGTTATAATAACCAAATAACCAAAAAGGCTTTTTCGGCCAAGTCCGTTTCGTGGGCTTGTTAGAACCCCCCCCTTGCACGAGTTCGAGTTTAAGACCTGTCAATTGGGATCCAAAGATCAGATGCATGCTGTTATTCGAAATGATATAGAGCACATACCATAGATCTCATAGATCGTGCGTTCACAGTGCTTAGGGATCTAGTGTGGAAATCAGAAAACACGTTGTTCGAGCTTTTGGCTGTGTGTCAAGTTCGAAGAGGGTTCGCCCTTCTTTCCATCGAGGTCTCTGTAATCATGAAATCGATGGAATGCATGATAACAAGGAAACAAAAGAGCGGAGTCCGGAAAAACGGTGTTTCTTTGCAAAATGAACTCCAGTTACATATGGCAGCTCTGCTTACGAGTCGTTAATTAAGGTGTTGTAAGAGATCTAGCTAGCCATCATCGGCTTTTTGAACAAGATTTGATTCTAGCACGAATTTGAAATTTGGAATCGTGAAGTAGAACTTTATGTAAGTTGAGAAGAGAAAACGTTTTGTTCCATTGCAATTCGTAAAGAGAGAGACAAGAAAAAGTACGTGCAGACCCAAAAACGACTTAGGTAGTTACAGAGAATTATATGCTAAATATCAAGAATGTCGTTGGTAAGTACACATAGCAACAGCAGACCAGAACCATGAACTTGGATAAGAGAGAGAGAAAAAAATGCGAGATGTGACATAAAGACGAGAAATTGGAAGTAGGTCGAGGGCCAGAATCTAGAATGACCAGAACCGAGTCTAAGGTGTGGGATAGGGATAACAATTGTGGGAGACGATCGTGAAAAGATGAGAGATGATACGATGAGAGTAAGTAAGGTCGTAAGTGTTACTAGGCGAAATAATGATAAAATACTACTCTTCTTCTTCCCTGCCTCGTAATGACATTATCTTCACCAATGTCTTAACAAGTTTTGTGAGGCTTATATAAATAGGCCAGTTCATTTCCTTTTTTTGATTCATAGTTCGCTTGCCTGAAACGAAAAAAATGAATCTAATCACAGAGTTCTGGTGTGTCATCCTAGTATTATGCAGCCAATTAGTAAAAATAAAGAAAGAAACATTGCTTTCACAACTCACCTGTCTAATGAACGTCAGCATATGACAAGTTATGTATCCCTTGGCGAATCCAGCGCCGGCATATGCAAACAGATATTGCCACTTCTTCACGAACGCGTCGTAATTCTGAGAGTCTCGTAACGAAGGGTGTTCCTTCGAGATGAGATCCTGAGTCAGGTTCTTTTCTAGCCGACGGCCCCATTCACGAAGAGTGCGTGGGTAGTCTATAAAAAAAGTCCCATAGTGAGTTAAAGTTCGAGTGTCTTTTTATTTCGGTGATAAGGAACACTTACGAGCTGCGTGGTTCTCAACACCTTCCAAAGTAAACCTCCCTTGCGAAGCAGATTGAGCTGATGTTATTAACACTGTGGCACTTGGGAGACATGAATTTGGCCACATGTATCGACGCATAAAGTCTTCAGGTCTATATATGCGTGCGTTTTATAAGTATCTAGGTATAAATAAATTTAGGCAAGTCTTTTTTTACTCACTGATAACCAGTGTATTTCGACTCAGGGAAAGTCGATGAGCTGACGACGACTGTTGCGTTCCGTGATTTTAATGCGAAATCAACAAGCTTGAAGTATTGGTGATAGTGTTTAGAACCAACGTGCTAAATTGAGTAAGAAAAAAATAAGTTATGAGAAGTTCGTTTTGATAAAAAAAAAAAGATGTTTTAGACTCACTTCGAGCATCTCAATACTAATAAAAGCGTCGAACGCCTTTTCGAATTCAGCAGGGATCTCACGATAGTCCATCAGGTGAACGCGGATCCGGTCTTGGAGACCGGCAGCTTTGATGCGCTCCTCTGCCAGCTTTTTTTGCTCGATAGAGAGTGTGAGAGTGTCGACTTCGCAACCGAAAGTACGTGCTGCCTATATATAATATATGCAAAAAAGAACTTATTAGAAACTCTATACGAAAGACTGGATAGTAATAAAAAGTTTTTTTCCACTTACCTCGATAGCAAGGCCTCCCCATCCACTACCAAACTCGAGTATCCGGTGACCAGGTCTGACGCGAGCTTTACGAAGGACGTGGTGGATTTTCCTTCGTTGAGCGGCTTCGAGGTCTCCCGGTGTGGGACCCATCCCCGGTTCTACATCGCCCCGTACGCCGCCTTCGGCGTCAGACCAGAGAGCACAAGAGTACATCATTTCATCGCTGAGAAAAGCCTAATGATGAATACATTGTCAGGGGGGGAAGTAATGATTAGAAAATGCTCAACTTTGTTTTTGAGGGAGAGGGAAGGGTACTTACTTTGAACAGTTCATTCGATTGATCGTAGCTAGCCATGGCATTCAACCGTGCTTGTGATTTCGTTTGTCCAAGGAAACTGTTGTAGAGACCAGAAACGGCGGCGGATACCTTGGCGAAGGTCGATGAGAGTGTTTCTTCCATTCCAGCTTGGTTATCGAGCCAGAGCTGTTCAAGGTGATGAGTTAGTTTATAAAACTGTCTCCATCCAAAGCATAGTATGAAAGAGATTACTTGCCTTCATCACTGACTTGAGGTTCTGTGTGCCGCCGACATCTATGTCACCAAGCATGTATGCTTCGCTAACTAATAAGTGTCAAAAGGTTATATGTTAGAGGTTGTTGAATCGCAGCAAGGAAGAAGAGAGCTTACAGCCCAAGTCTCCAGAACTAAAGCAATCAAACAAAGAAACATAACCCAAGTTAGAAACCCAATTCATTCTTTCTTCGAAGAGCAAGAAGTAAAGGAACATACAACATGATGCGAAGCCAGAAAGTGTCATTGACAACAGTTATATGGACGTCATTGACGTTCCTCTCTTTTCCATAGTAAGTGCAAGTACCGTCAGAGTCGGACAGGGTGAGAGTGCCGGTTCGGATGGCCTCGTTGAGCACGGAGGTTATAGATGTTCGAGCTACATAGAAAAACGTTAAATGTTTATTAGACAGTGCCCCTAAAGAGAGAAGCGAGGAGTGATATGTACCAAAGGAGATGAGCCATGCGTAAGGACTAGGTAGAGAGAGAGCAAATATCGAAGTGGTTTTCAAGGCTTTCGATGCCGAGGGAGCGGTGAAGGGGGCCGGAACACAAGTAGATTGAGAAACAGAAGGCATGTTGTTCAAAACCTAAGACAGAGCAAAGGGAGAAGGAGAGGGAGAAGATGGGATGGGATGTGATATGGATGAAGACCTGGAATGGGAGAGCATTTATAGAGGTGCAGGTCATAGTAGGAAAATGAAATGGCGTGTAGGTATCGTAAAAGGCCAGATCTGAATCTTGAGAGAATGAAAGTTGCATACATAGAACGTTGAGGGAAATTCCAGATTCGACTGAGATTGGAGAGTCTCGGGTCCACGTGCAGGGTTCCCTCCGCGCAATCCTGAACGAACATCCTGCAATCCTACAGGTTCCCAAGCAATCCCGAGATTACGGTCAGTGGCTGTTACCGTTCCAAGAGCCGACTCTGATCTTACGACTACAACCGCCATGATGAAAACATTCCATCCACATTTCCAGCCTGGAGAGTTCCATCCCGTCCATGTAGCACGCCAACGTACCGCCCAGAAATGGTCCCGTGACCTTGTGCAAATTGGTATTACATCGACGGAGGCTTTTCATTTTTTTTCAAGCGTCGGACTGACCTCACGTTTACCAAGTGCCTGTCACCCTTCTTTTCCTATTTACTCAGTGCCTCCCTGCGTCTCCACAAACGCAGCATGTTTTTCAAAAGGACCGTTTCTCCATGACTCAACGCGACGCGCCGTGAGACGCGGCTTTTCAGGCAAGTTTTATTCGCGATGGCCCTGGAATAGTCTGGATTCATCATTTGAATGGAAAAAGAGAAAAATAAAATAAAGTAAAGACTCCCCTCCGTTCGTCGACAAGAGAGGCCTGTATTCTTGATATCATTACTCCTGGACGCCGCCGCCCAAAACAGACACCTAGCCGAACTTGATGAAGGTGGTAGTTAAGCATATGGATGAGTAATAGAACATTCCTACCCCTCTCTCTGATTCATGATAGCGGCCCTCCTTCTCTCCTCCCGTTATTGATTGAACCATTAGAGAGGTTCAATTGAGTAGATACATACACCGAAGGAACATTGGTAAACCATCTCATCATCTCTTCCCCAACCCCCTTTTTTTGTTTGCAAAGCAATTTCTCCCTTCATCACCTCGCGAATTAATCCCGCAAAAAATTCAATAATGGATAGACAACTCACTGAGTCAAGCAATTCATCGAACCTACATTCCTCACCTTCCCTTCCCTTCCAGAATCAGAAAAGACCTCACAACGTTGGTTACATTGCCTCCGAGTGCTATGGAATTCCCCTCCTCTCCCGCCTACCCCTAAGGCTGGTTTACATTTCGCATGTTTTAAGTATTTGAATATAGAATTGGCCTCACGACAAGAAGAAACTCAACCTTAACTTCAAAATCAAGCCAAACGCCGCCACCACGCACCCAACCCTCATCCAAGCTGTCGGGATGATAGGAACCCTGGGACCAGGTTAATATAGTGTTATAGTATAGCATTAGCATAGCATGGATACTTGTCCTGATGGGTAAGTAAATTGATTTTCGAATTCTCCGAAGTATTAGGCAGTTACTTTTGTCTCTTGCTTCAGTCCTCTACCCTCATGTAATCATGATCATCGTTCTCTGCTATTAACTAAACAGTAAGTACTTGGACAATCGATAAACGAGCCAATTCTGAACCCCCATGACGGTTTACAAGAGCATTGCTATGTACATAGTATGAGACCGACGGAAGAAGTGCAAGTAGCAAGTCATTTTAAGCATAAAGCATTTTATTTTCTCTTGCTACCCAGTACAAACCTAACTCCTGGTTGACAGGCCTGCGGACTCAGGTTCATTGAAACAATGACTTGAACAATTATGTTTCGCAACAGTTCGAGCCGGCGCCCCGAATCCCCTCCCTTCACTTTTGCCAACCCTTTTTGAAGGATGTCATCTCAAAAGAGGAAGATCTACATGCATACTAATAATCTATCCCTTCTGACAGGCACGATGGGGGATTGGATCTGGAGTCTGTTTTTCGTCCGACACCGGATTGAAACAGTTTTTAGATCTAGAGTAAGAGAGTTTATAGTTTTTGGCTATGCCTTATCGGACCATCAGTATCGGTATCGGTCATTATGAGAGAGAAAGAGTTCTGAAAGCTTTATGAACAGTTGCTACGAGGCATAAGTAAGTACCTTGAGCTCAAACGGTACATAGTTATTTAGCTAGACAACGCTCTTTTCATCATTAGAGACTTTTGGTTCACCTTAAAGGCGTGGTAGTGGCAATCAGGAAACATTGGTTTTTGGTCCTCAGATCGTTATGAGCGCTTACGAGCACGTAACAACTGAATTGGTAGGTGAAAAGCGATACTTATAATGACAACTACTAGAACATGACAGGGGTAACAGTGCCCAAAAGACAAATATAGCCATGCATATGATGTCTTCTTAACTTCAAACAACCTGCTAGGAAACTTAGAGCATACAGACCTCATAGAATGAGTATATAGTGGGTTGATCGTTAATTAGGACTTGTAAGGCCTTTTGGAAAAGTTCTGGTACTTTCAGAGCTGTATACTTACCTATGCATCCGTAGTAGGGAAGAATGGGACACGAATCTATTTGTGAGTCGTGACGTCGATGACCGATTGTGAGTACACCGCTATATTGTACATGTACATGTTGCATACATACGTACTCTTTTCCTTCCTTCAAAAGTCGCAGTATCCACTTTGATCAATTGACTCAAGTGTTCGAGTTCCTTGCTTCTTTCTCCTTTTTCTCTTGAGTCCAAGGAGTTACCCGACTAAGTAGTGAAAGATCCGTGCTTACTTCACTAATCAGTCAAGTCATGATCACTGACGATGATACTTAATGGAATGAATATCTCGAAAAGAAACCGTCTTATTTAACACGGCCCTTAGCTTGAGTACTTGAACAAGAAAGAAGCCACGGAGAACAAAAAAAGAATTCGAAGCTCAGTGATCAGATTCTCATTGCAATTATGTATCATGACAGTGCCAGCCTGTTCGAAACTTTGCCTATCAATTCAACTACTCATATAACTTACATGAACTGTATGCACGGAAATCGTTCAACTGATATCAGTACTTAGTACACTCAGTACATTGCTTCAGAAGGATCAAACTTTCTATTCCGGCTGAATCCCACACAAGGCGAATTCTTCTAATTGTAAGAGTATAAAGAATTTTGTGGAACTATCCGATTGTACTATCAACTTGAAAGGCCACCGTTATCAAGAAGTCATTAACAAAATTTTTGAGTTTCAGGCCTCGAGTCCAGGCCTTTTTCCGTCTTGTTCGTCATACAGTTGGCCTTGTAAGAAGTCGAAGGAACGTCAGCAAAGGTCCAAATTTCACCACCTCGTAGATATTAGTTAAAAGTTAGGTCCGGGGTCTTGAAAACGTGGGAGATAGCACGTGTAATTGTGACACGGGTAACGCTAAATTTGTAAGCAGCTTGGGCGGCACTGTCAATGTTTAACCAAGCCGAGTTGCCAGCTGTCACATTGCGCTGTCACGGTGTACCAGGACCCCTAACACCTAACCCAAATCAAGAATCGAACTTAGTCTACTGATTCTACTCTACCTTCAAATGCCGGAATAATTTTTCCTGAGGGCATTTTACTCCCTTTAACGGCGGAAAGGCACCTAATCCCTTCGCTCCCGACCCTGGAATCTTTTTATCTCAGGTGAGGAATGCCATTGAAAGGACGATGCATGCATGCATGTCTGGGATATCGATCCTTCCCAACTTACTTATTGACACTGGTTCCCGTAGGAACCCTTCAAGTGAGTATGTACTTTCGAAACGGCCGCCGAGCATTTTTTCCTCGAGTCCCCCTGCCCAGGGAAGCAGATCTTAATTTCGGGAATGGTGAGATGCCGTGTTATGCACTTGAGTTGGGTGGGCAGGGTAAAAAAACAAAGTATACACCTACAACTGCTGATTTCTATCGATATATCGTATAGTACAGTAGGGGTGGGGCTTTTCGAAACTTCCGCCCCCAAACGTTGGTTCTGCAGCCTTAACTGCCTTTGGCAATTTCTCTCCAAGGTTCAGATGCTATAGAATGGTCGACCAGCTCGTAAAGCAAGACATGATGCCCCTGTCAAGCCACAAAGAGACTATAGACTAGGATATAGGCTATAACTGTAGTTCTCGTCCGAATTGCAACACATAGTCCCGGTGGTCAAGGGTTCTCTATAGGATATCCGTTCGTTCGGAGAAAAGGGCTTTTTGGATGGCAAGGAAACTTTACCAGCTTGCGAGTATTTCGAGCACATCATGCGCGTATCTCTGGAAGAAAGAAGAGGTTGGTATACGTATATCAATCGCGCCCGACTCAAGACCCAGAGATGTGTCGTAATTTCAAAGGATATGTATATCGCTCTGGATTACTTGGCAAGAAACCTTTCCCCTTACGGAGGAGTATCCTAAGTATTTCCAATACCGAGTGCTCGACCGTCAACGCACGAAGTAAGTAGCCCCGGTCTTTAAAAGATGGTTTCCAAATTTAAAAGAAACGTTAACGGGTATATTTTCGAGATATATATAACCATTAACACCTACCTCCTTCGTCCCATTACAAGTAGCTAGCGTGCATACGAACACTCAGCTGCAGACTTGATCTCGGACCGTTGGGGTCGCGTTTCCGCATTCACGAGTAAGTAATTATGGCTGGGTTCTAGCCACCTGTTGCTTATATCGTCGCCATATTTACTATAGGCAAGGGTCCGGTGGAGATGCGACTTCTCGGAATATTTTCCCAACAAACGAAACTCTGGACTCTGAGTCCCTCTTCATTTCATGAACAAGAACGTGTCGAGAAGAACATTGACCCTGCACTTCGCATTTCGGTCTTTTGGATCTTTGGAGTTGAAAAAAAAAAACATGAAAACGGTGATTTCATTTGAATGTGGATTTCGCCGGGACAACAACGAGCTGCGGGGTTCACCCGAACTGACTGATCGAACACATCAAAGATTATCACTATGGGATCACAAAAATCGGGAGAAAGATCAAATCGATATTCGATCAGAGGTTTATGCGGATCGTCTTTGTGCCACCTACAAATGGTTGTATTAAAGCCACATTGATAGACGTGCAATAGCTTTACCGCCGGGCTATCAGTATCAATGTCATCATACATTTATACGATTAGGAAAGTTTTTGAGCGAACTTGACGTTTCGAGAAGAAATGTCAGCAAAGTCTTCAATGACGTGGAATTCGAAACCAAAAAAAACTATTCGTACCGTATGGTTCACAACTTGTCCCGACTGACGATATCAATGTACACAGTCATTTGGTCATAGTGGAGTTTAATGGACCGCGACCTTTTTTCGTCTGGACTGTATTTTTATGTAAATCCAGGATTCCGAATCAACTTCCCAAAGTCTCGAACAAGTCTCTCATTTCGACAATGGTAGGCGTGTATGTATGTGTAAATGTGTGGGCCCGTTTTCTTTGAATCAACTTATTTACGGTGGATGTCGGGATGCGCGGTGGATTGTCAAATGGGTAATGGGTCCAGTAAGGCATTCTCCTCTGTAATCTTATGACGACGATGAGAGAATTTTGTCGAACCAAAGGGGAAGGAAGATATACATGTACGTAGGTTCTCGGAAGCGTTAACGGAACATATAAGGAGCACCGGGCTGCAGGGCAGAGTTTTGAGTTTTTTGTATCCAGGGGGTGGTAGCGTCAGTTTAGAGCTTGTATAATTGTATACATATAACCAGGTCCCGGCCTTTGATTTTCGATATGATTCTCCTTGATTGTTTCTTGGGGGCCATTATGTATATCCAGACAGCTGCGCGACGCGCACATGCGGTGTTGTAACATATGGTCGATGACAATCCTATTCAAAAAGAGACATACCTGGGACGGACGACGGGAATCAGAAAAAACTGCTGGAAAAAGTAATGGAGGTTCACGTACACAGGGCAATTCAATCTGTACTGATGTAAATGGGATCGAGTACGCAATAATCATGATATGGCATAAATTATATGAGCGGCGGAAAAACACGAAAGGGAGCTTGACGGGTGCGAAAGAGTTGTATAGCCAAGTTGAAAAACCTGACATTGTCATTTTAAACATGAAATCTGATCATTGACTTGATAGAAAGTCAAGTTTATTCGGAGGCTTTTCGGAGAGAAGGTTGACATAATTTTCTGATCTGCAAGTCAAAAAGTTTCTTGGGGAGAAACATAATCTATAGTCTATACATACGCGCACCTTTTTCATTTCTGTTACGGGTCTATGCGCCTGGTCTCGCTAAGTTGGAGTATGGGTACGAATAAGCCATTAACATGAGATATCTTGGGTCGAGGGGTGTATACTTTTGCACGCTCTCTCACCACTTGAGTTGATGAGTTCTTCTCACTTACACATGTATAGATATCGTGTGAAGTACTGTCGTCCAAAAAGATTTCGGACGCGTGCACCGACACTATAAACTGAACAGAAGTGTAGGTAATTTTTGATGAATGTCGTGAGGTGTTTGGAGCTGTCTGGCCAACGGCGGTAGTTTCTTACCGCGGACAAGTCAAGTGTATAGAGATAAGTGCATAGATCACCGTATGTTCATGTGGCCATCGCAGTGTTGAGGACTCCGCTCGAGAATCACAGTGTAAAATCGAATTTCTGATTTTTTTTTTTTTGCAGGGTGAAGAAAAAGCATTCAGATTGCATGTACCGAGTAAACATACTTGCGAAACTGACTTGAGAGCTTTAAGCCATTCTAACACGACATGTTAGCTTTCGTAGAATCGTGAAAGTTGACCGTGTCTTAGTTGAAATCGTAAACTCGGGGAGAATCCAGGATTGAAATTCAGATACACTCTTCCAAGGCTGGGGTTTCCGGACTGAGGATGATTGCTGGACTTGATCGTCATGTGTGTCCAAGCAGGGCAAGATGTGGCGAAGTTACTTTGACAAGCAAAGCAGGTGTAATACATATTTTAGTGATTCTCGTTCTTGATCCTCGTCCCGACAGACACAAAAGGGCATTGGTTTCCTCGTTTTGGTAAAGTTGAGAATTCAGAGCACGGTTTTACCGCGGGAAAGCTGTAAGTAGGATTGAGGCTGAAGGATGTGTACATCGTCGTGTCATTCGTAGTAAAAAGTGTTCAGAGCCATCTATTACTTGAGTCAAACAAAGTTGCTTTCATCGAGGATAGATGGGCGATAGACGGGATACAAGTTCATTTCGATGGACGCGATGTTTGGGAAGAGTCCTTCTAGCCTCTAGGAATCGAAAACAGAAATCGGCAAGCCCTGCGGGGTTTGAGCTTGAGAGGTAACCGAGGAATAATATAATCTGCCAGCGACGTCATCAACAACCCAGTCAAGACCCTCAATGAGGTTTTCACCCGTGACTGCGCTGCAAGACCAAATTCTCCAATGATGCGATTTTATAGAACTGAGATCAAGTGCCTGCAAAGACTCTCGGTACGTACATTTGGGCTGAGGGTGAAGAAATGCTTACTTCTTGGATTTCATTTTTGGTCATAGAGCCTTGCAGATCCGTTTTGTTTGCGAATACTAATAGAGATGCGCCAGCTAACCGCTTTTGTGGTTGCAGAATAAGTAAATCGATGAGTGGGGAATACAATTATAGGGCTTACATCTTCAAGTAAGAGATTGTGGAGCTCTTCCTTGCAGTCCCTCATCCGCATTCTGTCACCGGAATCTACGACCCAAACCAGCGCATCAGTTTGTTCGAAATAGTTTCTCCAATATGGTCGCAGTGTACGCTGACCACCCACGTCCCCTAAGAGAGTAGTAAAATTGACATAAAGAGGACGTTAGAATGTCCAGATGGCTAGTTTACGCACAAATATTGAGCGTGTATCTGCAGCAAAGTCAGCCTACAACGTAACGTGTCAAGGTAAAGTATATTTCTCACTTGCCATGTATGAAAGTCTTGATATTGAAGCCAAGAGTTGGGCTTACGGTCATAATGTCTTCGCCGTTTAGCTTCTTTAGGATGGTGGTCTTTCCCGCATTGTCAAGGCCGCTGTACACTGGTGAGTCAAATGATTCCCGGATTATTCGGTCGACGTACAGGAATAGAATGCGCATTTCCTTCTCCTTCATGCGGTTCTTCCTAATGACTGTCAGCAGCCCCATGAGAACAGTGATTTCAGCTGTTTATCCACAGCGTAGAGACGTGAAGAGAAGTAACTGCATGTTAGCGTGTGGACAAGTAACCTAATCAGCTTGCGTCACCTTGAGTCAAGTCGGCGCTGCTTGCCGGAACAGCTTGGGTCTCTTCACTGCCTCGAATATTTCTACTCGAATCCCTCTCTTAATCAACTAGCACACCCTCTCACCGATCTCACAAATAATGGCACCAAAAAACAAGGGCAAGAAATCCAAGAAGGCCACGGATGATGACTTCTGGTATCGATACAAAATCTAACTCTTTCCACTGCAAACCGACATCTTACGCTTTGTTCCTTCAGGGAAAATGCGGGAGAATCTGTAGCAAACAACAATGCATCCACCATAAATAACGATGCATCCGATGAAGATTCCAAGCCTGCTCAAGGATCTAAGGGTGCCTTCTCTGGTTTCGCGGCCTTGAACATGAATGATGACACAGGCCCGCAGGGGGAGGAAGAGGAAGATTTCGGGGGACTCATGGTACGATTTATGCTGCTTTGGCTGATTTCTACAGAATATCCTCAAGTAAACTTTCTATTTTGTGTCTAGTCGGCAATCAAGGCCAGTTCAAATTCAAAATCGAAGAAGGATAAAAAGGACAAGAAGAAAAACAAGAAGGATACTGGTGTTGCTTTTGATGATCCTTTGCCCGAAGATGGAGCAGATGGGGAGGCAACTGATAGCAAGAAACCAGTTGAGATGACGGCTGAAGAATTGGCAGATGAGGAATGGGGTCCAGTGAAGGAGAAGGGCAAAAAGGGCAAAAAGGGCAAAGCAAAGAAAGGAAAGGCTCAGGAGGATGAGGAGGATGAGGAAGAGACACCTGCGAAGGCAGAAGGTACGTTGTGTACACACCCCTCGCATTTTTTGCCTTCATACAACTAAGTCTAGCCTCAGAGTCAACACCGCAGGAAGCGGAAAAGGTAACACCTTCGGCACAGGACGATGAACCTGCCGAAGATGATGCTGGTGAAGTCAAAATTCTTTCTAAGAAGGAGAAAGAAAAGTTGAAGAAGGAGCGCGAAAAGGTATAATACACCCTTTTTCCATTTGCAGTCATAGTAACACATTTCCATAGGCTAAGAAGAAGGCACAGGCAGCTGCTAAAAAGGCAGAGAGTGCACCCATTGCTGATCAGGCTTCACCATCTCCCGCTACTCCGGCTCCGAAACGGGATGAGGAAGAGGAAGAGGAGCCCGAAGGGGAGACAGCTGCTAAGTCAGATTCGAAGAAGAAGAAGAAAAAGAAGGCGAAAAAGGATGAAGAATCGACACCAGCACCTGCCGCCGCCGCCGCCCCTGCAAAAAAGAAGGGAGGTATTAGCGCTTTGAGGGCCATAATGGAGGAGAAGAAGCGTATAGAAGAGGAGGCAAGACGTGCGGAAGAGGAAGAGAGGAGGCGTATCGAGGAGGAGGAAAGAAAGGCCGCTGAAGAAGAAAAGAGGAAAGAAGAAGAAAAACAACGGAGGAAGGAGAAAGAAAAGGTAAGGGGTTACCTCGTGTGGAGAAGAGAAGCACTCATGCCATTACTAGGCTAAACGCGAACTAGCCAAGAAGGAGGGTCGACTTCTCACGAAAAAACAGAAGGAGGAGAAAGCGGCGGCGGAAATCAGGAAGAAAGCTCTTATTGCATCTGGTGCGCAAATAGAAGGTCTTCAGCAGGGTAATGCCCCCCCTGCGCCTAAAAAACCTGTCTATGGCAACCGCAAGAAAAAGGGACCTGCAGGCAAAGACTCTTCTCCTGCCCCCGATTCCAGGCCGAGAACTCCGGAACTTACGCCTCAATCTGGGAAGACACCCGAGCCTGAGCCGCCTGCAAGTGGTGCCGCAAAGGACGACTGGGATGCAAGCAGTGAAGAAGAGGAAGCGAAACCGGAAACACCTGAGGGAGTGAAGGATTCTTGGGATGCTTCTAGTGATGAAGAAGCCCCCGCACCTGCTCCAGTTGCGAAAGAAACACCCGTAAAAGGTAGATACTCTGAGCCTTACTTGGAATCATTTTGATCAACCTGTTTCGGACAGATACAAAGCCTTCATCCAAGTCCATTCCCGCTAAAGCACCCACGAAATCGAATGGAACATCGAAACCAGTTGTTCAGCCAACACCAGCTACCTCCAAGTCTGCCCCTGCTACCAAGCCAGCCCCAGCAAAAGCTGCTGCCAAAGGGGAGTCCGAGTCTGAAGAGGACGACGACGACGACGATGATGATGATGATTCCGATTCATCGGAAGAAGACTCCTCAGAGGAAGATTCTGACGAGGATTCCTCGGATGAAGAAATGTCTAAAGCGCAGAAAATGGCTGCCCAGAAGAAAGCCGAAGCTGCCGAACGACGGGCAAAAGCTCATGAAGCTGCTCTTGCTGCTCGAAGCAAGGACGACTTGCGTAGTCCTATCTGCTGCATTCTTGGTCACGTCGATACTGGAAAGACCAAGTTGCTGGACAAGGTGACTATTGATCTTACTCCATTGGTGATTTTCGCTGATCCATCTATGCTTTCGACAGATTCGTCAAACAAATGTACAGGAAGGCGAAGCTGGAGGTATCACTCAACAGATTGGTGCCACTTACTTCCCTGTGGACGCGATCAAAACGAAGACCGCTGTTATGAATAAGGTAGATTCCTTTGTGATTTGGCTATGTAATGTCAAGATGCTCAATCTGGTGGCGCGTTTACCCATATAGGATGGTTCGCAAGAATACAAGATCCCCGGGCTGCTCGTTATTGACACGCCGGGCCACGAATCTTTCACCAACTTGCGTTCTCGTGGAAGTTCATTGTGTAACATTGCCATTTTGGTGGTGGATATCATGGTAAGTGCCCCGGGCTGCTTCGAACGACTTCAGGTCGTTAACTTTGGAATAGCATGGACTCGAAGCGCAAACACTGGAATCACTTCGTCTCTTGCGTGATAGGAAGACACCGTTTATCGTGGCTTTAAACAAAGTGCGTATTCTTCGGATTTTAGTTGAACAACACTGAAGCCAATCCTAATCAAACAGATTGACCGTATGTATGGATGGCAACCAACTCCGGACGGTGCTTTCCGGGAATCGTTGGCCAAGCAATCCCGTACAGTCCAACGGGAGTTTGAGGAGCGTGTGTCTAAGACCATTCTTGCCTTTGCTGAAGAAGGGTTGAATGCGGTCCTGTACTACGACAACAAGAGTTTTGCCCGGAACGTTTCGCTCGTCCCTACATCCGCCATCACCGGAGAGGGTGTACCTGACATGATCATGCTTTTGGTCAACCTGACACAGCAAAGGATGAGCGATCGTCTGATGTATCTCTCGGAACTCGAGTGTACGGTTCTGGAAGTCAAGGTGATTGAAGGTCTCGGAACAACCATTGATGTTGTCCTCTCCAATGGTATTTTGAGAGAAGGCGACAAGATTGTGGTCTGTGGTTTGAATGGTCCTATCGTCACACAAGTCCGAGCTCTCCTCACCCCTCAACCTCTTCGTGAGTTACGTATCAAGGTAAGGAAATGGGTGATTCCTGACATCAATTGTGTTGTTGACTGTGCTTTCCTAGTCTGCGTACGTGCATCATAAAGAGGTGAAGGCCGCTTTGGGTGTCAAGATTACTGCACCTGATCTTGACAAGGCCATTGCTGGTTCACGTTTGCTGGTCGTCGGACCTGACGACGACGAAGATGACCTCAGAGAGGAGGTCATGTCCGACCTGACGACGTTGTTGAACAGTATTGACAAGTCCGGCAGAGGTGTCTGCGTGCAAGCATCAACCCTTGGTTCGCTCGAAGCTCTGTTGGACTTCCTGAAAGTCAGCAAAATTCCTGTTTCTGGTATCAATATCGGCCCTGTCCACAAAAAGGACGTTATGCGTGCAGGAACAATGTTGGAAAAGGCGAAGGAATTATCGGTCATTCTTTGTTTCGATGTTCCTATAGACAAGGACGCAGAACGTCTAGCAGAGGAAATGGGCATTCGATTGTTCAGAGGTACGTACGAATTGTTCCTTGATTCTAGACCTCTGGTAACTTTGACCTATCTTATAGCCGACATCATCTACCACCTGTTCGATCAGTTTACTGCCTACAATGCTGAGATCACCGAGGCTAAGCGAAGAGATGCTGCGCCTCAGGCTGTCTGGCCGTGTAGACTCAAGATCATCGCTGCTTTCTGTAAGCGGGATCCCATCATCCTGGGTGTGGATATCCTTGATGGTTCCTTGAGAGTTGGAACTCCTCTTGCAGTCGTCAGAGTAGACCCCACGACTCAGAAAAGAGAAATTATTGATCTCGGAAAAGTGTAGGTACTCCTGAGACTTCAGGAGCAATGTGCTTGTCGGAATGATATTGACCCATTTTCCCAGAACATCCCTGGAAATTAATCACAAGGCCCACGATGTGAGTGGAATCCGGTTCCTGCCTCCTTCCTCGCTTAGAACGGTGTCTTTTTGTAGGTCGTCAAGAAGTCCCAAGCAGGTGCTGGGGTTGCTGTCAAGATCGAGCACGCCGTTTACCAGTCGGCAAAAATGTTTGGACGTCATTTTGACGACAAGGATGAGTTGCTCAGTCATATCACACGACAAAGCATTGACGTTCTGAAGGTCAAGACCTTCGCTTGTTGTGCACTTATTAGTATCTTGCTCACTTATTGTCTTCTCTTCTAGGCCTCATTCAAAGCAGATGTTTCGAACGAGGAATGGTTACTCATCAAAGCACTCAAACCTGTACGTAGAGCAGTTTTTTCCTCAACTTCTCCACATTAACATTTGTTCATCAGCGTTTTGGTGTCCAGTAAGAAGGAAAGGATTGTTGTAGAGTAGTTGTATTCCTGCGAGAAAATCGAGTCATACTGCACATTGTATCATATACATATATTTCTCAGTAGGTAATTAGTCTCTCATCGCACAAGCCTGAAAGTATGCATTGTTCTCCTTTAAGATAATCAAAGGTACATACGGAGTATATCCTTAAGCACTCTATTAAATACCACTGAAAGTGTATTAGTCCCTGTCCACGATGTACTCTAGCTTATAAGAGCGTTATATCAGTCGCATTCTGTCCTCCCGAAGCCGAAAACATCCAAAGTACAAATATCCTCCCAAAGTCCCTAGTATTTGTCTCGCCATATCGGGGGCTGGCTTTGGGAGCCTGGTCACGGAATAGACCGCATTCGCAAAGAGAAATTTGGCCATTTTTTAAGCTTTACTGAATGGGTTTTGTATTGTTGGAGCTTTCAGAATTCTCTTTGCGAATACGGTCTAATGCAGGCTGATCTGTAATCATTTGCTGTAACTGGGTACGGTTTGCCTCTATGAACGAAATAACTTGTTCAGGTAGACCCTGGGCACGAAGTTGCTGTGCGGACGAGTCGGCACAGCTGACAATGGCGCGCAGCTGATTCGGATTCCAATTTTTGAGTGGAAGTCCCGGCACACCGGATGGAGGAGCGTTTGGGGTAGGACCAGAATGAGGTGGAACATTGTTCGGAGCTAATGAATTTGGAACATGGGGAGGTTGATGGGGATGGGTCGGATTATTCAGAGACGACAGATGGTTGGGAGCTCAGGTTGAGACGCACCTTGCATCGTGCTGTTTTGCCCTGGGTTAGTCTGGCTGCCGCTGTTGAAGCTGGGACGCCTTGTATTGCGTCAATACAGGGGTTGAGGAGACCAGAAAAAGATGTCGTTTTACATACATGGAGGTGTCCGTACGAGAGCGTAGAGGAGACCACGTGACGCATATGATCTTTCAGTTAGCATCTTTCAGTTTGGTTTCTCGTACTCATCCTCGAATGTCGGTAGACTCCAAAAACGACCAAGAAGTTGCATCCGTCATGGATCAAGATCAGTTGCAGCTGGTAAATGCCTAGACCGTCGGAGGACCCCGAGATTTGGGCTGCTTTTTTGGTAATGTCCTGATAGTGGTAAAACACTGGATATGGCTGCGGGTATCCTTGTACGAATCGCACCATCCGCGAAATGCGATGGATGCAATTCACAAGGATTGAGATCATACCGCTTGAACCTGATCAGCGCTCAGACCTGCGTAGGGAATGCCACAGTGTCTTTACCCCTTCTTCGCCTCCTCCGGAGGCTTCAGCAGAGTGTACTGATATCTATTATCTAGCAAAAACTAGGTTATAAACAGGTATGTGCTTCTTAACCACGTTTTACTTATTGATTATTGATTACGAAACGATCGAAAGCAATTGCACCGAACTTGGCACCTCGTCGAAAGTTTCGCTGCAAGTTTTTGTGCTTTAAACTTTATCGGCGGTGTGCGGTCAGTATTCTATGCTATCCTCTTTTTCATCAGCGTCATTGACCGAAATTTGATCGTAGCTCGGTCTTCTTCCTTGCTTTGCTTTCTGGTGGACCCGCTGCACTATGGTATATTTAACGTTACTGTGTCCTTTATAACTAGATTAATGTTCTTACAGGTCATCGTATGTGATCACCATCGTCTTCATGACAATCACGGCTGCTGTTCTCGCTGAGATCTGCTCTGCCTTGCCCTTGAGTGGTTCAATTTATATATGGGCCGCAGAGAGTGCTGGCCCCAAATACGCCAGATTTTTTGGTTTTGTTGTCGCTTGGTGGTCTTGTACTGCATGGATGACGTTCACGGCGAGTAACTGCCAGGTGTGTCATCAACTCGAATATGTCCTCGAACTTGACTTCGTACTCAAACTTGCGTTTATATATAGACCACGGCAAATTACATCGTCTCCCAATTGTCGGTCTGGGAAGTGGATTTTCCGGGTGGTATTTCCAACGACAATGTAAAATGGAGGGCCTTCATCTGGGCTGTTTCCGAAGGATTGCTCTTACTGTCCGTGATTATCAATCGTTTGCCCCCGAAATGGTACTCCGCCGTTTTCAAGTTCTCAATGGGGCTTATCATGCTCGACTTCTTCCTCTGTGTCATTTGGCTGCCTATTGGTGTCTCGAAGACCTACGGGTTTAGAAATGCTAAGGAGGTCTTTACGATGACCTGTACGTCTTAAATTAGCTTTTGACAAGGTTGATGTTGATTTCTTATTGTAGATAATGGTACCGGCGCTCCGCCTGCATGGAACTGGATTCTCTCGTTGTAGGTGGTTCTATAATATACTCAGTGGCAATGACTCAATTACCCGTAGCCTCACCACTGCAGGAACCATGACAGGTTTCGATGCCTCCGGCCATATTGCTGAAGAAACAAAGAATGCTAGGTACGTGACTTGCGATGTTTGTTAACACTGATGCTAACTTTCTTTGAAGCGTTGTGGCCGGAAAAGGCATCCTGACCAGTGCTATTGCTACAGGATTGTTGGGTTTTGTGACGACCATCTTGTTCTTGTTTTGTACTCCCGACTTGGACACCTTGTTTTCTCTGGAGGCGCCCCAGCCTTTCGTCCAAATCTATGCCCTGGCTCTTGGCAAAGGACCCAGTATCTTCATGACCATCATAGCAGTCATTGGTTTGATTTTGGTGAGTGGTAGTTGTTACAGTCGCTCTCCCTTGATTGACTAGTTTCTCTCGTAGAATACTAGTATTGCCATTGTCGCAGCTTCTCGACTTGTTTTTGCTGTCGCTCGTGACGGCGTTCTGCCTCTGTCCAGTTGGATCGGTACTGTGACGGCTGACGGGCAGCCACAAAATGCTGTCACCGTGATTTACTTGTTTGGCGCTGCCCTTTTGTGTACTATTTTACCTAGCCAGGTTGCATTCACCTCGCTTGTGTCTGCTGGAGGGGTTCCCACCATTGCAGCTTATGGTTTGATTGCCCTGCTGCGTTTGACGATGACTCCAGACAACTTCCAGGATTCCTATTTCCGACTTGGACGTTTTGCAAAGCCTTTCTACTTGGCCGCAGCAGTATTCAATGCCCTCATTGTGTCGGTTGATGTTTCGCCGTTTTTCTTCCCGGTCTCTGCAGAAACTTTCAATTTTGTGAGTCATTTACCCAGTTCCTTTACCCGACGGACTTGTTGTAACTGGAAGTACTGGTTTACACCTCGCAGGCCTGCGTTATATTTGGTGCTGTCACCATTTTTGGTATTCTTTGTTGGTGGTTTACTCCGGAAGAGAAGTGGTTGCGTCGCGAGATCGTTTTGAAGGCTTTGGAAGAAACTGAAAACGGTCGGTATGAAGAGGCTGAGGGGTCTGAGCGCAGGGAATGATTGGGGTTTTATTACTATGTCTAACTATGATTGTTTCGTTTTTATATGGTCCTTGGGCGCTTGAACGTTGACAACGTTGAACATCGTATAAAAACGCTACAGCTTTGCTTGATCAGTAACGTGTCACAGTATATAGTTAGGGGTTGAATAACAAGCGTCATACACTCGACTGACTCCATCGATCATAACCAAACTAAACTGCACACCTCCATCATGTCCTCCACCACCACCACAGACCCCAACTACAAACCTAAACCTGGTCACCTGGGTAATCTTTCAGCGGAACAGCAGAAAGCGCTCGATACGTTTAAGAATGAACTGAAACAACAAGGGGCGTTTGTAGAGGAAAGGATGGACGATGCGTTACTTCTGAGGTGGGTTAGTAGGGAACGCTTGTCTGAGCAGATGAAAGGCTGACTGTCTACATTCCTCTGGGTCATCTAACAACTACTTTTCTTGCCTTGGACTGGAATGCCTTTGGTCCGGCGGGGTTCAGGTTCCTTCGTGCCCGTAAATTTGACGTGGCTTTAGCAAAGACAATGCTTCTATCTGCCGAGCAGTGGAGGAAAGACTTTGGAGTTGAGGAGATTGTCAAGTTCGTAATCTATTCTCTGCTGCCTTGATGTTGCCCTGATGTGCATCGCACGACCCTGTTTTCAATTATCTTTACTCTACAGGAGCTTTGACTACAAAGAGAAAGCCGAAGTGGACAAATACTATCCTCAATTTTATCATAAAACTGACAAGGTACGTTTGCGATGAGCGTTGTACCAGTATGTAATGTTGAGGGAATATTTCTCCTCCTTTTTTTTTTTTCAGGACGGCCGCCCAATATACATCGAGCGTTTTGGTCAGCTTGACATCAATAAACTCTATCAATGCACAACCCAAGAGCGCCAACTTCAAAGACTGGTCTGGGAATACGAGAAGTCTATCTCGACCCGTCTCCCAGCATGCTCTGCCTCTGCAGGCCACCCTGTCGAAACTTTTTGCACCATCCTTGATCTTCGTGGCGTGACCCTCCGTTCCTTCTGGAATGTTAAAGACTTCGTTATGAACGCTTCCAAGATTGGTCAGGACAGGTATCCAGAAACGATGGGCAAGTTTTATATTGTCGGAGCTCCCTATCTGTTCGGGACGGTTTGGGCCGTAGTCAAGAGATGGCTGGATGAAGTGACTGTTGCGAAGATTGCAGTACTGAGCGGAGACGTAAAGGATTGGAAGGGTGCATTGCTTGAACAGATTCCGCCCGAGAACTTGCCTCATTATCTTGGGGGTGTCTGTGATTGTCAGGGCAAGGGTGGATGCTCGATGAGTGATGCAGGACCCTGGAATCAATAGGAACCCACTTCGTGCTGCATGATCATCCCGAGACTCGAGATGGTAGGGTTGAGGAGGTCGGGAAATATACACATAATATCAGCTGTTTTGGTTAATGAATGGATCGATTTACCAAGGACCGTATACTTTATGTTTCAGCTAACCGTCAACGTCACGCGTATATGTAGGTAAGACGGGGCATCGGAAGAGGTGTACTATTAATCCGACGCTTCTAAGTACATACCAAATCGCCATCACGGCTGCTCTTGACACCATTGTAAGGTAACGTCCGTGTCAGACAACCCGCACCTTCTTGATCGTAACAGCACGAGCGGAAGCGTACCTTTGACTTCCTTTGACTTCGTAAATACTTTATGCAATGAAGGATAAAGATAATCCTAGTTTTGAAAATATGTAATGGGATTTCATGCACCCGCACCGGGGGGGATCCCGACATTTCGTCTGTTTGTATATGGTCGTGACCCCGAGGTTCAAGGCTTTTTGGAGGAATCGAGAACTTGAAATTTGGCAAAGACCAGGACACGGCCGGAAGGAGAAATTTAACTTCGAAATCATTTCTTCTACTCACCATCACGACGCGTCGACGCCGGCTAACAAATTACGATGCTCTCTTCAATCTCAGACTCGGACTCCGACGAGATCCCTTGGGTGGATGTATGGTCCCATATGACTTCTGATTTTCGCCTGATAGTAATAATTGGAGCAGGACGGAAGATCGAGCACTGATGACTTTGAATTGCTGTTTGAAGGGATCGCCTCTACGGTTTCGAAAACACTCGCGAGTGTCGACGGAAGTGAATCCCGTTGGATTGTCGTCAAGAGCGCTTCTATGATCAAAAAATTTTCCAAGGAACCTCATGATATCGTGAAAGAAGGCAGGATCTTGAAGGAGATCAATGAACAACATGGTGGGCATGTCAATGTGAGTATCGTCTTCAGGGTTTTGGTCCATTCAACCTGCCGGTTCCGAAATGTTCTAGATAATTTCTATCATTGAAGCCACGCCAGATCCAGAGCAGAGAACGATGAACATATGGATGCCGTACATCCCGTTTTCTCTCGACCAACTCCTGGATTCACCTAGATTCGTTCCAGTTCGTGATGCGACGCGTTTCTTGCTTCTTACTCGGTCTCTCTTTGTCCAACTTTTGTCGGCCCTGGCTTTCCTTCATACGTCAGGCATCGCACATAGGGATATTAAACCGACAAACATATTGTTAACGAATGAAGGTCAAATACAGTTGATTGACTTCGGGATTATGTATGATGGAGTTGAAGAAGTGAATGTATGGCAGCGAAGTGACAACAACCACGAGAAGAGCGATGAAACGCCACCATGGCCTAAAGACTTATGGCCAGAGGAAAGAGGCAAGATGTATTTCCAAGTATCTACCGGGTATGTATGAATTCCCACTGTCTAACCAACACAACAACTTCGCTAATCAGTTTCTGAAAATTTCACAGTCCATATCGTGCTCCAGAACTGCTTCTCGGTACCCGTGACTATGACGCTTCCGCCGTTGATCTCTGGTCTCTGGGATGCGTTTTCGCAGAATTCTTCATGCCTTTTATCTCTCCTCCAGAACCCTCGAATTCATCTGGGATGGCCGTTTCTTCTCCTTGGTCTCGATCTCAACCTGACTCTTCGACCTTCCATCCACCATTCTTTTCTTCTTCTTCGGCATCTCCTGACCAATCCTATGATGAACCTCCGACACGACTCGCACTTTTCTCTCCTCCTCAACCGCACCCTGAAGGAGGGATGGGAGAATTACAACTGGCTTTTAACATTTGGAAAGTCTTTGGTACACCCAACGAAGAGAGGTGGCCTGGGTTCTCTCAATTACCTGATGCGGGAAGAGTAATATGGAAGGAGGTGGAAGGTTGTGGGCTACGAAGTAAGTTGGACTTTCTGGGGCTGGATAAAGCCAGAACAAGAACGAATGATACCGTTCGTCATCATCAACGGGGAGAAGAGGGTTTTAATGAAAATCTTGATGGCGATGGTGGGAGTAGCGGTGTTCCTGCAAATCTAGAAGAGACGGAAATCCGAATCCTTACCGAAGCGGACTTGATTCTCGATCTCTTATGTCGTCTTCTCATCTATTCCCCAGAAAAAAGGATACGAGCAAAGGAAGCAATGACGTTACGACTCTTTACTTCCTCGTCATCTGCATCATCATCGACCTCTGGGTCTTCGCAAAATCCGAGAGACGGTTGTTCACACCTACTCCTTCCACCGTCCTATCCTCCTGATTCACTACCAGGAGATCTGAGAACATCGATTCGGTATTCTTGTAACGTGGCTACAGAGCCGTCCAGTGCGGGCGAGATTTCTGAGTCAGGTTCACAGATTTTGACTCTTGGGAAACTGCTAGCGGAGTATCTGAATACGACTACATAGCTGAGCATTGTATTGTTCAAGCACATGTGTACAATTCAATATCTATTTATGGCCGCTTGAGGCTCTGTCAATCCAGTTTTTATTTTTGAATCCGAGTTTACTTGTCTTTGATATGAAACCCCTATCAGAACAGAGAAACCTAATGCTTTGTCCTATTGTTTGACGATCCTATATATCTTCCACTGACTCTCATTCGTTCCTAACACTACTCGCAGGAGCAAAAGACCAAATGTATCGTCCAGTCGCGTTGAGGGAAGAATTCAAACCCGGTCGGAATGGTCGATTTCTGGTACGGTTCTTTCATTTCATCCAATCAACCTCTTTGAAAGCCCATACTCACTCGCCAAACCCCCTTTCTTGCACACATTCTACCACTCGAATTCCATAACAAACAACAGTGCGGTTTTAGACAAGCATGCAATTACATGCCTCTAGACCTCGACAAACTCCCCTCCACCTTCCTCCTCCCAAACGCACACAGAATTCTACGTCTAAACCCACCACGGATCCACTACGGTTTCGTCTTACCGAACCGGGAATTCCTTCGTCGATTGGCCGCAAGACACGAATGTCTCGTTTCGACCGTCGACGATGGCACCGCCGGAGGAGGGAACTCACCGGGTTATGACGAGATCGCGAACGCGTTGAATCGTTATCTCCATTTTCATAAACTGATCCATCCCGAGACGACGATCAGGTACCAGCTTGTCGCTGTGGCTGATCAGGTGAATTGGACGTTTTCTCCGGAACCTTTTATTTCGTTGTCGGATAATTATTCGTTTGGAACCGGTCATGATGAGAAAGGCGAGGCTCTCGAGGCTGAGGCTGAGAGAGGGGTGAAAGAAGAGAATTCGGATATGGTGTTAATGCGGCCTAGAGAGAAAGATGTCCTCGTCGTTTTGGATTTTTTCGACATGTTGGGGACGGACCGGGTCGGGTGGTATTTTGATCATGAAGCTAAATGGGGGGAAATGAAATGAAAACTAACTAAAATCCGTGACGAGACAAACGAGAACAAGAAACTTTACTATACAGAATAGGGTATTTACTAAGTTAAAATTTTAGTGTTTAGTTCTTTTTGTCTTACGAAACATTCCCCCTCGATACGTCCTTCTATATTCACAAGAAACGATAAATGTCAAGTATAGAATACACCGTCTCGGAGACCCTATTGAATTCTCCCCATGTGTATACAAACACGACCTTCTCAAGAAATAGCTGTGCACCAGTCTTAAATCCTAAGATAGTAGTGATAGTGTATTGGTGATAGAGTTATCTTAAGCTACTCAATTTACGTGTGGCACGTTGAACTCAACATCCCGAGAATCGCTGATCAGGAAGTTCCATAGGGGGTGGCGGCGGCGGCAATCCTTGGTTAGGTCTGTCACAGGATCTGGATTCGAGGAGTATAGTATTAGCATTAACGATTTACATGTTCATGTCGAATCAGTTACTCAGTTACTCATGTAAGTAGGACGGATGGGGGGAGGATCGATTATGTATTTTGTGCCACCGCTGAGCCTGAATTGTCGTACGAAGCAGGATCTATTCGCCACTTGCCGCTTCGATCACTTGAAATTTAATATACTTGGGGTATTGGCAATAGTGCCATATCCTTCGTCCTACAATACGTTATAGCCCGCCCGACACACACTCTCGACTTTCTAATTTCTAATTTTAAGGAGTTTCTATACCCCTAGAGCAACCCCACATGCAAGAACGGGTAGAACCTTTAGAGAATGAGCCAGAATTGTTGAATATATATAGTTATGTATACTATACATATAAAAAAAAAGTAAAGTATGATATGATTTATAACTTGAACTAGTAAGGCTCGAAACCCAACAAACCCTGACACGCTCCTTCGACATCGGCGATCTATAAGGAATAAAAAAAAAAAGCCGTTCAGTCGTCAAAAGGAAAAGGGAAAAGGAAAGAGAAAGAAACAGGAGAATAAGAAACGATCGAACAATCAACCTCCTCCTCCACTCCAAAGAGGGGGGGGGGGGTGAAAAAAAAGGAGATAAAAAAAAGGAGAAGAAAAAAGAAAAAAAAAGAACAAAGACAAAGAAACCACCCCACCTCCTTTGGCGCTGTACCACTCAAAACAACCTCTGTCCCCTCTCCTTTACCCACCAAGACCTCGTCCTCGATTCGAACACCCAATCCATGGAAAGCACTTGGGAACTCTGGGATTGGGGGGACGTAGATCCCGGGTTCGATGGTGATGACCATGCCGGATTTTAAGCTGAAGGAAAGGGAAGGAAGGGAAGGAAAGGATAATACAGTGGGGAAGGGGAGAAGGTAAGAGAGGAGAAAGAGAAAGAGAAGGGGGTTAGCTGGGAATCGCGATACGTCGGGGAAAGAGGAGGGAGGGGTTTCTTACGGTTGACTACGGGATGTACTATCCGATTCGTGTAAATCTAAGTCCAATACAATACATACATATGTACAAAATGTTTATATCGAGGGAGACAGAGGAGGAAAAGATGGGGATCGATAGTTAGCCAATGCATTCCAACAAAGAAAAAGAAACACACCAATCCCAATCGGATGACTCAAAAAATGGGGATATAGCCTGTCTATCGCGCCGCCTCTCAAGTCAATCCCGATCTGTCTCAGTTCGGACACCAATAGGTCTCTGCTTCGTCGATGGAGCTCGTATAGGTTGTTGCCTTCCCAGCCTATATATGTGTGTGTGTGTGTGTGTGCGTTTATTATGTGTTTATTGGAGTTTAGATTTTTGAGAAACAGCGTTATTGTATGCGTCACAGAGTCAAGAGAGGAAGAGAGGAAGAGAGGATCAGAGAACGTATCTGAACACAAGAAAAAAAACAACACGCACCTTCATAACAATACGCCACGAGCTGTTTCTGAGCAGCCAACACGGCAGAATACAAGTCTCGTTGAGGTGGAGAGAACGTCCCGTTCGAGGGGAAGGTTCGAGTGATGTCAGAGGCGTAACCACTTTTCATATTTAGTTAGTTAGTAGTTAGTTAGTTAGTTATTTAGTTATGATTATTGTCCCTGACAGCAGGAGGGAAAGTGAAGTAACTCAACTTGTACTCGCATCCAGCATCGATGAGGATCATCTCACCGTCTTCGATGATTTGGTTGTTAGATGTGTAGTGTATTATTAGCGAGTTGGGTCTTATATCCAGTGTATCCAGTGTGCGAGAGGGGGGGAAGAGAGTCAGTCAAATGTTCTCATTTTAGTCAGGAGTAAGGGCGAGTAAACAAATAAGAGAGAAAGAAAGAAAAAAGAATTCACCCAGAAGCCACTACAGGCACGTAAGCTAACCTCTGTGCACCACTCAACGAACAGATATACTCAAAATGAGCACCTAGAGCTTGTTCAGAAAGTCCAGGTCGTGTGAAACGCATTGTCTGGTCAAAAAAAAGAAGACGTTAATATTTTAGCGTCGAAGAGCAGTCAGACAATATTTGAAAGAAAACGCCCCCGCATAAAGATAGACAAAAACAACACTGCGAAAAAAATAAAAATCGCACCTTAGCATGAGCTCTCCCACTCATCTCCGCCGCCTGCTTCATCACGTTCTGTTCTCTCTCGCTCTTCACCGCTCTCAACCTCGATATCTCAGGTGCTAACGGCATCCTCCTCGCTCGATTAATCCCCTCTATAATACTATCCGTCTCCGCAAACACTCCTCTTGTCCCTCCTCCATTACCACCACCACCTCCTCCCCCACCCTCTCCACCTCCCAATCCCAAATTAAGATACCTCAACAAACTCTTCGTCGTCGGACTCCTATAACCCCTTCTCGTACGTGAAGGAGGCATGTCGACGTATATGTTGGTGTAGTTGAATAAAGAAGCGCGGAGATGGGAGGGGAAATGATCGATAGGACGAGCGTCGTCTGAGGAGAAGAGGGAACAGATGTCGGTGTGGGAAGTGGATGCGCCGTCCCATTGGGCTTTGGATGGGTCTGAACCGGGGGTGAAGAGGGTCATGCGGAAGCCTCGGGAGGAGGAGGTTTTTTCTGGATGGAGATGATAGGTAAAACAAAACAAAAAAAAAAAAAGGAAGTAGAAGGAAGGGGAGAGAAGGGAGAGGAAAGGAAAGAGAAATGTGAGGAAGGATTTGGGGTTTGAGTTGGATTATGAAGGAAAGAAAAGATAAAAAAACACGTACCGAGGATAAGTGCCGAATCAGGTTCTTCGAAACCGGTGAGGTACCAAAAGTCAGAAGCTTGCCGGAACTTGTAACTAATCATATGGGACGCGTTTTCGTTTTTCCAGTTCGAAAAAGAGGGAGGTTCAAGAGATTTTAAGAAAGGACCTACAATATCTCTAAAATCACAACGAGGTCAATCTTTCCATAACAACTAGTGGGGACAAACCCAGGAGGAGAAGAAAAAAAAACAGATACATTGGAGCAGAGACTTACTTCCACTCATGTACTTCACAGTCCCTCCAATCGACACGACGACGCTATTGTCAGGAAGACTGTCCATCAACGCTTTTCTTCTCGATTCGTATTCTTCCGGAGGGAAACCAGGTGTCAATTCCTCTGGTTTCACTAAGTACATTTACCGCAACGCGCGAACACAAAATGACACGGGTCATAAATTACACCGTTACACCATAAAGCAAGAATCAGTAATGCTTTTTTCCTCCTCCTTGTAAGAGATAAAGTTTCCGAAAGGAAACCAATATATGTACATACCGAGGTGAGGATGACTCTGGAAAGTCGGTTGACCGTATAACGTAGGTTTGATGCATGAGAGAGACGATGACTGAGACTGGGTTTCGGTAGCGTAGAGTCGACGTGTAGTAGTAGACAATGATGATGATGGTGGTAGAGATAAGAGAAAACGAGAGACTACATTCGGTCGTCGTCTTCGTAAGATAATGTTCATTCCGCAATTTCGAAAGAATGCAAAGGGAAAGTGGAGAAGTTCGGAAATTATTTTTTTTTTTTTGGTTCCTTATGGTTTTGTCTTTTGACGTCAGCGAAAGTTGTGACGACACCGTCACGCTCGACGGGCAAGTTTCTTCGTCTTTTCCCTTCTTTAAAAATTTCCATGTTCTAAACTGCTTCCCAACTGTACCAAAGTCTTCTAAATTCCTTCGTTTTTCGCTCATGTGGTGGCCTTTTTCATCTTCCAAAAATTCAGACGAACCCAGTGCACCGACGCGTCAAGACAGACAGAAATGCTGGGAATCCAGGGACGCTTATTTCTCGTGTCTCGACAACGTGGGCGTAGTCAAAGCTGGGGACGAAAAGAGCAAAGGATCTAATGTTTGTGCGTCGGAAGGGAAGGGTTATGAAGAGAATTGCGCCAAAAGCTGGGTGCGTTATGTCGGTGTAACTTGGTGTTTTTCTATGGTATTGATATTTTGTTTTGTTAATGCTCCTACAAATGCCACAGATCGAGTATTTCAACCAGAGACGAGTTATAACAGACGCTCAGAAGAATAGGTTGGCCCAGACGAAGACTCAGGCGGAAAATGCGAAAAGGTGAAAAGGATATCCAAATCCCTATGCAGACTTAGAAAAGCTTGCAAGAAGCTGAGATACTTGATGGTACACTGTCTTTTTCTTTGTGACCGTCTGTACATTGCTGAAGCGGAATAGGTTTTCCAAGTTCCAAGAACTCGAAACTAACATTCGTGATCCGTTTCCTGCCTAGTTTTGTCCTCTAGTGGGTGTTGTTGACACCCTAGGATTTAGCCCTGGACCGTTAAACGTCCTCCAACCCTCCCTCTCAAAATTATAGTATCATCTCACTGCCGCGAATGTCGACATAACTACTTTCTCGTACTTCCTAGAGTTCTTATGACCGCACTAATACTGTACTACCTACTCGCACTCAATCCATAACCCCCTGCTCATCCTACTTCCACTCTCCTCCGTACGCCGAATGTTTCTGGTGTAACACGTTGAAAGGGTGACACGTCGTGCACGGCACATTTTGGTCTACTTTCACATATGAGGTTGAGACCTGCTGCCGCATATATCGTTTCCATCCTAAACTTTAGCTCTCGGAGCTGATTCGAAACGTCAGGTCAAAAACAAGGGGGTCATTGCTTAACAAGATGATAGTATATATTACAATCTGCTCGACTATCCAAAATATCATTACAAGCGAAAAAGAAAAAGAAAGAATTTGAAGCTGAAGTGGAGAACCGTCGTTCACCCTGACATCTCTTGAGTCTATGTACTTATCATCTCTCCTCTTCCCTCCTACTCCTACTCCATTCATTCACACAAGTCTCATGAAAAAAAAACAATATCAATCCTGATCCAAAGATAAATCCCTAGGTCTATATTTGATCCCTCTGCTCTCCAATTCCGCTTCGACATCTTCAGGGACTCGACCTCGGACTCGGACGGCGTACATGCCTCGGACGTATTTGGCTTTTTTTTTTTTTTGGTTATTATTATGATTGTCGTTGTCGTTGTTGTTGTTTTGCGGGTCGAAGGGAATGAGAAATTGTTGGAAGGGAAGGGAAGGGAAGGTGGAACGGGAAAGCAGGGTAGAAAGTGAGTAAATCACACATGTGGGGGGGGGGGAAGAAGAGAGTAAGCACTAAAAACGAAACGAAACAAGACCACGAAAAAGGGGATTACACGTACAAGTTCTTTGCCACCTCAACACCCAACTGTTCTCTGGATCTATACCCGCGATCATACCTTCGAAATACGTAGAAGTGCAGGTCATGACTCGATCTGCGCTGTCTTTGAGCTGTTCATGGGTGTATACGTATAATAAAAACGTAGAAAGTAGAAAGTCAAGGTTTAGTTGATGTGAACAAGGAGAAGGTTGTCAATAATGGAGGAAGGGGGGGATGGGGGGAGGGAAATTCACGTACTTGAAGAATATCCTCACAGTTCGGACACCCGTTGAACCTGAAATCGTTCGAGCTCTGGATGAGTCCACAGAGGAGGCAGGCTCGGAGTTGACGACTTTTCGAAGGTGGGATGACTGCTGTCATATTTTTCTGAGGGGAGTGTAGAGATATAAAGGTAAGCTGAAGGTTAAGCCAGACGTGAGGTAGAGGTGGAAGAGAGCGCCAGAATCAGGATGTCCTGTACGCTTGAAAAGCACGACTTGCACTAAGTCTGCGCACGTGACAGTCATTTTGCCCTATGTTTACGTAATGGATACGATACCGTGACTTCTAAGCGAAAGGCCCCTTTAAGTTTAAACTAAACCTCAGCTGGCCTGGAGGTACCGAGGAGTCGACACAAACGAATATCTCCAATATGATTTGTATGAACGGTACTAGTAAACAGGAAATATCAGGACCGTATGATGTTATCCATCTGTCCTTCCAAGCCCTTTGAATTTCGTGATCATCTGTCCGCGCGCCGTACTTTCCAGATCTCCCATCAATACTTTTATGTACATCGAGTCTCGACAACGATCATGAACCTCAGCAACAGGCAACTAGGGGGGTCGAGCGCTATGCATATGTATTAGTATTTGATGGCATCCGTTAATCCCTTTAATGCACAATTGCATATGCAGTGTTGACGGGTCTAGCCATGATCTGATGTCTGGGAATCCCTTTCTTTCTTTTTAGTTCTTTGTTTCTGCGCTATCACTACTACCTCGACCACATCTTGGCTACCCACTACCACCTCTATCTCTACTCCCTACCCCTCTCTGCTAACTCTACTATCGAATCATTATAATGGCTAATACTCAAGGAAGCAAGTATGAATACGTCTTCAAAGTAAGGTCAACTCGTCCGTTATTTTTATCTCCTTTTCGGTGGAAGATATGCTAGGACTTTTTCTACTCTAACCACTCAGATGTTGGTTGAGAACTGAAGACTGACGCAACTTCTCCCGCTCTTCCTCTCTTGGATAGGTTCTGCTTTTGGGAGATTCAGGGGTTGGGAAATCGTGCGTCGTAAATCTTTTCATACGCATTTCAAAGTTTTTGACTCGCTCTGTGTCTTTTTTTTCTATCTCGTAGAAACCGTACGTTCATCAACGAGCTCTAAACCCCATCGAATTAGACCTAACTTTTCTTTCCCCTCCATACATACACACACACACACACACACACACTACATGCACGCATACACCCAACCCGACAACCTCTTGTCACTTCTCTCCCTCCTACCGAAATTCTAACCTTCTTAGTGGTCATCCGCTACCAACGCGACGAATTCAGTCCCCAATCTCGTAACACCATCGGCGTCGATTTCAGTACCGGCTCTATTGAGATTGAGGGAAAGACTGTTGGAGCTCATTTTTGGGACACTTGTACGTTCAAGTTTTATTACTCTACTCTCTAGTGCTCTCTCTCTCTCTCTTTTAACTGGTTTCCCTCACTGGTTTTTTGCGCATTTCTAATTATATATGCTAACGTCTCTATGTGTTTTTGTTTTCCTTCTCTTTAGCTGGACAGGAACGGTTTAGGTCTATCACGAGCGCGTGAGTTTCTTGTTTTCTTTTCTTTTTTTCTATCAAATTTCTTGTCACTTCTACCCATTCCAACTTTTCAAAAGGAACAAACCTTGACCTAATGACGTATCCCCTCTCGTTGACCTATTGAAACCAGTTTCTACCGAGGCGCATACGGAGCCTTCCTCGTGTACGACATCAGTAAAAAAGAGACTTTCGACAACGTCCAGGAACGGTGGTTACACGAGTTGAGATATTCGACGAGTCAAGATATCGTGATTACGTTGATAGGAAATAAGAGTGATTTAGAGAGCACGAGACAGGTTGGGAGGGAAGAGGCTAAGGCTTTTGCAGGTAAGAAGATCAAGTTCGAATTCCTCTGTCTCTCTCTACAACAAACTTCTCTTCTTTTCTTCTTCGATTAATTTTTTTAGACCAAAACGGGTTCTCGTTCATGGAAACCTCGGCTAAAGACGCTCAGAACGTTCGAACTGCTTTCGAGAGTATACTTACTGGTGAGTAGCCTTCAACAAGTTCTCCCCTGCTCCTATATAGCTAGTCCGGATCCGATACTTGCCGTAATGCGTAATGTACTAATGCTACTGCATAAATACTTGTCTCTCTCTCTCTTTCTCCTTTTACCTTTGTCTTGCTCTAGAAATCTATCACCGTGAAATCGCGTCAAGACAGCTCGCTCCATCAGATATCAAGGAGATTCCCGAGTCGATAAGCGTAGGATCGTCAGAGGTAGTCGTGGATCAGGGAGGGAGGTGTTATTGTTAATGTTATATGTACCAGGGTACCGGGTCGGGTGTTGGATGTTTATTATGCCTTTTTCTCTCTCTTTTTATTGGGTTTGTTGTGCATGTCATTCTGGGTACCGCCTAGTCATGAATAGGCCTAGCACAGCTTCTAGTCGATTTCATTGGTATGCTCATTCTTTTTATTCCGATGCCTATATGTTCGACGACAAAAAAAAAACAACCAAAATCAACTCCCTGTTTTTGGTTTCTTCGTTTGTGTTGTACCACTACCATCCGTTGCCTCCTGTTTTCTCTTTTTCGGGTCAATACCATATACTAGTACTACCTCTTTGCCTGCGCCCGAAGAAGGCAATTTCCCCATGTATTTGAGCCCCATCTTCTCGACATATTTCGAGTAGTTGGGATCTCCCCATTGGCCTTGGCGATAATCATCGGGTTTGAGATTGTCGTTTCTGGCTATTGTTGAACAATCGACGTTTTTGTATGCAATGACTGGGATCAGCGTTTTTCGGGCTTTTTCTTTGATGAATCCGTATTGCTCGAAAAGTGGACTGAATGGTTCTGAATAGTAAACGTTGAAACTCGAATGTCAGTCACACACCCTTACCTGAAGACGGATTAAAAAATAAATTCACCTGACATGGGTCTATAAAAGAGGAGAACGCTTGTTGAGTTCCTTGTGTTCCTCGGATGACTTGTGAGTTTTTTGCTTACCCAGAAATAACATCGTATTTCTGATACATTGATTTTATTTCTTCGAGATTCTTTGAATCCTTCTTATCTTTCAAGTTCTGTTCAATCTCCTCCTCATCTATCCCCTCATCGTCCTCATCCCAATCCTCGTCTTCCTCGTCTTCCTCGTCCTCGTATAGTCCTGTGAGCTAAGTTTCGTTTCATTAACGTTAACAAAATCGGGTTGAAAGTTACAATGAACCGGAGCCAGTGGCAAGTTCTGGGGCGGTGACGTACGAATTCCCAAAAGTCATTTTTCTCAGGGAAATTGTATTCCTTCAGGTTGCTAAAAATTCATGGAAAGAATAGTAGAGGAGGGGGCACAAGATGAAATAATACCTGCGTTGTTAATCAGAGTACTTAGGCTGAGGTGGTAGAGACGTTACCTTCCTCCGGTTCGGACTTGAAGTCCTGAAATAGTGCACGGAAAGTTTAGAATGTTTTTCAAAAAAAATATATCTACAATTGTCACAAACGTAGTAGACTCGAGCCAGTCCCCTTGGGTAGAGCAGTGATGACAGTCGATCCAACTGACGGTTTTGATCGACTGTCATCAAACCGTTACCACAGGACGGCTGGTTCGTTCGAGTCCACAAACGTGGAACTTGAATCATATACTTACCGACAACTTGGATAAACGGGAAAATTCCAGCATTACACATGTAGTGAGCAGCACCGACCCAGCTATCCGTTACATATACCGTTTGCTCGACTTCTCCGTTCCCGCTGCCTGTAAAAACGTGCCAGGTGTGTGTATGTACAATGGTGGAACGAGAATTAATGGATTTAATAATATTAATTAATGAGACGTGTGGCGGGAAAAACTCTACCGGCAGCAGGACTAAAGTCTCCTCCATGGACACTGGATTTGAGCCCAGTCTTGATAATCGAAAGGACAGTGTTCCATTCCAAGGTTCCATGGAAGAGCATGAGTTTGTCTGTGATACGTGGATGTGAGAGAGGAGGCTTTTCGGTTGTTCTTGAGTCGCGACTCGGATTCCAGTGGGAGATTGTATTCGATGAAGTATCATTGGTTGCGGACTACGAGGGAAAATAGGCTGTAAGAGCTCGGAAAATTTAAGAGCCGACAGTAAACAATGGACTTACTGGAAGGACGGGTACAGCTGCAGAACCTTTGCTCAGGATACTAATCGACAGGGCGAGTGCGGAAAGTATTTTGGAAGTGGTGCATATACTAAGGAAGTACATAGTAAGAAGTTCACGACTGGTAGTTCATTAGTACGCATGGATGTAGACAAATACGAAAAACGAACTTCGTGGCGCAATGTTAGATATTATAGTCCTAACCAGTAGGACCGCGCTTTTGAGGGCATTATATTCATGATTTATCGAGTCTTTTTATAAGGCCTATATGCAGTGAATCAGTGCTGAGCCAAAAGTCTAAAATGAGGTACGTTGCGGGTAATGATCATCGTAAAAGCGAGACTGGTATTTCGAATCTAAATGACGATTCGACCTTGAGGCTATGGATTTTGTTGGGAACTTCACAGCGATCATTACCAGACAACGTATACGTAAGGACGCCTAAAATGACGATGGTTATCACTACTGAATTCTGTTGTCTCCTGGTTCACAGCCAAGCCTTTAGTTTTTCTGTCGCTGCCAGGTAGTATTGCTCGTCGGTGGACTAGCTAGTCTCGTACCCATCCGGCTTGGTATGCTCTGCCCGCTCAGATAAATCCGGCGGTGTGCACTAACTGACTATCAAGACAGCTCGTTCCGTCGGATGCATCTAGCATCGACCCGGTGTGGGATCGTCAGAGATGGTTGTGGATCAGAGAAGGAGGTGTTACTTTTAGTTTGGTTGTACCAAATCGGATACTGAGTGTTGACTGCCTTCTTTCTTTCGTTTTCACTGAGTTTATGGTGCGTGTACATGTTACTTTGGTTAAAGTAACTGAACCAATGAGACTAGTTTTCCTTGGGGTTGAACACTTTGAATATATCGTGCCATTACGGGCGAGGAAACATTCTTTTCATAAATACACCACATACCTTACCTAGTACTTCAACTGCTCAATAATATCATCCCTATTCAAAAATTCGCATCTCTCTTTCAACTTTTGTATCGCAACCGCCTCGTTCGACCCTTCTCCCTCCAAAGTCGATATCCCCGCATTCGGACCTCCAATAACATACAGACTTGCATCCAACATCCCTGCACCAGGTCGTTGATAACTCCCTTTCCAATCCTGCAAAGTATCCTTGTCCGTCAGGCTAGGAACTCCAGTGTTCACGAACGTGGTCCAAGACCTCGACACTTGTTCGAGCAGAGCGAAATCGGAAACTGTTGGGCGGATGACGCCGGTGATATTGTAAGTCTCGAAATTGGCGTAGACATAAGGGAGTTCAGAGGTATGGATCACGCCGAGACCAGGGAGACCTATACTCTCGAGGAATGGAGTGTGAATGGTTTGGTTGAATTCATATAGGAAAACAGGTGGGACGGTGGAGTTACTACTACTACTATCGAACGTGTCATCGCTGTCATTGAAAAACTTTTCGGCCATAGCATGACCAAGCAAAAAAGAGGGACAAGACATGATAATATCCCTAAACACTTGAGCGGAACGATAAAACTCCACAGAGAGATTCGCTGCCGGGTTAGGAGCAAAATCTTCAGCGGGGTACAGTTCCAAAAGGGTCTCAACAGTCGTTTCGTTGAGATCGGGATAGAAAATGTTGAGGAACTCGTGCGCCGTTTTGTCACTTGGCGTGAACAACGTCGCATCGTCCTTTGTCCACCCGATTATCACAGGCATCTTTACGAACATGCCTCTCCGAGCCAGTTCAGACGAAGCTAGAGGAAGGAAATCCCCATCGACGGTGGGGAGATAGATATCTCCGTCGTTCGAATCAGCAGTGGAGTCGTGTTGGACTATGGTCACGTTCAGCAGAGTTTCCATAGGTAGTTGACGGAGACACGAAAGGGTTTCAGGGCCCTGGGGATTACCAAAGGTGTCGCATCCGGTGAGGTTGGCGACTGCATTGAAAGAATCAATAGTCAGGTTACTGGTGGAAGTGGGTTCCAGAGCGGTGCTTTCGATGATAGCGCCGTGGAATGGGGCTCCGAAAGCGCCGCCGTAGGCGAGGATTTGGAGAGAGACACTCAATGCTGGGGAAAAAAGAATTAGTAACATGTAATCAAGAACTCATTGAGCGGGAAGTAATCTGCGAGCTCGTTCCAGTACATTAGCAGAGAAGGACTTCCTTACCTCCAGAACTTTGTCCGAAAATGGTGACACGATCAGGATCACCCCCAAAGAACTGGATGTTTTCTTGGACCCATTCGAGAGCCAACCTTTGGTCTTTCAATCCGACGTTGAGGTCTTTGCTATCCCTCAAGACCTCAGAAAGTGCGAATCCGAAGACTAATTATCGTCATCAGTAATTAAATAAGTGTTAGCTCTTGTTCGAAAATGAGTGTCAGTGGAAGTGGACTAAGACTTACTATTCAAGCGATAGTTCATTGCGACGAACACGACCGGAAGACCGTTTGCGACAGATTGAAGAATGAGCGCATCTGGCTCGTTTGTCCTCTCGTTGATGTGACCACTGAACAAACCACCTTGAAGAGGGTTGGGCGAAATTGAAAAGTAAAGATCTAGAGTCTCTCAAATATAACTTTTACTCACCTCCATAAATCCACACCATGACTGGCAATTTCTCTCCATCCTTTAATTCTGTAGGTCTCGCGACCTTCAGTCTCAAACAATCCTCACTCAAGTCCGATTCAGTCAGATTAGTAAAGAACGCAAAACCTCCGGACGTCGGTTGAGGACAGACAGGTCCTGGAGTTGTAGCATTGTACACAGTCCCGGAGGGCAAATAAGTAGGTTCTGGAGATGTGAATCTTCGTTGACCGCTGGTATCCTTTCCATAAGGTATGTTCAAAAACTTCTCTATACCGGGAACGGTACTGGTTCCAATGTATGTGACATTGTGAACAGTGTCAGTAACAGTGGGAAGTTGAGCAAGGGTCAGGGAAGATAGAAGGGCAGTAACCAACGACAAGAGCCGTAGGGAATTGGGACTGCAGTTGGTCAGTGATCAGAAGTACGTCACAGAAAGACGTGACCGCGACGCGACTATGACTTTATCAACAAAGCATATGACTCGAACGAAATGCCAGATAATGATATCACTGCCCCGAACGATACTTGTGCGCACGAGCTCATGCATCGTGCATCGTGCCCCAAGCGTGCTGGATAAATATTTTGTAGGCAAGAAATTTAGACTACTCGTATGAACAAATACTAAATAGAAACTGACCAGGATTCAGTACAGTATTGAATGACGACGCGCGCCCACTGGGTTCAAGCTGACGCATAGGCCTCTATCCCGACTTGCCACTCGATAGAGAGTTCCAAATCGTAAGGAATCCGGTTCTCAAGTGTGGATCATTGAACAATAGCATTGATTTGCTTCAAATTGTAGAATCCTTCCACTTTTTTCGGGGTTTCTGAACTGCTGCCAGGTGTCGATTCTCAGTATCCGGCAGGTGCAAAAACTGAAGTGATATAGAATGAACGTGCTTGAGATCATCTACACGACGGCAGCTTGCGATGGACAATGGGTCGAATTCAAAGATGAGCTACTTTATTTCTCGCAATCGTCCGTGAAACATTGACACTGACCAGTCGCACTGAGCTCCGGCTTATGCTTATTTGCGATAACAGGTTTAAGAACGCCAGACCATCAGCAGATGGTGGCTTCCATTTCAGCCACGAAAAAATAACGACTCACAATACCCCACCTTTGAATAGTTGTACCTATCACCGACTCAAGTGCTCAACAACTTTTTTTTTTTTGAGCTTGGGAAATGATTCATTTTTCGCTCCTTTTTTGGCTAGACATTTTCATTGGTTGTTGTCCCTCACTTCGTTAATTTTATCTCAGTACGCAGTGGAAAGAGCCGATCCGCCTTCTTTTACTAGACATTTTATGGTACCGGCATCTTTGAATCCAGTCACCCGCGACGGACGACGATCTCGATATACCTCTGTTCAGAATGGATTTTTCCGACTGCTCGGCGGTTTGCCAGTACCTTGAAGATGTCTACCACGATATCAACCGTCCACCCTATGGTGTTCAAGAATATTTTTAGTCGTTATCACTAACATTCGCGATCACCGGTATCCCGGAGTAAGTGAGATGGGATTATCAAGGATGAGTTAGAACTTCTTTTTTATCATTTCCTTGACTTGTTGAACGTTGCATGAATGTCGAATGTGCTATAGACCTTGAGGCGTCTATTTTTGCAGTGAACATCCATTCGAGTGTCAAACGGAAAAAGGCGGGAAAGCGGGTATACTACAGTCTAATGCATTCTCGTAAAGCGAATTCTTTTTTTTTTGCGACCCCCCGTCTCTTTCAAGTTCACTATTAAGTCCGTAAACCGCAGCTTCTAATGCTGCGATAAAGAACAAAAACGTGTATTGTGCCAAGTTGACATTGATACCTGATTCCTGAAGGCCACAATTTTGATGACATCGCGGTAAGAAGTTGGTCTTGGATTTGTTGAGGATGAAATCCCAAGCCACAAGCCAGAAGAACATCCTAGGAGATATACCGGTGGTAATCGCTCCAACTGGCCATTGACAGGGATCTGGTAAAGTTCAATGAGGGTAGTGCGGGCTGCTGATTACAGTAACTTGAACAGATGCTTTTGGGAACGGTAGTACGGAAGTTCTGTGATAGACTGTCGGTGCGACTTTTTCTGCAGTTCTAAGTGCTAAAATGCAACGCAAGATAGTAGTTCACCTCGTTATCGGAGAGATAGATAGATGAGTAAATTCAAAGTGCGTACATATTTCAGTCGAGTTAAGATGTATTCAAGATCGACTATTTTCAAAATTTCAATGGCGGTTGATCACATTCCACCGCAAGCACACGATTGTCATTATTTTATTGTCGGATCTACCATCTGGATTCGGAGGGCTGGACCCTTCAAGTTGCATCTTCCAATCATGATGTTTTCATGATCAGCAGGCGGGATCAGCTAACGGTGCAGAACAACAGGTACTATGTTGGAAAGAATCAAATTATAATCTATGACAATGAATGATATTGAAAACGTCACCCAAAGGCAGGCAATCAAGGATGTTCAAGTCAAAGTAATCGCTGGTAGAAGAGCATCTAGAAGTCCAAAAATTGGAGATGACTATCATTTTGTTCACGTTCAGTAATTTGCGTGCTTGATGAAGGTCTATGAACAAGGGCAATACTGAGTCATCCGCGTATTCGATCGAAGCTCACGCGCATTATCCTCTCACCACCTCCCCGTCCACCACCTCATCCCTATCTGTCTTTCAAATTCCCAACAATGGCACGTACCACCCAAACTGCTCGTAAATCTCTCGGTGGCAGAAGTAGTAGGTTCTCTTACCATTGTACTGGTACTAGTGCTGACTCAGGTAACCTACACAGGCCGTCGCCCAACTGGTAGCGTTCAAATTGGTGTTCCCAGAACAAAGGTAAAGATATCTGAGCAAAGGGAGAAGGTATGAAGTCACTCATACATCCGAGTTTAGGCTGGAACTTGCCAGTGGGTAGACGCAGCGCCTCATGTTCGTCCATATGTAAAGGGGTCAGAGAATGCTGGCAGTCAATCGAAGGTTTCGAGGGATAACGAGGGGAAAGAAAATGGGTCTAAAGATGGCAGTCAAGCTGGAAATTAAGGAATTAGGCAGTTTGCGAAGCAGCAGGGTAGATGGGATATGCAGGATTGCTATGTTACGCAAGAGCAGTAATGAGTTTCGAATGAAAAGTCTGGCTAAGAGTCATATCTTTGAGATGAATTCCATCCCTTTGGTCCAAGGGTTCCCGCTTTCCCATAAACCTGGAGTCCAGTGGAATCTTAAGGTCGTCCTTCCATCAAGCCAAAGTTTCATAGAATGGAGACTTCGATTTCGTCGTGAATCAGAATCGTGAACTCGAGTTGAAGCGAAGTACGCACACGTGACTTTGTAAAGCAAAGCTTCGTCAGAGTCCGAGACCGGGAGTGCTACATAGACTCCCGATTCCTTCCTTCTCCATTCCACCCGTCCTATTCTTTATTCGCTCCATCTTCAACTTTCATCTGGACTTTTCTGGGTTGCTCTAGGTTTATTGTTACGATAGACTTCCAAGCCATAATATTCAGGGTGTAGTACAAGCAGGCACGATACTCACATGAAAAATGTTGGGCTGCAAATGACTTCGGGTGGGTGCGATTCTACGAAGTCTTTCATTTTTCTCTCACTGAATAACTAACGTCCTACATGGACATCTTCGAAAATTGCAGGCGCTGTGTCCGGGTTGGCGGCAACATTAGTCTTACAACCTTGTTTGTGGTCATTCATATTCTTACCAAATGCTTTGCTAAAGATCTCATGCAGTTGACCTGGTGAAAACCCGGATTCAACAAGGCGGTATCCATCCCACGTCCGGTGCCTTCTCTACCGTCCCTCCTGCACTCTATACACAACCTACAGTCTTGCAAACGGCAAGAGATATAATATACGAGAATGGTGTCAAAGGCTTATGGAGAGGCACGAGTGCTTCTTTAATACGCAATGTTCCCGGCATGGCTCTATACCTTACTACAGTAACGCAGCTCCGGACGTTTATGGCATCTTCACCTTACTTCACAAAAAACTTAACCGAAAACAAGGGAGCGAGAAAGGGAGAGTCGGTCCTACCAAAATTGACCAACCAGGGGAATCTCATCTCCGGTGCAGTAGCACGGGTGAGTGTAGGATTTGTGTTTAATCCACTGTCAGTTATGAAGGCGAGGTTTGAGGTTAGTTCTGTAGTCAATCCATTTGGTCGCGTGAGTACTAACTTGAGACGAATATATATTACAGAGTAACATGTATGCCTACACTTCCCTACGCTCTGCATTTCTCTCTATTGCCCGAGGTGGTCCGTCCGAGCTCTTTCGCGGATTCTCTGCAACGTCCATGCGAGACGCACCGTATGCAGGGATGTTCATGGTGTTTTACGAAGGGTTGAAGCACCGTGCCTCGTCAGTCATTCCAACTAATTCGCATAGTGAAACGGCTATATTACACAGTGTATGCGGTGCTACTGCTAGTGGGTTAGCAACTGTCGCAACTCACCCATTCGATGTTGTCAAGACAAAATTGCAGGTGCGGTCGACAGATGTGAGGTATCGAGGTTTTGTTTCGACTGTGAGGGCCATTTGGGCCGAACGAGGCTTGATGGGGTATCTTGACGGAGTGAGTTTGAGGTTGGGGAGGAAAGTGTTGAGTGCCGCGATCGGTTGGGGAGTTTACGAGTGTATTCTTGTTATTGTGCATAAGGGACAAATAGAATAAACATGCTTCTTTGAACTTCTTCCTCTTGATTCTTATTTCGCTATTTGACTCATTGTGATGCAATGGTCAAAAGTTGGGACATCTACTCTAGACAAACTATTGATTTAGCATCTTCTGCTACTTCTTTCGGATTCGGTGCTGCCAAGGCATGTACCAAGCTTGGTTTTGCCGTCACTCGTGGAATCGCTTCGACTGCGGTAGGCCTGACGACAACTGTTGTGGACCATGCACTTTTCGGTGGAAGTACGGTTACAAAACCTGTCGTAGGAGGAGCAGTATCAACGGTCATTTCGTTGGCAGAGCAGATAACGCTTGCTCCATTACATTTGGGAGAATACATCACCAACACTTCGCTCTTTGCAGCTCATAGCTCGATCAATGTTCTTTCGGTCTTCTTTCCTGGAAGCAGCGATGCGTCGTTCTCCCTAGCCTCTTTCATTACACTTGTCAAAAAGGAACTGAACGAACCGGGGGAAGGTAATGGATTCGGTGGAGGAAGTCCAGAGAGCGCGAGGAACTTTGGAATAATGGTGATTGCAAAGGCAATCATTGCCTGGGTGGCATTACAAGGTGTTACGCAGGAATGGCAGGAAAGGAAGTGGTTGAAGAAGATGAAAGAAATCGATGTGCGTCCGCATGAGCATACGAGGGATCCTACTATGAGGTTTGATTCGACTAGGTCAAGGAAGTGAGTTCTTTCAATATTATGTCGATATATCTGTTGTTAATGATATCTTCTAATACAGAAATTCGAGAGTTCGTGTAACGTCCGAGGTCAAATTTCCTGATAATAGAGGTCAAATCATCGCAGCCGACATTGGCGACGCTCCAAGGAGAGCGTATTCTATCTTTGCCTCAACTCCGGCGCCATCGACGACCAGTTCCGCTTCTCGTACATCATATTTCACCAACATTAGTTCCCTTTATCCTTCTCATCACACCCAGCGTATGAACAATAATGCCCAGACACCTTCTTCGTCCAAACGCCCAGTAACTTCCCAAATCCCCTCTCCTAAACCTCTTTCTAATACGGAACTCAAGACTACGCTACGGCGACTCTCCAAGATGGTTCTTGCAGGCTATGGTGGAGCTTCGCTTTTGTTCTTTGGAGTACCTCTTACTGCTACACCTGGAGGTCGACCTATACGAGGAAGCATCAAAGCTTCAGGCTCAATCGAGACTAATGCTAAAGGCAAGGAGAAGGAAGAGGAGGCAGAGCTAGCTAGAGCTGTCAATGCGAGTGAAGCGGAGGCTGCTGGGGACGAGTGGGAGCTTATTGATGAGGAGGACACTCAGGAAGAAGAGAAAGAGTATTCTTGGTGGGATGTGCTTTTAGGGAGACATGATATAGAGCTATTTGAAAAGTTTGCTAAGCATGATGAGGGTAAGAATGGCGTCAAGGACAAGGAAGAAAGGAAAGGAAAGGGGAAGGAGAAGAAGGCGGACGTGGTGATTGGAAGGGAGCATTTAATGCCGAGATTCTGGGTCTTGACAGACCATTCAAGGGGAGAGGTCGTGTTGGTTTTGAGAGGTATGTCCATTCGTCGTTCTTTATGACTTCGCTCGAGTAACTGACCGGTTTTGTAGGCACGATGTCCCTCAATGAGATAGCCGTCGACCTCACATGTCATACCGAGGAATTTGAACCCGCGTCTGCGCCTGCACCCGATCCTGATGATTCGGAGGATGATGGACCCGCATTTCCAGGACAGTTTTTCGCGTTCCCGAGGAAGAAAAGATCAACCTCGATTTCGAGCTTAGGCTGTGAGCTTTCGATTTTAATCACCCTTTATTGCGAAAATATTAATCACACAGGTCTATCTAGCTACACACACTCAAACGACACCTCGTTATCTCGTCCACTCAGGTATGCTCCGAATGGCCCATGCTATGGGAGATATCGGTAAACCCGTTCAGCTGGCGGTACACGAGGCCTTGTACAGAAATCCAGGATACAACCTAGTACTCTGTGGACATTCGTTAGGCGCAGGAGTTGGGGCATTGTTAGGATTAATGTGGGCCTCTCCGGTGACATGCTTGACCGTTCCATCCTCTGGTCTTCCGATCAACCGTCGGGTTTCGGTCTACTGCTTTGCTCCTCCTGCGGTATGCGATGCCGCCCTAGGCAAACTCGCAAGCAAGTTGATCGTCAGCTTCGTGTATTCGCATGATGTTGTAAGCCGGTTGAGTCTTGGTAGCGTGAGGGATCTGAGGAATGCGGCAGCGTGGTTATGTGAGAGTGAGGCTAGGGATAACAGTAATGACGATTCCAGTCCGAAATCGGGATATTCGGCGGTCACGAATCGCGCTTCTAGATGGAAATCGGGAGCAGGGAAAGAGGAGGATATGAACTGGTTTATTTCGGTGAGGAAAACGTTGGAGGCGAACATGCATCAAGCGCATACCTTCCCCCCTGGTAAGGTTCTCTGGGCTTTGAGAGATGGAGATTTGCATCCCGCGCATAGAATTAAGATTGAGAGTACGGGGACGGGAGTTGATAGATTGAGGTTATTCGAGGTGTTGGATGTAGAGGAGGTGTTTGGGCAGATTGTATTTGCGAAGGACATGCTTGGGTGAGTCTGCTGCGTTCATCAAAGACTTCCCTAAGTTCTAACACTTATTTTGTAGAGCCCACATGCCTCATAAATATGACAGCGTGCTGCACGATTTACTATAACATTCCTCTCGTTCTTTGCTTTCGCATCTTACACTTTTAATGGTGAGCAGCACTGACAGGCATATGTACACACGAGTTCACGACTGGAAGCATACTGTATTATAATATTTTTTCATTCATGACGACCGTGCAATTGTACATACATATCCATTACTTGGACATTATGCTTACCATTCAGACCATACTCATAGATCGATGTATGTAGTAACAACGGATTAATTCTTATGTACCGAGTTCTCGCTCAAAGCGGCCAAAATAAATAATTGACACGCGACGCGACGCGCCCTTTTGTGTCTGTCCTCAATTGAGCGCAGCGGCTGTCCATGTAAAAATCCTTCAAACTCCGCTGACACCTTCTTCAATGCGGCCACGACTGTCTCGCTAGTATGCTTCACTTTCGAGCTTTGCCACTGCGCTGCTTGTTCGCCCTAGCCTTGCTCACATTCAACTCGTCTGCTCAAGCTCAGGCCCCTCAATCCAACCCAAAAGTTATTGATACAGCTCGTGACATTACCTACATTGGAATAAGCACAGTTCCTGGAGTCGAAAAGTTCCTGAACATTCCCTATGGAAAGGATACGAGTGGAGAGAGGAGATTCAAAACTCCAGAACCCGCGGAACTGCCGGAAGGGACGGTGTATGACGCAACGGAGCAAGGACTCATGTGTCCTCAGTCTGGGGGTTGGATGAGTGAGGATTGTTTGAACCTGATGGTAGCCAGACCAACTTATGGTGGCGAGGGTTGGCGAGAAGGGAAGACACTGCCTGTCATGGTATGGATATACGGAGGTGAGTTGAATCGCAGTCAAGGAGAAACAGCAACGAAACTTGGGTATTGACGAAAAGTACTTTATTAGGTGGGTTATTCGATGGCAATATCAACGACCCAAGATACCAGCCAGACTCCCTCATCCTGCAGTCGGTCGAGAACAGACTACCGGTCATCTTCGTTTCGATGAACTATCGCCTGAACAGTGAGTATTGACTGGGTTCCTGCCTGTGGCGTTGTTTTCTGACTATTAGGTGAAGTCTTCGGATTTGCTTCCTCTTCGACGCTGCGAGAAACCAATGACCTCAATGTTGGTCTCAAAGACCAAAGGCTTGCTCTTGAATGGGTCAAAGAAAACATCCACTTCTTTGGAGGCGATCCCGACCGGGTAACTATTTTGGGCCAAAGCTCTGGTGGTCTCAGCGTAGCCCTTCAGATTCTCGCGTACGGTGGTTCCAAAGGTGCACCCTTCCGTTCAGCTATCATGCAGAGCTCCTCCCTCCAACCTGCTTCAACCAGCAGTATAACCCAGGACTCGTTCAACGCTATAGCCGAGCTTACAGGATGTGGGTTCCATGATCCACAGAACTCAGCGGAGTCGCTCTCTTGTCTTCGTAACCTCCCTATGGCCACGCTACTCGAAGCCGCCGAAACCCACCACAATTCAATGTTTGATCGGACAGATGGAGACGTATTTTTGCCCACGATTGATGACGATTTTTTGCCTATGGCGCCGTCAGAGCTCGCGAGACGAGGGATGTTTGTGAAAATGCCGGTGTTAATTGGGTGGACGCAGGATGACGCAACAAAGTTCACTCCAGGGGATAAAGACAGTCGGGAATTTCTACGCCTGTTCTTTCCTGATCTCTCTGAGGTTACTGTCGAGAAAATACTCGACTTGTACCCTGAAAGAGATTTCGATGCGAATGTCGAGTCGAATCTGGGTGTTCAGTTTTATAGGTCCGCACAGATAATGAGAGATATCCTCTTTGTCTGTCCTTCATTCCTGTTTGGATGGAGTATAGCTAAGAAGTATTGGGACAAGAACAACCTCATATACCCTCCAGTGTATTTCTTCGACTTCAACCAGACCACAGAGGACGACCCTGGATTTGGCGTCGTCCATTCATCAGATCTACCTTATGTCTTTGGAAATCTCAATCGAGATGGTGATAGGGAAGGCGAAGAGGGGCACCTGAAGCAGGGGGACTATGAAGTAGAAAAGAGAACTTCTCGGAGTTGGTCGACCTTTGTGAACATTGGAGCACCGAGTTTACCCTCAGAGACTGACCGAGAGACGTTGTTGGAATGGGAAGAAGGCTATGGTAATAGATATTCCGTCACTGGGAATGAGGAGGAGGCGATGTCCGACGCGAAGGTGTATGTTATCGGAGGTCCCAGGCCGGGGATTAATCGATTGGAGGAACAGAAATTGAAGGAGAGATGTGGGTTTTTGAATAGGGAGGATGTGGTTAAGGAACTAAAATATTAGACTAGTAATTAGAAACCATTTGTAGACTAGTTTAGAATGCCCTCGCTTTCCTAATTTCGATTTATGTTTGCACATCGCAGATTGCAAAAGTTATGAAACCACTAGTTCTAATACGTGGGGGTACGCAACAGAGAATTTGGAGTTGCCTCAAAGGTATGTTCTGCAAAGTGTTCAAGTCAAGTCGATCACTTCTCCGTTGAGCCTAGGTTTGACATCTACTTTCTCCTTCTTTACCAGTCCATGTTCTAACTTGACTTCTGGCTCAGATTTGACTTGGGTAGTCTTCCGGCGTTTTTTACGAAGTTGTTCTTGAACGACGAGTAACTGAGCCTATAAAGCAGAATAAATATCAGCACGGCATATGCATGCGCGAGGATGTTTTGAGAAATAAACCGACCTCAACTGCTTGTAGAGCCTGAACGTCTTCATCCTGTGATTCGGAGTCACTGATTGTAATCGCTTCGTCTTCTGTTGGTGCCCGTCTTTTCGTGGAAGTGGATGGAGTGTTGGCGTTCATGTCATGGGTGGGTGGAAGGGGTGCAGTTCCGTTAGCGCGCAGATATTCTACGCAAGGGGCAATAAATTTACGTTCCCATCTAAATATTTAATCCAAGTGAGGGACTCACCAATGGGCCGATAGCGAAAGACAAACGACGCGACTAACACCTCATTTTTTGCTGTAGTATAGAATATTCCATGATTATACTGCCTTTCATCCCCCAGGCTTCTCTATGTGAACATTGACTCGAAATGTCTTTCAATTTTTGATAACGTACCCAACCTGATGTACAAGTGCTTTCTTTGATTTCTCGTGGACTTTTTCAGGACCAGTGAATTTGCAAGGCGTGAATTTCTCTTTCTTCCCAATGATATCACCTTCATAAATTTCCAGTGAAATCTCTCCTGCTCGTGAATTAGTCGTTGCAAGATATTGGTCGTCGTCTAAAACCGTTGAGATCTGACATTCATGAAGGCAACAAAGCAGGGAAGATAGGACTTACCCGTGGTCTCAATAAAGGAGAAAATCAATGGCCTTTCAGTCGTAGCAGAAGACCTGACCGCATCGGCGTAATAAGCCTTCGTGCTGCCCGGAGCTAATGTTTGAGTCCTCATCATTAGACGCGCACACACCACGCCGTCAACGAATACTTTGCCCCTGGCCAGGCGAGCTGTCTTTCCACATTCCCAATTGACGGAGAAATTCTGCAGTATCAATGCACGTTCGGATGAAAATATTATGTGCCACTGATTAACAAAACTCACCTTCCCAACCTCAGAAGCAATCCAGCATGATACAGCCGAGCCCTTCTTCTCAACGGCGTACTCCGTCAGCTTAGTGCCATCAATGCTGATCCATGCTGAGATATTAGCGACTTGCAACATCGTGTGTACACAGCAAGGTGTAGAAGACACGCGTCACACTGTTCTGTGTTCACTGTCACTGTCAGTGCTCAGTGCTCACTACTCGACCATTTGGAAACACGCACGTGAGTATCACGAGGGCATGCGTCTTCGTCTTCAGACTGAATCACTCAGACCCAGACATCCTCCTCCTCCTCGACTTCTGCTTCTGCATGCCTGCCACCACTAAAAGCATGGTTCTCGTATAAAATTTCATCTGGAAATACCATCTTCCATCTCAAAGAATCCATATGTACAACCATAGCCCTATTTTCGTGCGAGAATCTGCAACCGGACGAGTTATGTTGTGAACTAGATGGATTTGAGCTTTTGGACGAGTTGGATGTGGATGGAGTTCTGAGAGCAGGAGATTTGATCGTTCTGAGATAGTGGAGACGAAGAGGGGCGTCTGAAGCAGGGAGACTATGAACTAGAAAAGAGGACTTCTCGGAGTTGGTCGACCCTCGCGAGTATTGGAGCACCGAGTTTACGGGAAGAAGGCTATGGGAATAGATATTCCACCACTGGGAATGAGGAGGAGGCGATGGTGTATGTTATTGGAGGTCCCAGGCCGGGATTAATCGATTGGAGGAACAGAAATTGAAGGAGAGATGCGGGTTCTTGGATAGGGAGGATGTGGTTAAGGAACTAAAATATTAGACTAGTGCTTAGCCACCATCTGTAGACTAGTTTAGAATGCCCTCGTTTTCCTAATTTCGATTTATGTTTGCACATCGCAGATTGCAAAAATTATGAAACCACTAGTTCTATACATGGGGTATGCAACAGAGAATTTGGAGTTGCCTCAAAGGTACGTTCTGCAAAGTGTTCAGGTCAAGTCGATCACTTCTCCGTTGAACCGAGGATCTGCTCTCTCCCTCTTTACCAGTTCGTGTTCTAACTCGACTTCTGGCTCAGATTTGACTTGCGTAGTCTTCCGACGTTTGTTACGAAGCTGTTCGTGCCACTGATTAGCAAAACTCACCTTCCCAACCTCAGAAGCAATCCAGCATGATACAGCCGAGCCCTTCTTCTCAACGGCGTATTCCATCAGCTTAGTGCCATCAATGCTGATCCATGCTGAGATATTACCGACTTGCAACATCGTTGTGTACGCGGAAATAGTAGTAACTTGACACGCGTCACGACCTGTCACAACTGCTCTCAGAAACACGCACGTGAGTATCACGAGGGCATGCGTCTTCAGAGTTCAGAGTCTTCAGACCTCCTCGACTTCTGCGCCTGGACTCTGCATCCGGTAGCACAGAAATAATGCTAATTCCAAGACATCTGAGTACGAGACTACTGCCACTAAAAGCATGGTTCTCTTATCAAATTTCAGCTGGAAATACCATCTTTCATCTCAAAAAATCCATATGTACAACCATAGTCCTATTCTCGTGCGAGAATCTGCAACCGGACGATTTTGCTGTGAAACTAGATGGGTTTGAGCTTTTGGATGAGTTGGATGTGGATGGAGTTCTAAGAGAAGGAGACTTGATTGTTCTGCGATAGTGGAGACGAAGAGGGGCGTCTGAAGCAGGGGGACTATGAACTAGAAAAGAGGACTTCTCGGAGTTGGTCGACCTTCGCGAACATTGGAGCACCGGGTTTACCCAGAGACTGACCGAGAGACGTTATTAGAATGGGAAGAAGGCTATGGGAATAAATATCCCACTACTGGGAATGAGGAGGAGGCGATGTCTGACGCGAAGGTGTATGTTATTGGAGGTCCCAGGCCGGGGATTAATCGATTGGAGGAACAGAAATTGAAGGAGAAAGGTGGGTTTTTGAATAGGGAGGATGTGGTTAAGGAACTAAAATATTAGACTCGTAATTAGAAACCATCTGTAGACTAGTTTAGAATGCCCTCGCTTTCCTAATTTCGCCTTATGTTTGCACATCGCAGATTGCAAAAGTTATGAAACCACTAGTAATACATGGAGGTATGCAACATAGAATTTGGAGTTGCCTCAAAAGTATGTTCTGCAAAGTCTTCAAGTCAAGTCGATCACTTCTCCGTTGAGCCTAGGTTTAACATCTGCTCTCTCCCTCTTTATTTTTTGATAACGCACCCAACCTGATGCACAAGTGCCTTCATTGATTCCTCGTGAATTCTTTCAGGACCAGTGAACTCGGAAGGCTTGAAACCACTCTCATCATTGTTTGTTTTATCACATTCATAAATTTTCAGTGCAATCTCTCCTGTCTGTGGATTAGTTGTCGCAAGATACTGGTCATCGTCTGAAACTGTTAAGATGTGGCATGGCAATGAGGCAAGAGAAGATAGGACATACCTGTGGTGTTGACAGAGGAGAACATCAGTGGTCTTTCAGTCGTAGGAGAAGTATCGACTGCATTAAAGCAAAAGGCCTTCGTCTCGCCCGAAACTAGTTTTTGAGTGTCCTTTATTAGGCGGCGACAAACTACGCCGTCAACGGATACTATACTGAAAGTCGAACGAGCTGTCTTGCCACATTCCCAATTGAGGGAGAAATTCTGCAGGATCGATGCACGTTCGGATGAAAATATTAATGGACTTTGTGCTACTGATTAGTTAGCAAAACTCACCTTCCCAACCTCAGAAGCAATCCAGCATGATACAGCCGAGCCCCTCTTCTCAACGGCGTATTCCATCAGCCTAGTACCATCCATGCTGATCCATGCTGAGAGATTAGCGACTTGCAACATCGTGTGTACGCAGCAAGCTAACTGTGCAGTAGAGTCACTAGAAGTTGATAAAGACACGCGTCACACTGCTCGACATCATGCCAGGACCCCTGAGAATCCCCCGGGAGGTTTCATCTGAGGTTCGGATAATTTTGGAGAATTTGGGCCGAAATGTTTGGATAAAATTGCCCATAGCTTGACTGAGGTCAAAACCCTAGTTCGGATAGAATTCAGAACAATGGAAGGTCGGATTCGAGTTGGGATACTTGGGTGAGACCGACCCAATGACAATTGATGCCCCGCAGCTTCTGCTTGATACCTCTTTAGGATCATTGTCCTAATATTCTGAATCACTGTAGACCAGTACAGCATACTATACCTTTACAGAGAATATTTCAGATCCTTTCTCAAACTCTCACATCTCTAAGAAAATGAACATACCCGAAATTATTCCAGTGGATCAACGAAAGTACTATCGAAACCCTGGGCCAGAACAGAATGGATTGGCATTGGCCTTCTATACAAGTTGTCAAGGACATGCCAACTTTCGTGGTCAGAGAACGAGCTTGCTTCTGACTAGACCTCAAGGGCAAAGGAATGAGTGTATCCATAGAGTTATATTATGTCTGATTGGTCCTAGGGGCTCCGATAGAGCGTTTTATTCATGAATTTGAGCGATGGGGAGGTCAGAACTAAAGTTCGGATAAAAAAAATTGATCAAAGGTCAGTTTGAAAATTCGGATAGGGAATAGGAAATCGGCCCAAAAAAGTTCGGATAAAGGCCACATTCTGGACTGAGTCTTCAGGGGTCCTATCATGTGTCCACTGACTCCACTCAGAAACACGCACGTGAGTATCACGAGCATGCGTCTTCGTCTTCAGACATCCTCCTCGTCGACTTCTGCTTCTGCATGCCTACCACCACTAAAAGCATGGTTCTCGTATAAAACTTCATCTGGAAAAACTATCTCTCATCTTAAAGAATCCATATGTACAACCATAGCCCTATTTTCGTGCGAGAATCTGCAACCGGACGAGTTATGTTGTGAACTAGATGGATTTGAGCTTTTGGATGAGTTGGATGTGGATGGAGTTCTGAGAGAAGGAGACTTGATTGTTTTGCAGAGAAGGAAAATTTCTAAAACAACGAGTATGTCACTTACCGAATCTACACTTCATTTTTTTCTGAGGTGTGCACAGGAGGTATTGTCAATAGGAAACGCAAATCTTCTCTTTCCATCTCCTCCTCCTCGGATTCAGAATCCTCATTGTCATCGAAAGATTCTGTACGCCGTCGAGCGCACCTTCAGAAACAGGGCTCGAGTTCAAGGAAAAGAAAGCGAGCTGACTCTTCTTCCGATTCGTCTTCCTCCGATTCAGAATCCTCTTCATCTTCTTCGTCAGACTCAGATTCATCCGAATCATCTGATGCATCATCTTCGTCACTGTCCAGTGCGCCGTCCATTCGTCCCTCCAAACCTAAACCACCGGTTATCTCAAAAACGCATTACTCATCGACTAATTCTGTTGTATCTAAACCTCGACCCCCCAAAACTTCTTCCCAACCTAATGTACCCCCGGGATTCGGCTCTGTCCAAACACATAAGCGCAATCTCCGTCGGCGCCTCAAAAAGAAATACGATGCTGCACAGAAAGACGGATTTACTCTCGACCCTGAGACATTAGGGCGAAAGCCTTTGCTGCCAAACGTACCTAAAGGTACCTCAGATGCGAACAGTGTCGCACTGGGCTCAGCTGTGCGTAACCTTGGTCGCGTTGCTTTATCTGTATCTCCGACTCCAAACCAAACCCGACAGCAGGAGAAAGTGCGAGCCCCCTCTTCTACGCTTGTTCAGCGTCAAACTCCTAGTGTATCCCAGAGTCAAGCACAGACTCCCGAACCATGGGCTGGTATGGACTCTCTCGCTCTCTCGATGTTTTCTCTAGGGAACAAAAACAAAAAGAAGGGCTTCAAGTCTTCGATGGCTATGCGCATGCCACGAGCTGGGAAAAAAGTTTTTGCCGATGAAGAAACAGCTGTGCAAGAGCAGCAGAAGCAAAGACAGGTTGCGGGCTCTGTCGTCGCTGTAGCCGATAGGGATGGTGGTGCCTCAGCTTCACACACAACACCGTCATCTTCGTTCACATTCACCCATCCTCTCCAACTTCCTGCTGAACCGCAATCCGAAGCTCGTGCTCGACCTCTTCGCGTACGTCCACGACTGATTCCACCATCTGAACGTTACGCTGCTGGTCAACTTCCAAAGAATATGTTCGTGACTAGTGTGGATGTCGAGGCTGAGTATGGACAGAGTGCAGACGGGTATGGATATCAAAACGAGAATGAAAACGAGGGGAAGAAGAAAAAGAAAGATAAGAAAAATGGGAAGAAGGCCGGTAATGGGAACGAAAATGGGGATGTGCCTGCTAAGAAAAAGCAGAAAACTTCATACTGGGACGATGATTTGGAAGATACGCAGATGGGCGTGGCTCCCCTTCCTGGGGTTTGGGAGTCTGTCGGAGCTGCTTCTGGTTCTGTTCTAGGTTCTAAGTCACATCAGGCTACGGTCCAGGTTCAGAGCGAAGAAGTGACGATGTTGGATTATGGCGAACCGGAGGCAGAGGGGGTTGCAAACGCGAGCGTCAACGGATTTACAAATCGGCGTTCGTTTCCTGACTTTGTTTCCACCGATCGCGTTGAGCGAGATTATGATGACGATGGTGAAGAATTAGGCGATGTAGAGACCGAAGAACCAGAGTCTAAACAAACACTTATATGGACTGTCGCCGGAGATCCTGATCGGTGGGAGGCGTTCTCGAAAGTTAAACCTGAGGGTGAGAATAAGGCGAAGGATTTGAGTCCAGGGATATTGGTTGGATGGAAGGCACGTCTTTTTTTATCAGCATAGCCATTGAGCTGTCCGTTTTCGTCTCAATGCTGAACCGTTTTTGTATGAATCTAGGCCTTATCACTCAATCCTATCACCTTCTCCCCTGAAATCATGCTGCATATCGGGACTATCGTTTCTGTGTCTATTGTCAATTCAGACTCGTCTAGCATCCCAGACTCGAGTTCTGCTGCAGACGCGCCTTCTTCGATTAAAGTCAAACTCCTTCCTAGACCTGGCATCTCCCCAGAAGATCTTGCAGACTTAGAGGAAGATGTCGATGACGAAGGGAACAAAACATTCAGTTGGGATGATGTGGTTGGGATGGATTGGAGAATTTTGGAGGGGATTTCTATGTGATTTCTCTTTGTCTATATCTGGGAGAGACGTATCGATCCAGGAATGCGCACATCTGAGACAATAGTACTGATTTCTACTAGCTTCAGATATCAAGGAGGGACAATATATATTCAAATTACAAGCTGCTTTCGGTAGTCGAAAGAAGGGAATGGAGCTGAGAGACTCCTGCACAAGTTACATTTTTAAAATGGCGCATGTCCATGTTGAAACTGACCTCGAGTACACAGCTGCTACGGATTGACTAACAACATCTGTTTCTTTGTTGTATCCGTCCTTGAGATCCCAATTCGGACATCCCAACTTGTATGGTTGTTGATTGAACGACTTGGGCAGTCTCCTTAGTCGGCGTTGATTCAGAGAACCGCTTTGACGAAAAACTATGGTAAATATCTAGAACAATGTCGCGATCATTCAGCTGACAGCCAGTGGTTAACATTCAGACGACAATCTTACCGGTTAATAGATTCTGGAAGGCCAGTTGAACGTTCGATGCATCTTTAGCTGACGTTTCTCTGAACAACAAACCATGCTCAGCTGTACGAGACAAATGTTCAGCAGAAAGATAGCAGATCCTAAATAAGACTTAACGAGACGATCCTTACCTGCAAATGCCTTTGCCTCCCCTGTCGGGACTGCTCTTAAATACTCCAGATCAGTCTTGTTTCCCACCAGCATGATGTCGATGTTGTCCTTGTACTCTCGAAGCTCTTCAAGCCATCGTTGAGTGGCACTGTTATAACTGTCTCGTTTGGTGATATCGTATACTAGGAGGGCTCCGGCTGCACCTCGATAATATCTAACTCAAACGATGGGTGTAAGCATCAACTTGAAAAGGCTAATATCGTTGTAGGGTTGAATCGTAGTATGCTACGTACGCAGTCGTGACGGTTCTAAAACGTTCTTGACCCGCTGCATATGAGATTCAATGAGCCGTTTCCGAATCACCAATGGAGAACTTTGAATGCTTACCGGTATCCCAGAAATGAGCTCCTATTAACTTACCGTCGACCTCCAAGGATCCGGTGCAAAAATCGAGACCGATCGTAGTTAGTGATTCGGGGTTGAATTCGTTTCGCTTGTAGCGTGATAGTACTTGAGGAGAATAGATTATATATGAGATAGGTGCTCAAGCTTAACTATCTGATCTCAACGTACGATTCCTGTAGAATGACAGGTTAGTAGGTTTTGGAGAGAATTTCAGTGTGGTACGCAGGGCGCACGATTTCCCAACACCTGAATCCCCGAGGAGTAAAATCTACGTGGAACTTCAATATCTTATGTAGAGTATCTACGAAACTCGTACATATACATACCCGATATTTGTACATATATGGCATCGCGCCTATATATCTTACCACTCACGTGAACTGTTTACTTAGCTTTTACTTTTGTCTTACTCGTACATGTTAATCTACACGGTTGGATTGCTACGTTGGGCTTTTACGCCTCGTGTGAGCTAGACAGAAGTCATACGCTCTACACCTTTTTTAGCAATAACAGTAGGTTATTGCGTGCGCAGACTCCGGTCGAGCGTAGTCGCTGTCACGGCGACAAATCTTATATTTAGACAGATCCCATCAGACAGAACCCAAACAGATTCCCACCTCGAAGACCAACAGAGTCATGGGACCGGGAACAATAGAACCCGTTCTCCCGTCGGCTTCAAGACCACCACCACCAAGACCACCGCCGACGCACAAAGACGAGGGCACAAACTCGCCAGGGCAGACTGCTCAGGATGAGAGGCCCAAATTGAGTGTGTCGGCACACTCCAACATATCATCTACAAGCACAGCAAGAAATCGGAAGGCCGAGCACAAGGCACACCTAGTGAAGCTAATGGAGCGCATGCAGGAAGGAGAGAAGAAGCGAGAGGACATGAAGAAACTCCTAGAAGAGAGACAACGTGAAGTAGTGTACGGCAAGTCCGGTCCTGAACTTCGGTTCGGACTGAACTTTCCAGAACTGGACCAAAAGTCCAGTCCAAAGTTCAGCAAAAATGTGGACCGGACCAAAAGTCCAGTTCAGCGTTCGGAGAATTGGTATATTTTGCGGACCTTTTCGGACACGTTCGGACGCGTTCGGACGCATCTCGACATGACTTGCTTTTTGTGAGGAATTTTCAAAAAGCGAGGGTCATTTCAATAAAATTTAGTAGGTTGCCTTGTCATTGTTTCAATTTTCACGCAAGCTCAGTCTTAATCTAGTTGCAAATATACATTTCTCAATTCAGCATGTTTTGGTATCAAGTCGGCTATCCACTTTGAGTATTTTCATTGTACACTACTAAGGTTTCTACATATATGTTTAACATTTCTTCAATTTTATGTAAAAAACTCACCAGATAATGGTACAAAGTGACCAGAATTTTCGGTCAAAATAAAGTTAAAAATAGGCGCCCGAGAAATGGTCCGAACGTGTCCGGACGCAATGTGAACTTGAACTGGACTAAAGTTCAGCGAACGCAAAGTCCAGTTCAAAGTTCAGAAAATTTCTGAACTGGACTTTCGGTCCAGTTCAAGGTTCAAAAAAATTCTGCCTGAACCGGACTGAACCGGACTCGCCGTACACTAATGTGAAGATGCCGACCTCGCAGCCTGGCTGCGAGAAGAAGCGGAGCTCCAAGCAGAACTTGAAAGGGCCAAAAGGGAGCTGGCCAAGGAGGAAGGACGATGCAGTGGAGCGTCCAGCCGAGCATCAAGAGCTCACCCTGGCTTGAGTGCACCACTACCGTCGGGAAAACCAGCCAGCCCACTAGGCCAACATCAAGACATACTTGACCGAGCCGCCAGCGCAAGAGCTGCCACGTCAACCCCTCTCAAGCATGGACCTCGACCTCAACCCTCTCCTCTCAAAAGACCAAGCTCAGCACGACCATTGCCTGGAGTGCCTCTAGCACCGCCTTTCGCAAAAGGCAAAGCTCCTCAAGAGGACCCTATTCCGAAACCTTTGGAAGAACCTATGTTGAAGGATCAACATTCTCAGCCTCGACCCCTTCCCAAACCTGAAGTGCAAGAGTCAGTACATGGACCAACTGACCCGGGAAAAGTAGCGGATATAGGATCCATCCTAGTGCAATGGCGGGAAGAAAGGCAAAAGAAAATAAGGGAACTTGGGATGCTAGAAGGCCTAAGGAGATACCAAATGACAAGGGATAATCAATCCCTGATCCGAAATGATTCAACAATACTGGTCCATCTAGATCCCCAATTGGACCAGTACTATGTCCAAGACAAGGAAGACCCAACAATATGGTGCTACCTTCCACATCTCAACGACCCGGAGTACGCACCCCTGAAGGAGGCGTACCCAATGATCACCAAAGCCAATTGGAAGGAACGGTTACTAGGCCAAGCGGGACAGCATACCCCGATCATGGCCCCGCAACCGAGACAAGCACCATCCTTGCCTCCTGCTCCACATGAGGCAGGTCATGAAACTGGTTATAACCCTGCGGGAAAAGGCCATCGAGTACACACTCGAGCCCCGCAAGAGCCTAACCAAAATCAAGTACCCATGCCTACTCGCACCCAACAAATCCAACAAAAAACCAACGTAGGACCCGGAGAACCTAATCGGGATACTCCTCCACACATGCCGTCTGGTAGGAACAGAGAAGATACGGCAGTACCCCAAAGCGATCCAATTCCTACTCAACAACCAGTCCAACAAGAGACTAACTGGTTCCAATCCCCTTACCAATTCCAATTCGCCGGACCATCTGCGTTCGGACTGTTTCCATCGAACATCCCAGGTTGGACACCACAGTGGCAAAATCAGTACCCTCAAGGATACTGGCCACAACCACCAATGGGAAACCAGATGCCCATGCAACCTGGACCTGGCCCGAGTACCAACAATCATCAACACACTGCTCAGACCCAACAGCCTCAACAAAGAGGAGGAGGAGGAGGAGGTCCACTAGGTGGTCCAGGTGATGATGATGATGGTGATGACGACGATTGGGGACTCGGAAGACCCCTGAACAGAGGACCAACCGGAGGAGGAGGTGGTAGAGGTGGACCACCAAGTAGAGGTAGTCGTAGACAAGACGACGACCGAAATGACAGGAGTAGGAGAGATCGATCAAGAAGGGGTAATGGAGGAGATGGATCCCCAGACCCATCTGATGACGGAGAAGGAGGTTCAGAGGACAACTCAGACGATGAGGATGCTAGTGAGCGAAGACGTTGGAGACGAAACCGATGACACACAACTCCATTCAACTCGATCCCGGACGAACTAATGGGAAACCATCACTACAAATATGATCCAGAAGACTATACTGGAGGAGATATTCGTAAACGTGTGTTTGATAGACTAGCGGAGATGATCAAGTGGAAGCTATACTCCAAAGGCCCGATGGCCAATGACAGGACACGGAAAAACCTGGTGAATTCATTACCAAAATTAGATCCGTACGAAGGGAGTAGTACTCCAAATAGAAACTTGGATCATTGACCTCACCCGAATCCTTGAATTCCAAGGGCTATATGGCCCGCCAAAGTCCGAAAATGCAGAAGGAGTGATGGAAGTGACGGAAGATGACCGCCTAAGAACGGCGGTACTGTCATCGTACTTGAAAGGATCTGCGAGAGAGTGGTACACTATGAGTGTAGAACGACCACCGAAAAGAGCTGAAAGTAGCGAAAACCCTTACTGACATCGCTACACATTCCTGGAAGTGTTCAAGGGATTATTCGACAGGTTCATCGACTCTGGCTCAGTGTTTGAACTAGCGGACAAGTATGAAGAACTCGAGTACAATACTGTTGGTAAAGCTCGAGAATTCTTCACCCGCCTCAAATACTTTTCGGAGTGTATGCCATCACCCCCCAACACCTATGAATTCAAGACTAGACTAATGGAAGGATTCCCAACCAACCTTAGGAAAAGGATCACGGATAAAGGAATCACAGCAGAAAGTTCCTCAGTCAACAAGATTATGAAGAACGCCGTGAAGTTGGAAGAAGGACGCAACACTGAACGACACTACGAAGCACGCAGCAGACAGAAGAATGCTGCATCATCGAACCGACCCAAAACACCTAGAAAGTTAGTCAAGGTAGACTCAGCTCGACACTCGGTGGTAGACCACGCAAGGATGAGGGAAGAACGATCAAGAGAACGAGGAGGGAATCGACGCGAACAGGGGAATGCACCCCGAAATGACAGGTTCAGGAGTAGAAATTACTCCAATAACCGGTCGGGAAGAGATAACAGGGATAGAAGAGGCAATAGGGATAGAAGAGGCCCTAGATTTTCATTCAAAACTAGAGACGGAAAATGCTTTGGTTGTGGACAAATGGGACATTTTGTGAATGATCCCAACTGCCCAAAAAACAAAGCCGGAGAAAGAATGGTGAGGATGCTGGATGATGATGAAAAATCAGACTCCGAGTACGAAAGGTTTGCAGCAGGAACAGAAACCTCGGAATCTGCAGATTCGCGAGCGAATCTAGAAGGGGAAGAGGATCCATATGCAACCACGTACTACATGGAAGAAGAAGAAAGCGTAGAGGAGGAATCGAAAAAGATGTCGCATGAAAGATTGACGAGGATGGCAGATGGCGAAGGAGCCAAAAAGAGTGATAGTAGATCTCGGTATGAGAGATTTGGAGCTGTTGAGACAAAACCTACAAAAGGGAAATCAAAAGCCCTAGTAGGAAATGACGAATTGTTTGCCTACCAAGTAGTAGGAGAACTGCCGGACACATGGGAAGACCAAGAAGAAGGATACAAATCCCATGATGAAAGAACCCTCGACTTCGGAGAGTACCTCAAGGGAATGCGAGAGGAGTCAGTGGAGCAAGAATACTTTGCTGCAACCACTGAACCCATCCTGAAGAGGGTACCGAAGATCAGAGATTGACCAGCTAGATCGTTTGAGGAAAATAGAGTCCTCGCAGCATGGGTCGAAATCAATGGGGTAAAAGCGTTCACCCTATTCGATACTGGAAGTACGGCAGACATCATCAGTCTCGACTTCGCAAATATAGCGAATGTCAAGATGTTCCAATTGTCAAACCCTCTCATACTCCAACTAGGCACAAAGGGAAGTAGGTCACGCATCAACTATGGATGCGAAGCAGACTTCCGCCTAGGAGAAGATGATAATCAACTCTCGGGAAAGATGTACTTCGACATAGTGTTGCACGTGACTCGAGTCACAAAATTTTTTTCGTGCATGGTGAATGTTCCAGTGGTTTTTTGTAATTCATATCATAGTTCAATGTATTTTTTGATATTCTAAAACCACATTTGGATAGTACAGACAGTTTCTTAGGTTTGAGAGCATGCAAGTCATTTTGCTGGAGTCACGAGTCATTTCAGTATTTAAAGGGTATTGCGCTTCACCAGATCTTTTATTTAATATAAAAATGTGGTCAGTAGATAGAGAAATTTTTTCCCTTTCTGACAAGCCATAATAAGTGGAACTTAATGTAGTTTTTTTGCACAAAAAACCTCGAGTCATGGATGAGTCGAGGCTGAGTCACAAGTGAGTCACGTGCAACACTACTTCGACATCGCCAACATCGACAGGTACGACATGGTGATTGGCTGTTGCTTTATGCGGAAATATGGTATCTCGGTGGATCTACAGAGAGATAGCATCCGCATAAGAGGCAGACCATCACCAACAATTCCTGTAGACGAAGAGCAAAACGAAATCATCCGCCGTTCCTCTAAGCGTATCCGTGAAGAGGAAAAGTCTATTCATCACCTTCGTGAATATGACGTTTCGACGTTTGAAAACGAAGGAATCGCCTCTATGAATGTCAATGAACCGGTACCATTGAAACCCCGTCCGAAAGAGATTTGACAGACGGAAGGTGGTTTCAATCGGGCGTCGAAGACCAGACAGGAACCACCATGGAAACCAAAACTCGTCACAGTTCCAGACGAACAGGGAACTGGCTGTGTCAACCCACTAAATCGACGACTACCGGTATTGCTCGACCCGGATGACAAGATAACGATTGATGATCTAGAAGAACTCGTAGAATCAGCAGTGTCGGGAAAACTATCCGATCCCGACCTAAATCCAAGATTGCACGAAATTCAAGAAGTTATTGAAGAGTACTCTATGTATATGTACAACGAAAGTATATAGGCGCGATGCCATATATGTACAAATATCGGGTATGTATATGTACGAGTTTCGTAGATACTCTACATCTTATAGGTGTAAAGAGTGACAAGAACCCTACCTTGGAAACGTATTCGTAGTCACTACTTTGGGCTATATTAAGAGATAGAGAGTGCACCATCGCGCTGAAGGAATAAATTTTGCGATTGAAGATTCAAAAGCTATTTTATACTCAGGCTACGATGCAAGACGCCACAGCATCTATCCTCGTAGTTGAAGGCAATGCGATTTTTCGTACAGATTGACAGGAACCAAGATGACTCGAGAGTGATCAGACTAGAGCTCAGGCTGTCGTGAATATCCGCCAGCACTGCCAGACTTGCAATCGATTGGAGTTTCACAGCTTGTCTCCCAAAACCAGACCACCACTCCCATAAAAAGCGAGCGCTTAAGTCTTGACGTTGATGTCGAGGTCCCGTCGTAGCGACAAGACATTTGAATGTCGAACGATTGACAGCCAGGCGGCTACGGACGGATGGTTTCTTTAGGACAGGCCAGCGATATCATGATCTATAGTCGAGAAGCTACATGAACGCATGGTCACCAGATACTCGTCATTTTATGCCTTACACTGCCTTACACCTCAATGGGACCTACTGTAGTTCTGGTGTTCTATCTGCTGCAGATTGGGATTCACGCATCAGAACAGCATTGTTCCTACGACGTCTCCTCATACGGAAGATAAAGACAAAGCCTGCTAAAGCATCCTCACGGTGTTCACAACATGCATATGGGTTCAACTTGAACACATAGATTTGAGCAGCTGTCATTCAGATCTTTCGCCATGGGGGATCAAGCGAAAGCTCTTTCGGTACAAAGTCTTTTTATCTTCTCATGTCATAATCTGATCAGGCCTCTAGTCCCTTGTAGCATGAATAGCTGAAGAACTAGATCTTACTCAAAGCCTCAAAAAACAGACTGACAACGCAATATGGAATAACATGGTCATGGTCTCAAAATTATGAATTTTTAGAGATGATTTTACCAAGTTCGTTGTGGCAAGTGTGACCTAGCCAATAGGACGACCGTTTAGACCATAGGCGGCTGGTAGCGAGTCTAGCTCAAACGACGTTGCACTTGATCTTTTCGCTGTAAATAACCTCGTCAATCCCGACTCGGATGTGTCCTCAGCTGCTTTGCTGTCAAAAATCAAATTCATTACAGAGTTTTCATTCCCGATTTACTAATATCAGGAGAAATACCCTTGTAGCAAGTCTTCATTCGTTCCTCCCGATTTACTAATATCAGGAGAAATACCCTTGTAGCCGCTTTCATTCGTTCCTCCCGATTTACTAATATCAGGAGAAATACCCTTGTAGCCGTTCTCATTCGTTCCTCCCGATTTACTATATCAGGAGAAATACCCTTGTAGCCATCGCTGATCTCGAGACGTTCTCGTGACCACTTATCCTCGTTGGAGAACCCAAAGGTTCAAACTGTGTGATGCTCACTTTCTTGTTTTTCAGTTATTGGCATTGCATTCTGGTATTGTGATTGCAATTGTAGATCGGGAGATGGTCCACGAGGGCGAGTAGGTGGTAGGAGTGAACCGTAACGTGAAACTGAATCGGTTGTGTTGCAAGCCATTCGAAGCCTTTCCCCATAGATCAATGGAAAAAATTCGGGACCCATGCCACTGCTAGGCTTCTGTATATGAATCAACCAAAGGCACTTGTCAACAACAACAGTGACAAAGACGGACCTCTAACTTTCCGTCCAGAACGTCTCGCGCGGAGAAATACGACACGACGCAGATATTAGGAATGTTGTCCATTAATGCGATTGTAATTTTCTGTCGAAAATGATATATATTCGAGGGTGGTAATTGAATCAGGGTGAACCTACCTGCTTCAGCAAACCGTGAGGTTTAAGCTTTCCATGTGCGTATTGACTTAGATTGTTAAGGTTGACCTCCCTCCGTGTGCACTGATGATACAACTAACGAAGGTAAGAAAAGACGTTTATTGATGATCATGAAGGACGGTCCATACAGTAAAATTCCCATCAGCACGCGGACAACTCCATAGCATACAGTCTGGCATCAACGCTCAAGAGTAAGTATGCCAGAAGTCCTCTATGTGCGTACTGACGTACCTGTCCATCGCTTGATCTCATGTTCATAATACACGAAAACTGCCCCGCTTGTAATCAACGAGCAAGCTTCCTGACGAGACAGTTGTCGCGGGACCCGCTGCAACATCCCGATATGAGCAGCCCACGCTAAAAACCACGCATCTAGCGGCGTTTCGACATGGCCAACAAATGACAGTGGCCCGATCATGGTAGGAGTCGAGATCCAAGTAAAAATTTCTGGCGTCTTTTATCATACCCAGGAGTTTTTCGTGGGTGGGTACGGAAACTTAGCGTTTCCTTCATGAGCCCTGGCGGGAAACTGGTGAAAATTTCAAGTTGTTTGCGAAAACTGATTTTCACATGTACACACCGTAGGAAAATACATAGAAATGCTTCTGCTAGTTTCTATAGAAACTGCTGCTGGGCACTGTCGGGGGTGTTTGGGTTAGGATGAGGGTTGAGGGTACCGAAACGACATAGCTAATCGCTCTCTCAACATGGCAGAAACTTAATTGCCGAACCTTTAGGTTTGGCTCCTTACACCAAGATTTTTCTAAACTATTCCCACGGGTACCATATATAGCAGGGACCTTCCAAATATATCCTATACTCCGACAGTGCTTAAACCCTGCACATTAATGAGGTATCACAATTCTTGCAAACTAAAGGTTCGGCCCTCGCCGCTTGCGGCCATACCCCCCAGTTATGTATCTTCCCACCGAGCAAAAACAGCTACTGGGTGTTTGCTGCGTTTCCGGTTCTAGCCGCTCAGTTCAAACTCCGACAGTCGTTGGTTCAAATCCCGCTTGATCCGAGAGATCCCGGCACGAGTCTAATTAGTATTCGGAGAATCATTACTCGCCGGTATGTTTACCAGATTTCCGTCATGACGGTTCTTTCTCTCCTCAATTTGGCCACCGTTCTTCATCTATGTATCTCACTGGCAATTGCCGACTTAACACCGACTGTGCACGACTTTGTTCGCAATATCACGTACATTGGTACTGGCGCCGTTGCAGGTGTTGAAAAGTTCTTGAACATACCCTATGGAAAAGACACAAGTGAAGAACGTCGGTTCATGTCTCTCGAACCCCATCATCTGCCTTCAGGTACCGTGTATGATGCTACGATGGAAGGCCCGGTCTGTCCTCAAGTCAAGTCTGGAGGATTCGTCTATTTCACTAATCTGACGGACTCTGATTTGAGCGAGGACTGTCTGAGATTGAAGGTTGCGAGGCCTGTTGGAGTGAAAGAAGGAGAAATTTTACCCGTCATGGTTTGGATATATGGAGGTGAGCTCAGAGAATCTTTCTTTTATCGTGTCCGAAAGTATGATGGACTTTTCAGGTGGTTTATACAACGGTCACATCAACGAGAGGACGAATGAACCGGACGCCCTTGTTTTACAATCTGTTGCCAATGGCCTTCCGGTTGTATTTGTAGCGATGAATTATCGTTTGAACAGTACGTGTATGGCAGCGGCAATGAGTTTGGGATATTGACTGGAAGATGATTCAGTCTTTGGTTTTGCTTTTTCCGAGGTCCTGAGACAAAGCAATGACCTCAATGTTGGCTTGAAGGATCAGAGATTAGCTCTTGATTGGGTGCAAGAGAATATTCACATCTTTGGTGGAGATCCAGATCGCGTCACCATTTTTGGAGAAGGTTCTGGAGGTAAGGGAGGTTTCAGTGCTTTGGCAGCTGGTTTTAACCGGTAGAAAAACACTGAAATTCCAGACTTATAATCTGAGTATATACTGGCTAAAACCAAACTTACAGTTCTCAGTGTTTTGTTCCAGGTCCTGTGCTCCCTTTCAAGCAGCCATCATGGAAAGCATCGCTCTCGAGCCAACATCAGCTAGGAATCTCACTTTTGACGCGTTCAACAAAATCGCAAATATGACCGGATGCAACGACTCTGGTGATCCGCAAGGACTCGAGACCCTTCAATGTCTTCGTCAACTACCCATGGAAACCCTTCTCAACGCAACTATAGCAGAGAACGATGCTACATCTGCAGAGACCGGTGGCGACATTTACCTACCCAAAGTGGACAGCGATTTTCTTCCTTCCCCTCCGTCCGAACTGATTCGTCAAGGCATGTTCGTACCCATGCCTGTCATCATCGGTTGGACGCAAGATGATTCTTCTCTGTTCACGCCCGGTACTCTGACCACTCGCGAGTTTCTCGGGGCTTTCTTTCCTGACTTCAGCGAGACAATCGTTCGACAACTTCTCGACTTGTGACCGCTGGAAGAATTCCCTCAACCTGACGGCGCAATCGAATTTTATCGATCTGCTAGGATTTTCCGTGATTTGATGTTTTCATGTCCCTCGTTGTTTTTCGGAAATGCTATCGCTGAGAAGTTGTCCGACTCTGACGATGATCGTAATTACAACGAGAATAAGACAATAGCTCCCCCGATCTTCGTATATGAAATCAATCAAACGATCCACACTCCCATCCTGGAAAGCATTGGTCTTTCCGGTCTCGGAGTGATCCACACGTCCGAGCTTCCTTACGTGTTTGCCAACTTCACGCCGTACAACTTGACTGGAGCAATACGTCCCACGACGTCGGATTTCGCTTTGCTCACTCAAGTGTCTAGAAGTTGGTCGACGTTTGCGAATGTTGGGGTGCCTTCCTTACCTGATAATGATAGTGCATTGCAGAGCTGGGAACCTAGTTTTCGAAGTGGGGAAACAGCGTTGGATGCGAGTCTGTATGTCATTGGAGGTTCGCATGCCGGGATGTCGAAGTTGGAAGGGGAGGGGTCCGTTGAGGCAGTTGCGATGCAGAAGTTGAAGGAAAGATGTGGTTTTCTGGACAGGAATGGGCTCATCGATTTGATCCTGGATGTGTTATAGCACTTCAATCGTGCGGAAACTGGTATCACGACCCGCGCTGGAAGTGATATTTCAAAATGCGTAGCTGCGTACGAAGGATTGCATATTCGAGGGACCGCTTCCGCAGGCCTGTCACTACTGGCTACTTACACAACTTGAAGTTACAAGATGTTGATGGCAGTCGATCAAAGTCATGAAAATTTTCACACAAACAATTCACATGTAAACAAACGCATGCAGCTACTTATGTAGTTTTCCTTTTTCTCCTCATCTTGTTCCTGGTGTTCGTGTTCTCCGCAATAGATAGTGGATTAGCGGTGTCAAAGGTGTGATTCTCAGCTGTCCTTCTCCCTGTTTTCTCAGTACTAATTATGTCACTTGAATTTTCCATCATTCAGGTGAATCGCGTTTCCACGTCTCCATAGTCGCCTTCGTTTCGCGACATACGGCGATTTCCCAAATTCTTCCAATTTCCCGAGTATCATCACATGCTCTCGGTGCTGACGTCGACATATAATGATACATGCGGTTTTCTATGTATCGCTAGTCCGGATACTCGAGACTACTGCCGCCATCCGCAATTCATCTTACTTCCAAGATCAAAGTGGAACGTAGATCATGTTAGGACAGTTCGAATTAGTTTGGTTCTCACCTGTTCTCAATTCAAAAATACACCCCTCAAACGATAATCGGCGTCTATCTGTCATCCGACTATGGATTTGGAGTTGATATGTATCAGTTCCAGTGCTATTTCACCGACTTGCGACGCATTAATCACTTTGCCTCGCATGCACTTTATTTCAGGGTAGATCATTGTTGTCAACTTATCGGGTAAGTAAGAAACTAAGGTGTTCGCCATGGTATCTTGATACTCACCCATGAATTCTCCGGATATCAACTTCAAGCTTCTAATACTTAAACCTTAAACTTGACCCTGTCAAGGCAAATGAAGTCGTGTTGATTTTCTCCCTTCTCATGAAGCAGATGCCATGGCCCCTCTCGACTCATTGCAATTGTTAGATGCCTCTGACCTACGAGACATCTTCGCCGATGCTCTCACCTCTTTCTCTCCCCTAGCTACTCTTGTTGGTTCTGATTCCGCTCGAGCCTTCATCCACGAAGTCACAAACACCAAACAAATTCTTCTGGCCAACATCGCACCTATAGGTGCCCTGGGCATGATGGCTACTGTCTGTAAAGGTTCCCAGCTGCCCGGTATCAAGGACATGCTTGGAGTTGGTAATGCCGATATCTACGATGCTGCAGCCGATTTGGGATGTTACACTCTCTTTGGAATAGTACCTCAGCTTACGAAACGAGGAGGGTTGTCTTGTCGGGGTCATCAAGTTAACCGGGGTGTTTCAGCTTGTGCAGTGGTTAAGCAGACATGGAAATCCGATGGACAGCCCGAGGAAGAAGGGGAAAAGCAGGAGCGGAAGGGGAAGGAACAAGAGGACCAAAACGCGAGTCCTGACTTTGAGAAAATTGGACGTGTAGCAAAGGACTTTCGGGGAGGGACAGTTACCGGGAGGATGGTATGGGAATGCTCTGACGCTGCGGATTACCAGAATAAGATCGAACAAGTCCATGCTGCGATCATGACCAGTTTCGTGTCTGGAACACCAATCTACGGGGCTTCTCAGATTGATATGGCCATTTTCAAAAAGGTCGGAGCTGTGAAGGGCGGCGTTGGAATGTTGGAACTACATTGGCCAGCTCCCGCCATGGTTCTTGAAACCAATGGCTGGATCTGCTATGTATCCAATGCCGTATTCTTGACCCTGTTTTGTGCAGTCGCGATCATCACCGCCAGTCCGCTTCTTGGCTGGCAGAGCCCTCTTGCTTCTGCCTTCCTTGTTGGAGGTCAGATTATGCTTACCCTCGGACATACTTTCGTGCATGTCTTGTTCAGACGTTTGCGTCGGCAGAGTATGATCACTATTCCTAAACGAGATGTTGCAGCGACGTGGACCCTGGTAGACAATACCTGGTTTGTTTCTACTGTAGCCCGAAGACCGATTTCTTTGCCGACATTAGACGGATCCCACATTACCCTAGGACAATACATCTCTTTCAAACGACCTTACCTGCCGCAAACACAAGCACTACTCGGACTCTTCGTCATTGCTGTTGGATTTATTGTATTTTACGTCGGTGCAAGGTCCAGCGATTTCAGGACCGTTTTGATTTTTATTTTTATATTCCTTGTCGCAAACTGCACAAAAGGTTTTTTAATCAATTACGCGAATCGGTGCTACTACGCGGCTACAAATAATTTTGGATATCTCCTGTTGGATCTCAAAAAGCCAGACCAGGATGACGTCGATGAAGAACAAGAGGATCTGCCGGGGCTTGCATATAGCAGCTGCCGTTAACTCATATGCAGGGACAGCTTAATATAGCGCGTACCACAAAAAAAAAAAAAGAACAAGAGGATACTGGAAAGGAGGACGAGGATATTGTGAAGGATGCAAAACCTGACGTCAACCCGCAACCAGTCCATGACGATGGCAAGGATCCGAATATACCTCATCGTCAAAATTCAGGTCCAGTGCTGGTTCCCCAACAGCCTTCCCGGTCCACACTAATCAGACGTCACTCGACTTCACGTTATTCCACGATGCACTCTGACGGCGGTCTTGTCTCTACTCAACCCTTGCTACCACTGAGTCCTCGTGAAGAGTCTCAAGAACATATGCTGTCGGAATCACCTAGTAAGAGTCGAGGGTATCCTTGGTTATAACAATCTCATTTTATTTTTATGATAGCACAATTATCACCTGCGGTGTCAACTCATTCCTTGTCCGCCTATACTCAACAACTCCCCTTCTACGATGTCGATTCACAATATTTCTGTCATTCTCCAAATCCGCTTGCAATCCCCTTACCTCCTTCTGTATCATCACTCACGCCTTCCCTTCCAGTTCCAGACCACGGTGTCGCAATTGATATCCAATATCGGGTGTATACCAAGTTTGCTGTACGCCATCGAGAAGCTTTGGGCATGTTCTATTACTCACGTCCAGAGGAGTGGGCCATGATCGCGCATATTGTCTTTGATGTTGTGCGACTGGAGCGTCCTGGTCTATGGGGTGATCCAATGACTCGGGAGTACCTATGTCAGATTCCATTCGAGTTTTATTTGCCATCCAACGAGGAATCCAAATCGGGTGATGCTGAAGACGATTCCACTGGTGCTAACAAAGACAGTGACCTAAAGCCTCTTCCTCCCACTCGAGCTATCGCAGCTATGTTACTACTCATTCTTGACGAGACACGATTCGAGGATCCCTTCTGGAGTGCCGGTCAAGAAATCACCTCCATCATCATGGAGCATTTTATTCATCCGACCGAGTTGCCCTCCGAGAGTCGAAGAGCGACTGAACTCAACGTGTTATGTTTATTTGTTTATATTCTTACCAAAATTTTGCTTACTAGCGGAGGGTTGTATGGGTCAAGAAGTCTAATGAGGGCTATTGACCTGGCGAGGGCAAAGAGGCCGTACGATGATAGTGTTTGGTTGGTTGTGCATCTGAGGCAGGCAGCGGAAAATGCAGCGATTGATGTCGGGATGCAATATCATAACAACGTTGATCTCAACCCAGATGCTGGGCTTGAGTAAACTTAAAAATCAGTGAAAACTATACGCACAGGAAAGATGATTTGACAATTTGTTAGATTAAGGATGTTTAAAAGTAGTTAGACTCGAACCACTCACTTGCAAACTTTTGATGACAGTCGATCAAAATTGCTTCGCCGACGGTGTGATCACAACTCTTGCGAACGACTGGCTCGAGTCTAAAAAGTAGTGTAGAAGTTAACGTTTTATCTATTACTTTTTATCTTACTATCATCAATAGTATCTCAATTCTATTATGTATTGCGTTTCTCTATTCTGTGGGTATTTGTTGAGAGAATGTTGTTCGGAGTTCGAACGCGCAAATTTCCAAAGGGCAGTTCGAATTCAAGGAGGGTGTGGATTTGCTCTTGTTTATGTATCTGGATCACACTGTTTACTGTTGAGTCGTATGGTGATCTTCTCTCGATTCCTCACTCATCTCTCCGTAACATCACCGTTCATAATCTATCATGGAATATCAATAAAAAGGAAGCGGGACCGATACAGGAAACGTGTTTGTCAATATTTCAATTGCATTTCGTCGTTCGACACTCTTCGTGACTACTTTGAATAGGATGCACCGCTTTTCCCAGTCCGAATGAGTACATATAAGTCGAACAAGTGAAGGGGATTCAAGGGAGTCGGAGTCCTTCCCTTCTCTTGTGACAGACTCTATGGCACCCCTCGACTCTCCCAAACAATTACTCAATGCCTCCGACCTGAGAGACATCTTTGCTGATGCCCTCACCTCTTTCTCACCCTTAGCAACCCTCGTCGGTGCCAACGCCGCTCGGTCGTCCAACCACGGAGTCACAAATGTAAAGCAAACAATCTTGGCTAACATAGCACCTATAGGTGCTCTTGGTATGATGGCTACGGTCTGCAAAGGGTCAGAGCTACTTGGCGTTAAAGACATGCTCGGAGTTGCTAATGCTGACGTTTACGATGCTGCGGCCGATCTGGGATGTTTCGTTCTCTTTGGTATCGCACGTCAGCTCAGAGAGCGAGTAGGGTTTTCTTGTCGACATCACGGTTTTGCGCTCGGTGTCTCCGCTTGTGCGATCGTGAAGCAACTGTGGAAATCTGATACGAAGTTTGAAGACGGACAAAGGCAAAAAGGTAAAGAGAGGGAAAAGCGAAAAGAGGGCCAGGATTCAAGCCCCAATTTTGAAAAAATTGGACTTGTAGCCAAGAATTTTCGAGGTGGAACAGTCATCGGCAGGATGGTTTGGGAATGTACTGACGCTACAGACTACCAGAAGAAGATTGAGCAAGTCCATACTGCCATCACGTCCGGTTTCGGCAATAACATATATGAGAATTCCGACCAGACTGACATGGCCGTCTTCGCAAGGGTTGACATTGTTAGTGGCGGTGTCGGGATGTTAGAACTATTGGCCAGCTCCTGCGATGGTCCTCGAAACGAACGGGTGGATCTGCAGTGTGTCTATCGCAACTTTCTTGGCTGTGTTTTCCGCAGTTGCAGTAATCACCACGAGTCCGCTCCTTGGCTGGCAGAGCCCTCTTGCTTCCGCCTTTCTTTTCGGGGGTCAGATCATTCTTACGCTCGGACATACTCTTGTGCACGTCTTATTTAGACGTTTGCGCCGACAGACTACAATCACTATCCCTATCCGAGATGTTGCCAAAACATGGACTTTAGTAGATGGCTCCTGGTTTGTCTCTGCCCTGACTCGCAGGCCTACCTCTTTGGCAGCATCGGGCAAGTCGCACATCACTCTTGGACAGCATACCTCCTTCAAACGACCTTATTTCCCTCGAGTTCAAGCCCTGCTTGGACTATTGATCATTGCTGGTGGTTTCATTATGTTCTATATCGGTGCAAGATCCAGCGACTTCAGGACTGTTTTGATTTACATCCTCGTATTCCTTGTCGTGAACTGCACAAAAGGTTTTTTGATTAATCGTGCTAATCGATGCTACCACACCATTACAAACAACTTTGGGTACCTTCTGATGAACAGGAGGTCATACGAAACTCAATCGAAAAATGGAAAGAGCGAAGAGATCAGCATTATGTACAGGGGATCTAAGATTTCAGTAGTCCTTCACGAGGATGACAAGAACGTACTCCATCGTCAAGATTCAGGCCCAGTACCAATTCCTCGAAAGCCATCACGGTCCACGTTGATCAGACGACACGCAACTAATCGTTACTCCATGGTGACCACTGAAGATGGATTATCAGTCGCTACCCAAGCCTTGCTGCCATCAAGCTCCCAACAAGGCCCTCAAGAACATATACAATTGAAATCGCTCGGTAAGCTTTGATATTCGAACCGGGCATTCTTTGGATTTATCTCCATCCTTTTCGACGGTCTGGATATCGTCTACAGCGTCGACTACTTCGCTTCTCTTTTACACTCGTCAGCTCCCGTTCTACGATGTCGAGTCACAATACTTTTCTCATTCTCCCAATCTAAACCCGCTCGCTATCCCTCTTCCTCCCTCCATGATATCGCTCGCACCTACAAAACCGACTCTGAATTTTGAGGATCACAGCCGCGAAAGAGCGGCAGTGGACACCAAATACCGGGTATATGCGAAGGTTGCCGTTCGCCATCGAGAGGCCATCGGCATGTTTTATTACTCTCGTCCAGAAGACTGGGCTATGGCTGCACATGTCGTGTTTGACGTCGTACGACGGGAGCGTCCTAGTCTATGGGGCGATCCAATGACTCGAGAGTATCTGTGCCAGATTCCATTTGAGTTCATTCTGCCACCATTACCGTTTGACCAGTCGGTGTCGGCCCACTCGGAGTTGGATATTGGTATTGATGCTCAAGGTGACTTCAGTGCGGGTACACGAACCAGCTCGATTGAAAAACTCAGAGAAAGCAATCGAGTCGAACCTCTTCCTCCCGTGGCCGGCGTTTCTACTTCGACTGCTACTCAGACTAGTACTATCACTGCCATGCTCTATCTCGCTCTCGACGAAACACGATTCGAGGATCTTTTTTGGAGTGCGGGTCAAGAAATAACGTCTATCATCATGGAGCATTTCATTCATCTCACCCAATTGCCATCTGAGAGTCGAAGAGCGACGGACCTCAGTGTGTTATGTACGTTTGTTTATATCCTCACCAAGATGTTGCTCACTAGTGAGGGGAAACATGGATCAAGAAGTTTGATGAGGGCTATTGATTTGGCGAGGGCGAGGAGACCGTATGATGATAGTATTTGGCTGGTTGGGCATTTAAGGCAAGCGGCGGAAAATGCGGCGATGGATGTCACAGAGCAAAATCCCAATGACCTTAGTCTCGGGCCAGCTGCTGGATTTGGGTAGATGGAGCAGATATTTCAAGAGAATAAGGGAATAGCCAGGCTTTAGAAAGCTGTACTTACGAAGACTGTTGGTTTGCGCATTTGATCAGATATTTTATTTTCAGAACAAATAGGGCATTGAAGTTGAATTCCGTCCAGGATCGCCACTTTCTTATACTCAGTAAGTTGACGACGTACGTGTGTAAAGATAGTTCTTCGCTGATCTTAGGCAACTGATCATATTGTGGATCTGTTTGTCACAAGGCGTTAGACGCCTGTGGACATGTGTAAGACATGAGTCAAGGACACAACAGCGATTGACCGCAGTCACATTCTTATCCTTTACCTCCCACCCACTACCTCCATGGCATCTTTTTTTGACAATGCTTCGGATTTCTCTATCTCAAATAGTACTATCACATCTATTCCAGGTGATCAAACAGTCAACATCGTGAATTTTCGAGGCCCTTCGAACTCATTGGGCAGTTCGCTACGCCCTAGTATTGATGTGTGACTCCTCCAATACTAGACAGTTTGGGAAGTGCTTGATAAATTGATTATATAGGTTCAAAGTGTCCCGTTAGGAAAACTTAAACTGCTGAAACTTGTCTCTCGAGAAGTTGTGAACGGCGAGCATGATTTCAAACATCGCAGCATCACCAGTCCTAGGGAGGCATTCCGGTTCGAGAAAATCGTCCATCGCGCTAGGGTGAGAGGAATTAGTGGGATCAGTGATTGCAGTGTTGTAAAATACGAAGGAGTTGATAAAGACGCAGTATGTCATTGAAGATTATTGCTATTGCTTTGTATTTTGCGACTTATTTCACTACTCTGAAGGCATGGTTCCACGATCTCAAATGCTTTTCTGAACGATCGTAATATTTTCTTCCTTTAACAAAGCCTGCTTCACACACTGAATTATTTATATACAGTAGTCCAAATGTGTCCGTTCTCTTTGGGTTGAATAAGACCAACCGCCTTCTTATCTTCAATGAAGACAATGGTGAAACAGAAAGCACTTACTGACCTGTAGATATTAATTATATGGTTCTAGAGCTCATCCCTATCATTCGCCTTTGGTCCAAAGGCTCGTCACTCATTCGGTGTTATCTGGAGTATTGTGTGGTGAGTTTATGTCTACTTGGAACAGATCTTATCGCTTATCAAGTTTATTTCTTGTAGTCTGTCGACATGCGGCGTGTTTTCAATAAATTTGGCGAAGAATTTGTGTCCGAAACTCTTGATGTATGTAAAATATTTTCTTGTTCTGGATGGAAAACAAAATGCGATCAAAAAATTCCGCCGTTTCAAAGATTACAGGAGGAGTTTGCGTTCGTCGCGATACAGGATTGATCTGTGCTGCGCCATGGCACAGGTCAAATTCACTCAGCCTTACATCCAAATTAATTCCACACGAAAGTCTGGAAAATTCATCAGTCGGAGTTCAACCACTGCGTCTAGGGTCATATAATGACGGATCCGAGGTTTTACTTTGGTTTAGGAATGATTTCCCCTATGACTTTCATCTTCTTATAGGATCTCTAATTCCTGGTTATGGTGTCGAAAGAGTCCCTATCAAAACTTTGCTACCTCTTACGGTGGGGTCTGTAGTGTACATTGACCGGGAATCAAACAATGTTGAGCCCGACTTGAAAACTATGAAACTTGGCCTATTTCGAAATGTCGGTCTCTTTCATCCGTCAAAATTATACTTTAACCCAGGGACTCTCATGGCAAACGGTTGGACAAGGTAAGTTCCGTGCGGTACAATCTCCTGGGAACAGCACTAATGAGAACTTCAAAATTCTACAGGATCACTCGTAATCAGTTGTGGCGCTATCCATCTCTCAACCGCCCCTTGATGCATGTCCTCACTGAACGAAGTCTTGATCATGCTTGGTTATCCCAAGCACATTTTTTGCACTCTACCACACTGCAGGGTAGCCTTGAAAACTACGGTAAACAATTGAATTTCCAGATGTCTGTTAATCGGGAGTGTCTTACCTTGTGATTCGTAGTTCTTTTTGATCGGATAAATCTTGGATTAGTTCCAATACCTACATCAATGTTCAGATGTAAGCCTTGGACGCTTCCTGAAAATCTCTATCTGTTTGTTGCACCAGTGATCACAAAGTGGTCCACCCACTCCGATGCAATAGAGATAAATTGGGGCAAGGATGGGGATTTTTATTATTGGTCACTGGATGCAATAGGGTCAGTAAAATTATCAGAAGCTTCCTGTGAGTTTTTGGGTCTTCCGGAATTTCGTGGTGAACTACGTTGTCGGACATGGGAGAAACATCACTACGAAGCTGTCAAGGAATTCCAACTAGCTCTGGGTCATGACCCACGCACAAGGGATTATGCAGAGACCCATAACTTCCCCATCCTCGACATCTTTCATTCCCAGAATCTTGATGAACCGGAGATATCACATGGTAGGTCTCTGAATGGATGTGTATGGTGATTCCTTTTACCGATCTATTTTTTAACTCTTATTCAGATCCTACTGGCAGTGAAGACTCAGATGAAGATTCTTGCGAGTGGTATGATGTCCTAGAAAATAGTGAGGCTTAGGAATGTTTTCAATAAGTAAACGAATTATATTTTTTGTAGCAGACAATTAAATAAAAGTCATAGTCATAGAGGAATGCTTCTGTAGGATGCAAGATACTAGATAGGAAGCAAGAATCAAATCTCACTGCAGAGTACTCAACTTTAAATAAAATTAAGTCCAAGGGAGTACACAGATGTCAGACATCATTTTTGTGAAGCATCACCAAGGACACCTTTAAGCTCTTAAAATATGATTTTTCAGAATAGACCGCATCTGCAACGCGGAATTTTGAGCGTTTTTATTTAGTGAAAAACAATCCAGATTTATTTAGGCCCCACCTGAAAAATCTTTAGAGTTGTCAGTAAGCAAAATTGCCTCCGAGTCCCAATCTCAACTTCAACCTTTGGCAACCATGGTCCACAGACGACATGAATGAAGCATTTACATATTTAGCTTCCATTATGGAGCTGGACAGAGCCTTATACTCGTGATGATATTGGATGTACGGACGTCGAGTTCGAGCTACTACTGATCCCACACAGGCTGTCAAATCATTTTCATTAGCCCCAATTCCAATTTTCATTAGCTCCATTCTCATTTTTCTCAGTCGAGCCAACATATTTACGCGTTGCAGATGCGGTCTAATATACTTCATCTGATTGTTGTGTCATCCGAACAGGTATTTAACCAATAATAAATTGATTCTATTTAAAGCAGCGCCTCATGTTTCGGAACATGACATTCCCTCCTTGTCTTCTTCCTTCACGGTGCACACTGTAATGCAGTCCTCTTTCTTTTCTCATGCCTCGCATTTCACTATAACAGGTAGCAACATTACATCTGTGGGGGGGAATCAGACTGTCAATGTCTTCAACATCAGTGATACTTCTGACTTATCCGCCAATGAGCTCATCTCACCAGGTGCCCGAGGAGACCCGATTTTTTCGGAGGTATGCAAGCTGCAGCTCGCCAGCACGTAGGGAACCTGCTTAACGAATTATTTTTAGTATGAAAATATTCCATTAAGCAAGCTGAAGCTATCAAAGGTGATTTCATGGGAAAAAGTGGATAGCAGGCAAAATTATTATCACACTGTTGGTATCATGGGACACGAAGGAAAATTACTTCATTTCAAGAGAAACATATACCGTGCAAGGGTGAAGGGTGTGGATGGAATTGTAAATTGCAGTGCTGTTAAGTACGAGGGAAAGGATGCAGATGCTGTGAGTCATTTAAAAGTGCTGATTTATCTGTAATTCAAAATTTTCAACAGGCTTGGTACCGGGATCTCCAACACTTCTCTCGACATCAGTGAGTATGCACTTATGAGAAATGGTATTCCAGTTTCTCATGTGATTTAAGTCACCCAAATATTCCACATTTATTTGGGTTGAACCGGTGATACGCCCTACAAAAAACGCCCAAATAAGGCTTATTTTGTAGCGTAATAATGAAATTTGCGGCAGAAATGGTGAATAAAGGACTAGAGTGAGCCCGAACTGCTAGTTAAAGTGCTAATAACTAGAGAACGCGTTCAAATAATAAGGGGAAATGTTCGTGAATAGAGATACAGCTTATTCTGAATATTATAACTGATGTATTTGAGTGCCGGTAATGATATTCCATCCAAACTTATGTACTACCAGTCGAACGAGAATTGGTACTACCGTCATTACACTCTAGCACTATTGGTACAACTCAAGGGAACAGTTTCGAACGCGTCGAAGCCCTATTCACGTCTGTAAGATTTGGTTACCGAAACTATCGGCGAGCTATAGTAAATGGAGTATAAACCTGACGCAATAATTAACGGATGTTCAGATTGTTGACTTCTCGACTATCTGCCGGTTGGTTATTGACGAATTGATGTAGATTATTAGTATTGCGATGACCGGCAGCAGGCTGTTGAGTTTTTCGTATACTATAACTGAACGAAAGTGGTACAAACTATATATCGATAGAATCCTGACAAGTTGACCTCTCGAACTATACTAGAGGGAGACTACCGTCAGTACTATCTCGAATAGATGACCGGCAGACGAGCTACAGGCTGAGAATGGTGTCAACGAACGGTGTAGACAAACCCTATACCCAACGACCTACCGGTGCTGTACTCGTGGAGTACAAGGGTACTGCCGTCTCTCTAACCCTATACCCAAGTGAACGAGCTGAGTCATTGCGACAAAAGCATATGGCTACCGTACCTCTATAGATGCGACTATCGGTCTATAGATCCAGACGTCGATATACTATATTTTTGGATACCCTAATGGAAGGACTTGACTTATATAGTAGCCCTTGAATATTTCTTTTGTTTTATACGAATATTTTAGATACATTTTGTCGGACATATAAACAAAATCTGGTACTGTACAGTTTTAGCCACAAGTAGTATAAATACTGTAGGCTTGAGGCCCTACCGGCCCCAAGCAAAGTACGTCGAGTACACCGGTAGTGACCTTACTAGAGGATTGTTGCCGACGAATAGACAGAAAGCTTCTTATTTCCAAAGTTCACTCATCTGGAGTATAAGCAGAAAAATACGTGGTTGTAATAATAAAGTGTTTTCTGATAACAAGTTGTGTGTCTTGAATATTGAACCAAATTGAGTCTGTGTCTGTTTGTGATAGTGCTTGACAACTGTGGTCTTCACTTATATTGATTGGACTTGTGATATTGTGGGCACTTGAGCCTTAAACTTGTGTTTTGTCTGAAAAGACTTTGTGAATTGCAATACTGTGAACTTGTGTGTGTGTTTTTGTGTCGAAGTTTTGAACCCCCAAAGCTATACAAACCCCAAAAGTTCTACCGGTCAAGTACAAAACTTGAACTTCAACAGAGTTATACAGTGATTTTATCTCACTAGAACCAGCTCTTGCACTATCAAATTACGTGCATATACATAAGTTTCCTTGGTGTTTTGGGTGTTTTGGTTTTGTTTTTATAGCAGAGCCTTCACTCAGTTATCCAGCTTATTATATTGGAGCCCACCGCGAGGGGTGGTTCTAATTTTGTTGAATTTACGTTGCGTAATTGATTTGTTGAACACTTAGAGCTTATCGCTCTACCGAAAAACCTTGTTTTTCTCAGAATAAAGTCAAAATAACGGAGCCATCCGATTACTGAGACTACCGCATTCTGGGAGAGACCTTCGAAGAGAAACCCCCCAAAGCAGAGAGATCTTGATCCGATAGTGCAAGGTTCATCTCACTCTGTACCCGAATACAATCCGTATCCACAAAATCCTGAGAGAGGACAGACGCGTACAAAGAAAAAGACTACCGGAACTAAACGTGTAGTGAAATCTCGAGTTGCAGAAAGACCGCAGCTTAGAATCGAACCAAACGTTAGAAGTGAACGCAGTCTTACACCTTTAAACACCGTTACCTCTTTCCCCCGAATCGCAAGACGTTGATAATTCTTTTCATACCCCGTTGCCATCACCAGAAATGCCTGAACCAGAAACAGCGGGAAAAGTGAAAACCAGTATTCCTGGACTCGAAATCAGTGAGGCAGCCTTGAAGGCTACTCAAAATGATAAGCTACCGCAAGCAAAGAAGCGGGCGCCTACATTTGATAAAGAGGAACCAGAGAATCTAGAGAGATATTTAGCAGAGTTGGAAGATATTTTTGAAGCGAATAATGTAGAACCTGAAGAATCAAAGATCTACATGGCTCTTAAATATATGGAGTATCGAACGAGGTTGTATCATGTACCTGATGCTAAAGAAGCAGCCGGTAGTTGGGAAGCATTCAAGAAATTGTTGAGAAAAGGCGTACCCAGAGTCGGTAGGCGATGAAAGAGGTAGTTTGATTCGACTTATTGAAATTGTGGTCGAAGCATTCTCCTATCGTCTTAGGACAACGGGGAAAGGTTGTTGAAATACATTCGAGAATTCACTATCGAATGTAACAAGTTGACAGCTCAGCCTGTAATGATTTCGAACCAACAGGCGGTCGCTCTCTTTCTTAGAGCGTTAGATGTTTCTATAAGGAATGCAATGGTTCCTTATTTGCCAGCCATTAGTGAAGATACGAGACCAGAAGATCCGTATACTTTGACTACCGTTGTTGAAGCTGCGAAAAGTGCTTGCAATAATCATATTGCTACGGTAGTTAGTATTGGAGTCACTGATGTCCCGAATGCATCTACTCAAGTTTCGAGAGTAACGAATAATGAGACGGTAGAACGCACTAGAAAAGAGCTTTCTGGACCGGTAGTTATTCAATCTCCCAAACACGAGCCTCTTCACGATGAGTTGTGGCAAAAGTTGTCAGTTAATGCTGACGTTCAGAATGCTCGAATGCAGGAAGTAGTAGGGAAAATCGATAAGAATACCGATGCCCTCACGAACCTCGTCAAGTTTCTAATGGATAAGGGAGGCAATACTAATAACAATAGTAGGCCGGTAGAGTCCTCGAATAATAATAACAATTATAGAGGAAACTATCAGAACAACCAGTCTCGAAACAATAATAATACTAGTCATTCGAACCATGATCATTCTGCCGGTAGAAAGTGCTACTACTGTCGCAGTCCTATCATATTTCACCTAACTGTGAAATTCAACAAGATCATTTCGAGAAGAAATTCTTGATCAAAGGTGACGATGGTTATATTAAGTTGAGAGATGGGACTTCCCCACCAAGAGTATACGATGACGATCCAGAGTCCAAAGCTGAAAGAGTAGCAGCTATTGCGAAAGAGAAAGGTGGGATACTGCCGGCAAGAAGAAAGTTCTCTTTGCTACGGCAGAAGAAAATGAACGAGCTTTCGGTGAACCCAATGCTTACGAAGCTCTACAATCTTTCATGGGACAAATGACTGGAATGATGGGAAAGTTTGAGCAAAAGCAGAAAGAAATGGAAGAGCGTCAAGAAGAAAGAGATGCTCGTAGAGATGATGAACTAGGGGTTATTCAGAAAACCCTTGAGCAAGCGTACATGTCGGGAAACTAAGCACTCCAGTGATAGGGCAATATTTGGGGACAATTCCACAATTTGTCTCTACTCGAGAAAAAGCCCTTGAGGAGAAACGTACTCGAATGAAACCGTATGTAGAAGTACCGAAAATTGCGAAAAGAGATGAGAAGGTGAATGCTTATAAGCCTCCTCACAAAAGAAATGAAGAGACAGTAGGTAGGCCAGCGAAAGCGCCTGAGCTACCGAAAATACAGAACCAGAGAAAGTAGAGAAGTCTACTACGCCGGTAGACAAACAACTGGTAGTACTGGACGACCTTTTGATAAGACTATACCAATCAATCAGGAAAGCTAGCAGGTTCTAGTGCACCTGAAAAGCCAAAACTTATTC
>ML179102.1:0-42549 GCA_004369135.1 Dendrothele bispora CBS 962.96 | reverse complement strand
CCCGGCATGTCTGTCTTTGTCCGAGATTATGTCAACGGTTGCGCTACCTGCCAATTAACCAAGGCAAACAACCATCCGAACCACGTACCTTTGATTCCAAACGAAACCCCAGAACGACCTTTTGGAACAATCACTAACGACTTCATCACTGACCTACCTGAAGTCGATGGGTACAATGCAATACACGCTGTGGTGGATAGACTCACCAAGACAGTGGTCGTGACACCTTGTCGGAAGGACATTGACAGCAATGGTACAGTGGACATCCTGATCAACAACACATGGAGAAGATATGGTCTATGGGATAAAATGATCTCGGACCGTGGACCACAGTTTGCGAGCAAGGTAATGAGAGGTGTCCATGACAAACTAGGGATCACTTCGGCATTGAGCACAGCCTACCACCCACAAACTGACGGAGAAACGGAGAGATATAACCAAGAGCTGGAACAGTATCTGCGGGTATTTTGTGACTACCGTCAAAACGACTGGGTGAGGTACCTTCCATACGCCGAGTTCTGCCATAACACCCGAGTACACTCTGCCACAGGAAAATCACCATTCGAGTTGTTACACGGATACCTACCCCGTTTATTCCCCTCCGTTAATCCAACTTCTAACGTCCCGAGTGTGGAAGAACGACTCAAAGCGCTAGATGCTCTCAGAGAAGAGTTGAAGGCTAGCTTGAACACAGCGGCAGAATTGATGAAACGACAAAATGGAGACCACCTAAAGCAGAGCAAGAAGTTCAAAGTCGGTGATAAAGTGTTATTGGATGGAAAGAACTTGAAAACCACAAGGCCTAAAGCTAAGTTGTCAAATCGTCGCCACGGCCCATTCGAAATCACTGAAGTAATAGGCCCAGTGAACTATCGGCTGAAACTTCCATCATCATGGCGTATTCACCCAGTATTCCACGCATCGCTACTTGTAGAGTTTACCGAAACCGAAGCTCACGGTCCAAACTTCACGGGCACCCCAGCAGAGCTACTGCCTGAGGACGAGGAGTACGACGTTGAAGCCATACTAGACTCACGCCCGACGAGAAACCGACGCGGAGTCCAGTACCTAGTCAAATGGCTTGACTATCCAGACTCGGAAAACTCCTGGGAACCAGCATCTGGACTACGTGGAGTAACAGACCTCATTGCGAAATTTCACCAGGACCATCCAGAAGCATACAAAATCCGATCCTTCGACTATGCTAACTCGAGACTACATCCACTTGGCCTGACGATGGCTGACATCTGGGACTCTACACCAGTGCTCCAGGCGCAAGCACGTCCTAAAGAGGGGGTAATGTCACGAACCGTATCAATCCTTTTTCCCTCCATCGAGACCCCAGACACAGTATTACTTCACCATCGAACCATCATCACAGAAGCCTGGAGTCAAGGCTGTTCAGATCAGAAGATAGAAGCAGAAGTTACCTCGGTTACCACATCTGCTTCTCCCATCAGCTACCTTGTTCTTTCCTTTGTTCCCTTCCATCAGACAACTCACAGCCTTTTCCATCAATACTCTGTCTCCGTGATACCTTATCTTCCATATCCCTTGTTCTCTACAGTATAAGTACTCACAGACATTGTAGGTAGTTCCCCAGTCCGTTCACTTTGTCTCTACACCGTACGATCACCTACGCTGTATCGAGCCTAGTCAGCTCACTCAACTACTTTCCTCTATACTTCTATCTATCTTTCCTTTTTCTCTTGTCTTGTCTTGTGTGACTTGAGTGGCGTCGTCATTGAGAGTGATCGTTCCCGACAGTATGATGTCCCAGAAAATAGTGAAGGCTAGGAAAGTTTTCATTAACCACTGGAAAATTTCCTGAGGAAATCATATATTTTATTTTCCGAGTCATGTAGCAGATAATTAAATAAAAGCCATAATCATAGAAGAATGCTTTTGTATAGTGTGAAATAGGAAGCAAGAATTAAATATTACTAGACTCCAAACCTTAGAATTAAGGGAGTACGCAGACATCAGACATCAATCCTTCGATCGTTGTGAAACATCACTGGCACCAGGGACCCCTGGCCTCGAGGTCTTGAAATACAATTTCTCTGAGTATACTAAACAGGTCAGATATTAAATATCGATTGTCTTTTATAGTAATAAATAGCAATGTCAAATTTAAAGCAGCGCTAATGTTCCCGGAACATTAGTGGCATTCCCTCCTTGCCTTCTTCCTTCACGTTGCACACTGCAATGCAGTCCTCTTTCTTTTCTCATGCCTCGCATTTCACTATCACAGGCAGCAACATCACATCTGTGGGGGGCAATCAGACTGTCAATATTTTCAACATCAGTGATACTTCCGACTTATCTGCGAATGAGCTTATCTCACCAGGTGTCCGAGGGGATCCAATCTTTTCAGAAGTATGCCACCAGCACTTAAGGAGCCTGCTTAACTAATTGTCTTCAGTATGAAAATATTCCATTAGGCAAGCTGAAACTATCAAAGGTGATTTCACGGGAAAATGTGGATAGCAGGCAAAATCATTATCACACTGTTGGTATCATGGGACAAGAAGGAAGATTACTTCGTTTCAAAAGAAACATATACCGTGCAAGGGTGAAGGGTGTGGATGGAATTGTAAATTGCAGTGCTGTTAAGTACGAGGGAAAGGATGCAGATGCTGTGAGTCATTCGAAAGTGCTGATTTATAACTGTAATTCAATTTTCTGAATAGGCTTGGTACCGGGATCTCCAACACTTCTCTCGACATCAGTGAGTATGCACTTATGAGAAATGGTATTCCAGTTTCTCATGTGATTTAAGTCACCCAAATATTCCACATTTATTTGGGTTGAACCGGGCTACTCATTCCCTTCTCTTTGATGATGGTGAGTTAGATTTTCAATCACCACTGTTGACATTTAATTATATGACCTTGTTAGACCTTATTCCTATCATACATCTTTGGACTAAAGGTTCACCTATGTTGCGGTGTTACTTGGAGTATTGTGTGGTGAGAAATATATTCCATTAAATTAATTCTAGTCTTGATGTCCATTTCAAGTGTGTTGACATGCACCGTGTATCTCAAGAATTTGGTGATGACTTTGTGTCAGAGACACTCTATGTAGGCTGCATCTTTGTGTTCCTTGGCTTACACAAAATTGAGTTGATGACTTAAATTTATTTATAGGAAACAGGAGGGGTGTATGTTCAGCGTCAAAGTGGAATTATATGTGCAGCTCCATGGCATGGGTCAGATTCACGCAGCCTGACATCTTTCTTACATCCACATGCAGCTCTAGAGGATGAATCTGCTGGGGATGTGCCATTATCACTGGACTTGTACAAAGACAGGTCTCAGGTGTTGCTTTGGTTGGATGATGATTTCCACTATGATTTCCATGATCTCATAGGCTCCTTGGTCTACCTTTTTGGGTTTCAGCAGATACCTGTTGAGCAAGTCATGCCCCTTACAATTGGTTCAGTGATCTACATCCCTCCAGACAAAAATGGTCAAGTTTTGCACCTAGAGGAGAGTGGATCACCAACAAAAGTGCAGAAAGTTGGCCAGTTTTTGCATGGTCAATTTTCCAGTAGACAGAGTGATTCTCATTTCTGGCTTGGAACTGTAAATAGGCATAAAGGAACTCCATTAAGAAATGGTTGGACAAGGTATGATTTGTTGTAGCATCTCATCAGAGTATTTGACTTAGAAAAAAGATGTTTTCCTTTTACATAAGATTTACTTATGACCAACTTTGGAATTCCTCCTCTCAAAAAACACCTTTGGAAATCTCAATGAGGATTATGTCTCAGAAGAATGTTGATTTTGCTTGGTTATCACAAGCCCAGTTTGTGCATTCTCAAACACTCAAGGGTAGCCTCAAGCATTATGGTGAGCACTCCTGCTGTGATTATCAATTAGACAGTTGACTAACATGTAATTATTATTGTTACAGCTCTTCTTGACAGAATCAAACTTTTATTGGCCCCAAAAATTCATCCTGATTTTAATCCTAAAATAATTCCCCAGAAACTTTGTTTATTTGTTGCACCAGTGACTCTGACTCAAGTCTCCAAGGATAATTATCACTGGGTCCAGGAGGTCAATTGGGGGAAGAATGGCCAGCTTTATTTTTGGTCAATTGATGAGACAGCTAAGGAGTTGTCAAAGGAATCTTGTGATTTCTTGAGACTTCCTAGCTTCAGTGGAAAAATTTCTTGTAGGACATGGGAGGACCATCATTATGAAGCTGTCCATGAATTTCAGCTTAGCTCAGACTGTGATCCATGCAGTATGGATTATGCTGAGTTGCATGGACATCCAATTATTGAGCTGGAACAATCTCAGGAAGCACAAGGGAGTGATTTTGGTGATTTCATTGATGGTAAGGTCATTCTGCAGGCAGATTCATTTCCATTTCTGATCCTAAGATTTTGATAGATGAGAGTGTGGACTCTGATAAAGATTCAAATGAAGACTTGGATGTATGGTATGATGCCATAGAGACTGCTGAGAGTCAGAACAGCTCTCTTTCCTTGGATTCTTATCACCAATTGGAGGGCTCAAGAATAAGTACAAGGGGAACAGAACAGTGGGTTTTTACATGGGAAACCAAATTTATATGGATCAATACTCACAATATGAATATAATTTTACAGCAATCATTTTTCCTGTACCAACTTCTATCCAATTCCAGCCATGTAAAATAACAGAAAATAGTGGATCAAATTCATCTTCAAGTCCCAACGGTGATGAAACCACTTGTGATGCAAATCCATGGCTGCATGGTCTTCTTTCTGACCATAATCTACATTTCAAGCTGGGTGTATTCTCTGAAGGTTTTACAAAGTTTTCTTGGAACAAGCGAAAGGTTTTTTCGGGTAGGGATTTGAAGTTTGGGAAGTGGATTGATGATTGGTATGTACAATATTAAGTAGATGACTCAGTGTTGGGGAAAGGGCACACTGGCATGTTGTTCAAGAAATTACTACCGCAAACTAGAATATGCTATATTGTCATTGAAGGAAAAAGGAATAAATAAATAAAGGTTACTCATTAAACTGCACCTGCAACGCGGTTGCCCCAAACTACAGATATATCGTGGAGCTAATTAAAGCATTAGACCGCATCTGCAACGCGGAATTTTGAGCGCTTTTATTTAGTACAAAACAACCCAAATTTATTTAGGCCCCAACCTGAAGAATCTTTACGAACGTTGAGTCCAAGCTACGGTCAATGTTGATTCACGCAGGCTGTCACATCGTTTTTTATTAGCCCCAAACCCAATTTTTATTAGCTCTATCTTTATTTTTATTTTTTAGTTGGGCCAGCGTATATTTACGTGTTGCAGATGTGGTCTATTGTAGTCTGCCAGTAAGTATCTCACCCGTCTACAAATGATCTACATTCGCCTTTGGGGGCCCGAGCTGTAATGGTGTTGATTTGCACATGATGTACTCCAACGTTTACAGAATTTTCAAGTGTGGGTCTAACAAAGATTTGAGCGCGTTTTTGATGAACTTTAAAACACGGGTCAGATTTGAACCTTCTAGAGTTTAGGGCCCGGTGATCGTGGTCTTGTACAGAGATGTTGCCAGTGCCAACGTTAACCACTAACCAAATTACATGAATTAATAGAAGTGATCCCTTTGGATCAAGGGATCTCCACGAGGTTCTCTCTCTTCATTTTTCTTTACGCGTGAGTCACAGGTAAAGAAAAATGAATTTCGGTATCAAGTGTTTACTGAATACTATTACTTAGTAGTCGTGAATCCACTGGTACAAGGGCTCAAGTCTTTGATTAGTACTGCGTTCACGAATCGAACTACGACCTCGGATCGGACTCAAAGGAGAGAAAATTGTATCGAATCAAAGGGTCAGCGCTCAGCTTCAGCTCACTATTTCATGGATAAAAGAAAACCCGACAGATGGACTCGCACGAACGAACAAGAAACGGGCGAAAGATTTGGAAAATTTAAAGTTCTAGTTCTTCCATCGTCGATTGAGTCTGACTTCCGGCGAGTTGTGATCTATCTTTAGTCGCCCCTTCCCTCCCAGTTCATATAGATAGATAGATAGATATACACGCTACTTAGGTGTCAATGGAGTCGAATGGAGTCGAGACCAACGAGCTTGAGCTCATGTGTGAACTACTTATACTTAAGAAAGTATTTCGTACTGTTAAAGTAAAGGGGGAGGTTCGACTGTGGGACTCGTATCTACGTATGATAGAAGGATGAAAGCTCTAGGCTCTTTTCTGACTTATTTTTAAAAAAGAAACAAATAGAATGACCGGGTTGAGGTTTTGAGCGAGTTTTCAGTGTTTGAGATTTTGATAGAGTTTGGTTTTTCTTTGTGGGAGAGGTTCGAGAAGAAAAGAGATAAGTTAGGATTTCAATCCAGAGAGAGTGTGTTTGTTATCGAGCTCGAGGGTCCGAGTAAGTTACCGTTCGTTTGGAACGGAATCTTGGGATAGATGTTAACTTGGTGTGTGTGCAATCCGTATTTTGCCTGTCTTTTTTTTTCTTCTTTTGTTTGATGGGAAGCGCTTGTAAATTAAAACTTGTAAGCTTGAAGAGGTACTTTTTTGGGAATTTTTTGAAATCATAAAGTTGAATCGCCTTTGTCGCATCGATATCGATTTATCGAACCGAGCAGTGTTAAAGGTAAGAAATCTGAAAAAAAGGTTCGAGATCGTCAGAGAATAACATGACGAAGAGGATGAAACCATTCCTTGAACCGAGAGAAGAAGACGTACGGCCCCCCTTACATTTACAACGAAGTTCTCCATCTTGTGTGCGTAATGCTGGGGAGAGACAGGAATAGATGGTCCGAGAAGTCGATTCACAAGATGGGACACTAGTGCACTAAGAATAAAGCACGGAGGAACGATAGAGTGAGAAAAAAGACTGGGAGAAAGGGCCCATCTTGCAATTGGTGTCAAAGCTTTGGTCGTTTGCGGTTCCACAGACTGAATGGGAGGGACCAAAAGTTCTAGTGTCACGTTCCCGTTCCCGAGACACATGGCTTTTTCGGAAAGTTTTCGACGTTTTTCTTCCTTTTCGTCGTTCCCTTCCCGCGAACAATCTTTCTTTGCTTTGCTTCTAGTGACGAAATTGCGCGTCAGCGTCATTTACAAGCTTCTAGTCGGAGTCGAGCACTGTAAAGCAAGTTACTGGCATGTTCGGCTTGGCACCAAAGAAAGGGTCCAGAAAGTTTGACAAGTGTGATGAATCGATGATGATGTGGATGATGGGTGGAGTATACATGCCGGCGTGAACATATGACAAAAATAGGTTTTTTGTTGGTTTTCTGGCGTTAGTGCGACATGTGGCAGGCGAGGAACAATCGGTATCAACCAACCGTTGTTTGCTGTTCGTTGTCTTCCATCTCCTTCGTGTTTTCTTGGTTTTTCGCTGAGGAGAGGACGAGTGAACTTGGCGTTTGAGCCACGACTTAAGGCAACGACCAGTACTAGTAACGACCCGCTTTTTTGCTTTTCCTCTTCCCTTCGTTCCTTTCAACGTTCGTTATTTCCCGCCGTTCCATGAGGCATCTGCATCTTCTGTTCTTTTCCTTCTCGTTCTTGTTCGCTCTTGGGTCAGCCCAAAACCTCACCGACGAACAAACCCAAAATGTCATACAACGGTTAGCAGAAGGCGCTACACAAAGGTAACCGTCCTTAGTACCCATCTAAACCAAAAAAAGAACTAAAATAAAATATAAAAATCATAATCAACGAACTGTTCCTCACCTAGTTGGGAAATCGGAACCCGTGCTCAAGCTCTTCTCACCCATTCCAACTCGCGCTACTCCGTCTACTTCACCGGTGCCGACCTCTCCAATGCCAACGACGATTCCTCTCGAGACGGTCAATTCCATCCACCACCTTCTACTCCATCCTCTGTTTCGCCTTCTTCTTCCATAGGCGACCTCTCGACCGTGCTTCAAATCGCTTCAGAAGTCATAGGCAATCGCACGAAAAACAACGGGGACATTTCAGGTCCTCAACCGTTCATCAAAGACGGTGCGGCAGCTGATCCTGCTTCGATCGGTGTCGCTGTGCTTTTAGCCAACTGGACTGATGCTCCTTCTCCTTCCTCTTCCTCTTCATCCAACTCCTCCAACTCCTCCTCCAACAACACCAACAACAACAACACCCCATCCTACGCCCAAGCCGCATCCGACCAACTCCTCTTCCTCTTCAACTCCGTCCCCCACTCTTCCTCAGGCGCCATATCCCACCGAGTAGCCCAAGTCCAACTTTGGTCCGATTTCGTATACATGGTTCCACCTTTCCTAGCTTATTACGGTGTCCTCACTCAAAACACGAGTTTGATCTCGGAATCCGTCAATCAGATCTCTTTATACAGAGACGTGTTGAGAGATACGGAGGCGAATGGGTTGTGGAAACATATTTTGTTGGGTAGTGGGGATGTGCAAGGGGAACCGGCGAATGATGAGGGGCATTGGAGTACGGGTGAGTTTTTTGTGTTTGTGCTCTACTGTTGGTTTCCTTTTTATAAGGTTGACTGATTGAATAACGTCCCTTTGACTTTTTACGTTTTATCCGCCTATACGAAATTGGTTTTAAAATCGCGACGGCGAATATCCTCACACACTCTTCTCCCGCACCCCTGCGGCATCTTACATCTTTGTCCTCAAAATTCTTGGGGCCCTTAACACCAAAACCCAAAACAGGCAACGCCTGGGCAGCCGCAGGGATTCTTCGCGTTCTAGCGACGATTCAACATTCACCCTATGCGGACGATTTCAGGCATGAGATGGGGTTGATGGAAGAGTGGGTGTATGAGATTCAGAACGCGATGTTTAGTTATTTGGTATGTTCCCTCTAATCTTCTTTTTCTTTTTTTCTCAACTTTTTTCTTATGCCGACCCCTATCTTTCTTTCACTTCTCCACGCTTTACACGCACACTACATGCTCATCAAAAAAAAAAAAAACCAGAACACCACCACCCTCCTATTCACCAACTACGCTTCCGACCCCACCACCTTCCCAGACGCCGCCTCGACCGCTCTCCTCGCATCCTCAGTGTACAGACTCGCTCTTCTCAGAGACATCTGGCATTTCCTTCCCGAAGCTGAGAGAGTGAGGCAGAACTTGTTCTCTTCTTCTTCTTCTTCTTCTTCCTCTTCCTCTTCTTCCTCCTCCTCCTCCTCCAACAATGAATCCGGAGGCAACAACAACAACAACAACGCTTTGAACCATTTCACACAAGACGGCTGGCTAACACCCGTAGTGAACCCTCATTCATACGGAGTCGAAGGATCGAGGAGTCCTGAAGCTCAAGCGTTTGTGCTTGAGTTGCAAGCTGCTTGGACGGATTGGGAGGTTGCGGGGAGGAGGGGGGAGAATGGTGCGTTTGGGGTTGGTATGAGGAAAGGTGCGCGTGGTTATGGGAAGGGGGGATGGTGGTGTTTGTGGTGGGGGAGACTCGGAGATGTGGTTGGGGTTTTGGTTGGGGTTGGGATGGGTGTGTTTGTTGTGATGTGATAATGGGTTCTTTCGGTCTCTCTCTCTCTCTCTTTTGGGGGGGCTTGGCCTCGGTTTCGTGGATTCTTTTTTGTTTTTTTTTTAGCGGGTTTTTTTTTCTATGTTCGTTTTGGATTGTAATGGGGAAAGGACTTTCGTACTCTAAAAAGATATGCTTATATACATTTATGTACATATACTTACATACATATGTACGAGATTTATCTTCTGTCGTTTCGTGTACTTACATGTGTATAAGTCAAAAATTTTTTGTGATGTGGTGTTTTCTCTTTTTTTCTTTGAACCTTTCTTTACAAAGTACATTACATACCTTCAACAATTTTATTTTGCAGGTGTTGAGCTCATACAATCGCATGTACCGCAAAGATATTGAGTTGACAAGGAGGTCGAAAATTTCAGGGTACCTCAGTAAGTAGATACTCAACACTATAGCCCAACAAATGAGTACGAGTAGGAAATGGGAAGAGTTATATAGAAAGACCACAATAACAACATGCGAATACATATCCTTACGGTACAAGCAGCTTGAAAGAAAGAAAGAAAAAAAGGGAGAAAGAAAGGCCCATACAATGAAAAATTGGAACGCAAAAAGCTAAAAAGTACAGAAAGCCAGAGAACCGCTGGAGCTAACTATAAGTAGATATACAGATATATGCAGATACAAGAGGGGGTAAGTGTAAAAGTGCAATACACAGCCATCATGATAACCCATAAAAAACACTCATCTTCTGTCTGCTGTCCGTTCCTCGTCTCATCCCCTTCTTTCTACTCGATTCAGCAGAATCTAAGTATGGCTCGCTACCAGACTTCGTAGCTCGGATTTCATCTCCAAACGACAACTCTAGCTTTGGAACTTCTCCTTCCCCTCTCCCTCTCATTTTCAAACATATCCAAAAACGTCAAAAACTGATCCGAAAACTCGATTTCTCTAGCAAACAGTTCAAGGTGTTCAGTGAGTTTGCGTGGTGGCGGCGGCGTAGCTTCATAGCTTCCCATGCGTTTGGATATAAAGTCCATAAGAACCTCTTCCCCCTCCTGATTCTCAGTGGCACTCCCGATTTCCGTATCTAGAGCTATTTCTAGCTCTTCCAAGTTCGGCCCTAACATCCGACCTCCTCCGTCAGCTGGTAAAAGATGTTTGAAAAACGTCTTCGTCCCAACGGATTTCAACTTCGAGCCGTTACGTCCCGAAGTAAAAGTACATAGAAGACTGAGATACTTGAGTGTAGGCATCGATCGAAGTATCTCTATCGACACCATTTCCCCTTCTCCATCTACGCCAAGACGTGAACCGAACTCGAGTATGACATTACTCACTTCCAATCTTTCCAATTGAAATCCCGAGTTCGTCTGAAACTTGACAAACTCGTCTTGATCCCATCTTGCACAGGTGAACAATGGAAGAGGGTAACTGTATCCTTTGTGACGAGAGGAGAAGACGTGTAGGTGGGTGAGAGAGGGAAAGAGGATGAGGGAAGATGGAGGGAAAAGGTATTTTGGGGAATTGTTAGTGTAGGTGTCGATGAGGAGGGTTAGAGAGACAAGGGAAGAGCAGGAACCTGGGAAAGGGGAAGTGGTTGAAGGGTCCGGGGGAGGCGAGTCATATTGGGTGGTATCGTTGTGGAAAGTGTAGCGGTACCCTAGAACGAGATGGGTGAGACTAGTCATTCGAGGGAGGATGAAAGAGTAGAAATGAGTGTCGTAAGGAGAGAAAGAGAGGATAGAGAGATGAGTAAGTTGATGGAGGGGGAATTGGGTGAAGCGGGACGGGGTTAGGGTACTGCTAGATGACGATGATGACTCCGTCGATAGAAGAGTGAAAGGAGAGCACTGAGGAAAAATGAGATGACGAAGGGAAGGGGCGATTTGGAAAGCGGATGTGGACAGGGTCCATGTGTGGAATGCGCCTGTTGATTCGGGGATAGTTAGATCGAGGGTGTGGAGGATGGGTAGGTTGCCTCGGATGGAAAATAAGAATCGTTCAGAGATGTAAAGATCTGGGACATCAATGCAAACGTTGGACCAGTGGTAAGAGTGGGAGAAGAGAAGCCCGAGGATGGACTGAATAGTATGTTCGTATGTAGACACTCGGGTTGTTTTGTAGGAAAGACGGGATTCCGGTGAGGAACTGAGACGGATGTAGAGTGGATATGTGTTTGACCGAGTCAGGAAGAGCGAGAGGATGTAGCAAATGTGGGACAGATGGGAGTCATTTTTTGAGATTGGGTGGAGATCGAGGACGAGTGTAGACCACAGTTGAGGTGTTTGCAAAGCTATGGTTCGAAAGTAACTGCAAATGGACGAAACAAGAAGACTTGGATGGACATAACGAAAAATCGAGTGTAAACTGTGAGGAGACGAATCAAAAACGAAGAGGAAAATTTGTATCCACAGTTCTGCAGGAACGAGTTTCATGATGAGACTGAAAATCAACACGTGACTCGACATCCTCTACCGTGTCCTTTACGACTCTACGACCAACTGGGAGGAGGAATTTGTTCATCTTTACATGCAACTTTTTGCCTCGGTCGACCACCGATGTGGTTCTGCTTGGACCGGAAGGCATTGACTTTCCCGGACCCAGTAGGGTAACTGGCCTCGTGCGTTGCGCGTTGGCCTACTTTTTACTCTGTTCATAGTACTTCCATGGCTAACACTGACTGCTTGATCCCGGAGCCTACAGTGAACTCCAATGTGGGTCTCTTCTTTCTCAAAATGGTCTTTGCAGATTCACAATCTTAATCTTAAATCTATGGCAGCAACCAACTTGCATCTTCACTTCCAGACTTGATCAAATGAGAGATGTTCTTCTCGATCTCTCACTATATGCTACACCCTGCCGATATCGTCTTCTCGATTGTGAAGCACTCGCACAGAACCGAGAAGTGAGACTATATGAATTCAGCAGCTTTTTCGACGTTCCATACACTACCGTATCATACACCTGGCGCGGCAACGAGACCACCCATGACGATCCCTCCGATCCTACTTACTGGAAAGACGTGTATGGGACATTTCAAGTCAAGGGTGCGGAAGGTAGAGATCCTATCAGCCTCGATGTGCTCGATCACGTATGCATTTTGGCTCTCCAATTGAAGTCCCGATTTCTCTGGCTCGATCGCTTGTGCATTTTGCAGACAAGCAAATCAGACAAACTGTGGCAAATCAGCAGGATGTACTCTATTTACAAATCCTGCAACACATGTTGTGTCTTGCCTGGAGGGATCAGACGACTGGTAGCGCTCTAGGAAGATACCAGTTGGATTGATCGTGGATGGACGCTTCAGGAAGCGGTGGTACCGAACCGAACCGTTGTGCTTTTTCGTTGGCCACATAGCTTAGCAGGAAGGAAGGTCTTTTCTGGGGGAACTTATGCTCTATTTGACCCTGACGAAGTCGTAACCGGTCTATCCGCCTTTCATGACCTCAAAGGCTTACTCCAGGTGTCTATGGCGCCAAGTGGTATGAGATTTGAGATTGATGATGTGGAGATTCCAATATCTGTCAAACGGCCCGGCCACTGACTCTTTGGTACCAACCGACTGCCGGCCTCCACGTTGATGAGTGCGCTCATCGATAGTTACGAAATGGAGCCTTTACCCGAGTCTGATGACAAAGATAGCTTTGGGGATGAGGAAGGCCCAGAAAGCTCAGAGGACGAATATGGTGTTAACACGATAGATGAGGACGACTTTAGTAATGGCAGCTTCGGTGGCTCGGACGGTACAGCAAATGGATCTGGATGAGGTACGGTCGATGAAGACACCGGTGGTGTCTTAGATGGTTCAGCAGCCGAGTCCGAGTCGGGCTGCATGACTGACAATGAGGATCAAGGAAACAGCAGTAGCGATTCGGCGAGCGCAGAAATTGGTTTCAATAAACGCTTCGATCTCTCGGAGTATATACTTGACCAAAATGACAACAATAACAAGGACGTCAGACACAATACTATTGCAGAGGGAGAGAGGGCCCTACGATATCAAAGTATTTGGCGTAGTGCTCTGCTTCGGACATCCTCTCGTCCTGTTGATATGGTGTTCAGTATCATGGGCATCTTTGGGGTCAGCCTCGATGCAAGTGCTTTCGGCGAGAGTGATCGCTTGGGAGCAACGATCGCCCTGGCGAGAGAAATACTACGAAAGGGAGGAGAACCCAGCTGGATTGGTGCCGCATACAGTCTGGATCCCTCTCCTGAATTCTCGACGTTCCCTCGCTTTCCAGAGACTAGCGTGGCAGGAAAAACATACGTGAAAATGCTGGATGGAACACAAAGAGCGATTGCAGATGTAATGTCCTTTTCTATGGAAGGGAACGCATATCTCGAAGGTCTGCCTGATGCCAGTATGGATGAGAGCGGCTACTTGACCGTCGCGGCACCTGCTGTTCGACTTTCATTCATGGAACGGAGAGATACGCCACAAGAGACGCGCACCAATCCTGTGATGTACAAAGGACAGCTCTGCATTATCGGGCAGGATGGATGTCTGTGGCGACTCAGCAAGTTGGCTGAAGCGGCCACCAAACCTGCCACTTATCTGGTGTATATTGGCCACGAGTGCCGGTCGGCCGAACCGATTTACCCACGCGAGATTTTTGCAGATCCAATACGAGCGTGGCTTGTCCAAGAGCACGCTCCTGGCAAATTTCATCGGATCACATTTGCCAAGCTCTGGCATATGTTCGATTTGACCTCTTTCCCGAAGGTCATTCTGTCAATTGGTGGACCCAATGCTCGCTGAAAGGCGAGTATTCAGCATTGAAAGGACTGAGGTTCCTCTTACCCATCAAGAACTTCAAATTCGTCAACTCCCTTCTTGATTCGTCGGAAAATTTACTTTCTTCTTCTACAATGGCTCCATTTAAGAATCAAGTCACTAGAATTAAAGTGGATTTTCCTCTGTGTGTAAAGTGAGTACATGACACCTGTGTGCAATTACAATGAGATAGGGTGGAATATGGGTTATAAGTATTAGCTGTACATGCATTTCAGGCTGGCGACAAGTAAGAAAGTGCACGTCAAAGAAATAGTACGTAGAGATCTGATTTGCGAAGGATACCGGAATACACATAAGGCTAGTAAATTCAGCTTGTTACAACGAACTCATTCTCATTTCCATTAATGCCAACAAGACCAGCCTTTGCTTGTCAGAGGGACCGAGATAGGATAGTTTTACATTTCGATAAGTGGAACAGAAAAACACAATTCAATCACAGCTAGGATTTGAATAAAAAGTTGCGAATCACTAATTAGTAAGGCGGGCCAAGTCTGTGAAAATTTCATACAGTGGAAACATCGAACAATGCATTTGACAGGACAATACAGTAGATAGAAGCGCATGTCAAAGAAGAAGTACTTATTACTATTAGAGATCTGATTTATGAAAGAAATCGGAATATAAATTTAGTACCCAGACAAGCAACATCTTGGGTGTGATACACTTCATTCCGTAGTCAGAATTAGGACTCATTAATGGGACAAAAATGAGAGTAAAAAAAATTCTCGTAAAGATCTCTGCCCAGCGCTAGACCCGCCGAATCATCCGGCAATCCATCGGATACCATTCGCCGATGTAGATTGACCTCAAGCAACCCACCGTCCGAGTATAGATGCCATGGCCATCATGATCTGATTGAATCTGATCCAGTCTAAGCCGGAACTGGATTCGTTTGAGTCCCTACTGAATCTCTAGATGGTTCGGTAGATGGCAAGATATACTGTCTAGGTTTCTCCTTTCTGGCAAATTCAAAGGCATCGGACCAGTCCAAATACCAATTCTTGACCCTTTGATCATGAGTGTCATCCTTCGGGGATGGAGGAGAGTCACATTTGAACTTGAATTTTTCATATCCATCCCGGGCCCGATATGCGTCAATCAGCTCATTTCTGAAATCCTTCCAACCTTCACTCTTGGCGTCCGAAAGAATTTCCGTCAGCACCCGCTTATCCAACCTCCAGCAGGCTCTAGAATGTAGAGCATTGCAATAGCCGCTGCAATCCGGTTTTGAAATGTGTACTCTCTTATGCGCTCTTGATCAATGTTCCACACCCCAAACTCCTTCGAGTCCTTGCCCTTTTCCGAGTCCTTCGGGCGAGATCCCTCGTCCAGAGCTTTCTTGTGTAAATCGTTCTTATCAATCGATGCTAGGTAGGTGTTGAACAACCAGGATACGCCAAAGGAAATGAGGAAGAGAATTTGACCAAAGAGTGTAGCCTGAGCTACCAAGAAGATCTGCATTAATAAAAGCAGCGTCGACGCCAGACAACAGATGCCTACGACGCCGTAATCCGATTTCTCTACCCAATCGGGGAATTGTATCTCTATCGTCGCTTGGGTAATCATGTTGACTTCGGTCACTTCACCAAGGATGACCAACACATGATTGCCAGAGACCATCATCCCATCCCCCCGGACATTATTCTCCATCTCCGATTGCGGGTTAGGAAAGCTGACTTTAATCTTTCCCGAGCCCAAGACCAGAGACGTTAGCCCGTGGACAACCGATCCAGCCAGGATTAGGGAGAACACGAACCAATCCCCAGCCAAAGCACTGGTGACAGAAAGGCCAATGCTACAGGCAACCGGGATAAAGTTCAAAGCAAGCAACCAAGGCTTACGAATGGACATGAAAATACACGGTGCGTTTTGAGGCCATTTATGCTGGTGGTGGCGCACGGGTCCCAAAGTTACAATGGTAACCTTAGTGGGGGACTGTGTTTCCCGTTTAGAATAGACCTCTCGATGTTGGAAACGGTCGAGATCCGAGTACTCGTCGTAGAAAAGATATCCCAGATGACCTGTACGCTCTATGAACAATCCTGTCTGTGCTCCCAAAAATCTCGGGCTCTTCTCCCCTCCGTCCAGGCCAAACACTTCGTCAGGTCTCTTGTATCCTCTGGGAAAGAAACCCCTCAAAATTCTAGACCCCACCAATTGCCCGTAATGTCTAGCGATGTGTAAAGACCCGGGAGCATTGTAGAATCCCATGAATCTTAGATATGGGTAGATCTGCATTGTGTTCAATGCTGCAATAGCCTCGTCCTCTCCGAAAAACCCTGCTAGACCTGAAGTGTCGAGATGTATTCCTGAGTCTCGAGGAGATAAGACTGCTGGGATGGGTACCATGATGATGAAAGAGAAATCAGTGGAGTTTCAAAGGAATATTGGAGGAACGTTGGGATGTGTGTATGGAGATGCCTCTATTATGCACAAAGCTTTAAGTAAGAAAGCTGTTTGCGCCTCTCCCTTCCATGGCACATACCAAACAGGCTCAGATTGAGTTGGACTGGATGAAGACTGCGATGCTTGCGTAGTAACACGTTGTAACAGTTGAAACAGCATTTTCATTAATATTTCCGAAGTGCCGCTTTGTATGTAAGTACTATGCTGGTCGGTTTAGCAAAAAAAATTGACCCGTTTTTATTCAAAGGGTCCACCCGTTTTCACTCAAGCGCCCGCTCATTTTCACTTAAGCACCCATCCGTTTTCACTCAAGCACCCACCCGTCTTCACTTAAGCACCTACACGTTTTCATTTAAGCACTTACCTGTTAGTGCTGCAAAAGTCAGCTCCACGTGGCTTAGCGAGCCAACCTCAACCGCTTAGCTTGGCTAGAGTTGTTTTGGCTTTAAAGTGCCCAAATATGGGAATTTGGGCTTGCTTAGGTGCTAATTTTAGGGTTTCAGAGTTTCATGATCAGTAGCAAAATGAGCCGAAAACCAGTCTCCGACTACTACTATAGACAGAAATCAATGGGCGGCTAGAGCCACAACTTAGTGGCTGTGAGCCAGAGCCGAGCCGAGCCCACTAGTGGCCACCTATTGGCATTGTGTGATGCATACAGCAAGACATGAAGAATGAAGGAATCATACGTAACCATGATTTTTGATATACGGTGCCTTTGCCTCAAGGTCGACATTGATCTGAGCGCCACAGAAGTGAAATAGTCTTTGGTACAGGTCTTCTTCAGTCCGAATCTTCGTCTCCGCATCGAATTACTGGTCGTTGAATGTGTAATGAGTGTGGCGATCACAATCGTGTCAAATTTTTTGATCGGGTATACAACAAGGTTTACATGTGCATTGTTGGTAAAGAAGTTCAGCGGTCAAGGTCTGAGAACTGCAACTTGCCAGGAGGCTTTTGTGGCCGATGAGTTACAAGCACTACATACCATGAACCACGTTACAAGTGACTCGGATGTGGTTATTGAGCGCTAATGTTCCTGTGAACATGTCCAAGTACATATTAAGGTCGTCTTAATTTATCAGTGGTCCCCCAAAACGGTGAAACCACTGGTTCGGTTTGCGTTTAGCTGCAGTGTATACCCATTTTTCTTCTGTCTCAAGTCCATTCCAGTCAGGATCAATGGATATTAATTTCTGCACATGAATGGATGTTGGATTTAGTGAAACGAAACCCACGGAAGGCTGGTGGCACGCACATCGAACCTAGATGAATCAACGACCAACGTATTCAAACTTTGACACCCTGCCAGGATATTGCATGCTTCTCTCCCTCCTGATTCAGAGAGCGAGTCTCTGATTTGGGTTCGAGTGAAATGGTCGATATTGCGGAGTTTGATTTGCAGAAAACGGAGCGAGTGAAGGTGGGTAGAGATGGCCGAATTAAGAGAGTGCTTAACATGCGCGACAAGTCAGTTACTTGATTCGAAAAAAACAAAACAAAGAGATGTCAATAAATATGCCCACAAGAATGTCTTTACACCCTGCAAAAACTAGCTCTTCGAGTCTGGGTAGCCCTTCTGCTAGTCGTAACCATGTCTTCTTTTTGATAAACCCAAATCGGAGGTAGAGAAACTTTAAACTATGGGAGTGCTTAGCGATGAGATGATCGATAATTGAATCAAATCCGATGCTAGAGTTTGGGCCATGGGCACGTTGAGAAACATAATCACGGAGGTAGAAAGCCACAGTAGATTGAGTTTCAAGTAACAGGGAGAGATGTTCGAGATTGTTCTGATAAGTTGCAACATTGGAAGGACTGGGAGTGATGAGGAAAATGATATATTTTGCAAGAGCTATCTGGTCGCTGGTAGAGTAGTAGAAGTCTGTTGATTGTTGGTTTGAACAGAGTATAGTCAAGGATCGCAAGGTGAAATGGGGATGGGTTTTGGGATTGTATGCGGTATGCCTTGATTTGTGATAGAAGAGTGTGAGGTCTCGAAGATTGGGCAGTTGGGCTAGGAGAAGGAGCTCGTCAACGTCGTTGAAATTTTCGCACAGAACGAGGCGTCGGATATTCTGGAGTCTCGAGAAAATAGTCATGAGAGATTGAGCTTCCCATTTTTTGTATACATCCTAATGAGGTCAATTATTAGCCAAGCTGAAGGAAGGATAATCCTCACCTGTCCATGATCAGTCAGTTCTAATTCTTCCAGATTCTCTACTAGTTTCTGAGACCAAGGAGCAGCCAAATCATTGATGATACGGTGATCTGCGAACTCGAGTCTAATTTTCCTCAAATTGTTGCTTGAACTCTTATTTTTGTTGGAGCCAGTCTCCGATTGCGATTGCTGCGCTAACATCCTCAAGAGATCTGGATGTAGAAAGGTCATCAATGATTGTATATGGACATCTATCAACTGCGGACAGTTCTGGAGTACGTATTGCATCAGTTGGGGACAGAGAGTAGAACCGTATTGATAGTCGGAGCGTATGGCAGTCGGGCATATACATTCAAACATGACCATTTGGACGTTCGGTGCAAAGGTGCTGATCAACGAGCATAGAGCTTCGAATTGAACCTGGCCGTATTCAGACTCGAAGTTGTTAAATAGAAATCCCTGTAGATGTAAGAGTGATAAGAATAGGTATTTAGGCAACATTTATGAAGATTTTGATATGATCAAACTTGAAAGCCCTGATACGGATTGTTCCAAAAGATACAGGCATTGGGAGAGTGATTCGTCTACTCACAAAATCAAGCTCCCGTACATAATCACGGTAGCGAGGTAAGAGGGCACTAGCGGGCTCAGTCCGTGCTGGATGCGCGAAAGATACGCGACGATACAAATGTTTTGCGGCTTCAGGGAGTAGGGATTGGTTCAAACGACAGCAAGAAGAGAGTGCCCGGGTATCATCACGGAGGAAGAAGAAGATGAGAGGGAAGATTTCGAGTGGCAATTCGACTCGGAGTGTCATCGTTATGGTTATGGTCCAAGTGGTCAAGCTTCAAGCCTAGAATACGTTTTTACAACGTCCGAGGTTGCTAGATAAGTCGCCCAGGACGAGCTTAGAAGCTATTAGAGAAGATAGCAGTCGTTTAGTCCGGGATCAGTAACTTAAGCGCTCGCTGAGGGCCTAAACCGCAGACGTCGGGGGTTGTAAGGTCACATGAGCAACACTCACCTGAACGGCCACCAGCTCCAAGCCAACGCCATGGCTGGGCTCATCTCGCCCAAACCAGTTTCGTATCTTCAACATGGCGCTCAGTGCAATCCATACACTCGCAATGGATCCCTTTCAGTCTCTGTTTATTCCGAAACGCCACCACTCTCTGCGGCCCAGTTGTCCCATCCAGGTCTTACATCGGTCTCGGGACATCAACATCAACCCGGAGTCGGTCAGTTTCTTGGTCCCGGAGCGGGTGTAGGCGCTAGTGGAGGGATTGGGTCCGCTAGCGCTGGTTTAGGCTCCGCCGGAATGGGAGGACTTAGTATGGGATTGGGAGGTATGGGTGGGATCGGAGGTGTTGGCTTAGGTGCTGGTATGGGTGCAGGAGCTCATGAGGATGGAAAAATTTATAATCTGGTTATTGAGCTGATGGATCCGAGTACGAGAGAAAGTGTGTTGTTAGAGCTCAGCAAGAAGCGTGAACAGTACGATGACCTCGCTCTTGTGCTTTGGCATTCTTTCGGTACGGAACCATAAAAGTGCTTTTTGCCGCTACTATTTTTACTCAATCTTCCTTTCTAGGTATAATGCCTGTGTTGCTTCAGGAAATCGTCTCAGTCTATCCCTTGCTTTCTCCTCCAAATCTTACTGCTCACGTTTCCAACCGCGTTTGCAATGCCTTGGCTCTTTTGCAATGTGTTGCCTCGCATACGGAGACTCGTCAGCTCTTCTTGAATGGTTAGCCTACATTTTATTATTTCTGAGCGACACCCTAACCAATAACTTCGCTAGCCCACATTCCGCTCTTCCTTTATCCTTTCTTGAATACGACCTCGAAAACCCGGCCATTCGAATACCTGCGACTTACGTCTCTTGGTGTAATCGGGGCCCTTGTGAAGGTGAGCGACTCAATGTTACGCCTGCTTGCAAAAACTCACAATCATCGTTCATAGCAAAATGACAACAACACCGTCATTCACTTCCTTCTGTCTACTGAAATCATCCCTCTCTGTCTCCGTATTATGGAAACAGGATCTGAACTCTCTAAAACCGTCGCCATCTTCATCGTCCAGAAGATCCTTCTCGACGAGACAGGGTTGACTTACATCTGTCATACCTACGAGCGATTCTACGCTGTTGGGACTGTGCTGAGCAATATGGTGACCCAACTAGTGGAAACGCAGGCGGTTAGGTTGTTAAAACATGTTGTTAGATGTTATTTGAGGTTGAGTGATAATCTAAGGTATGTTTTTCTACTCTTCACTCTTATTTAGGGAATTGACGGTTTTTTGACTTCAGGGCGCGAGAGGCTCTTCGCGCATGCCTCCCAGAACCTTTGCGTGACAACACATTCAGCACATTGCTTAAGGTACGCAGTCTGACTCGTCGCCCGAATGCTTTGTTAAGCGTTGAACGTCTTTCCTTGTGTAGGGTGACATGGTTACGAAACGATGCCTGACTACTCTTTTGAACAACCTTAACGAACCTTGAAATCATGCATTGGACTTTCAATACACCGTTTGGGCCGTGGACACTAACACCATGTCCATTTAGACGCACTTGCGTCCACCCCCAAATATTCACATATACATGACCACGAACTCGCTCTCACTTACACACTGACTTATTGGTTTGGAGTCTCACAGTCAATTGCTACGTTGTTATTCTCCTTTTATCCGATTCCCTCACTAAGTTTACATACCCCCGGGCTTCTTTGATTTCCACTTCCAACCATCTTTTTCTCTTATTCCGTTTCCTTCCTTTTGTTTAACCACTTTCCTCCTTTTTCGTCGTGTTGGGTCTAGACAATCAAATTTTTTTTAGTCTTCCTGTCGTTCGCATTTAACCTTGCTCCCTTTCTTCCTATTTTCCAATTTCTCCGTTCCGTCCTGCCTCGACGAAAAAAAAGCTCTCAGCGTCAATTTGTATAATTATCACTCTGAAAAAGTCTCTGTCTTGTCTTGCTCTTTTACTGTCCAATAGTTGATACTACTTACTATATCGTATACGCATATAAAAGGTGTAGTTGTACTAGGTACAAGCAACCGTGCAATAGATACATACTAAAATTGATTTCGAATATTTATCATCGGATGCATTCTATAAGAGAAGTTTCGCAGAGGATGGCCTGGCAGTGACTGCACTGACTAAGTGTCTCGTTACGCCTTCCTATAACTTGATCATGAAGCGTCGGCTTTCAGTGCGATACATAGTTGCTGCGACGAATCATGATTTATGGTTTTTTGGAACGGCGTGGGTCACTCCAATTCTGTGCAAATGATAGGAGGAAGGTTGCAGGGATACAGAAGAGCTTCGGAATGATCTTGCCACCGCAAAATTACAAAAAATTTAAAATTAAGTCTGCCAACTCGGAAACGGACTCTGAGTATCCCTAGACTCCTCTATGACGGGGCCGACCGGAAGTTTGGATAATATTGAGCAAGTGGTTCGATATGATTCCGGAGAGCGTTATAGTCTGACGGGAACACAAGCCAGACATACTCGAGAGTCGTTCGGGGCATGGACTGGACTACTCTTGGTTATCTTATCATTAAAATTATCGGACGATCCTCAATTACACTACGGGCAAGAACGACTTTCCGCAGTGAGGAAATCGTGAGGAAATCTTGAGGAAATCGTGAGGGATTTTTGCTATTGGTCAATCAAAATTTCCTCAACGATTTCCTCACCGCGGAAAGTCGTTCTTGCCCGTAGTGTTAGTAATCGTAATGACTACCTCGGCGGTCTATTACTCTTCGATCCAGACAAAGCCCTTCCGCTTGTTTCAAACGGTCCTGTGCAGTTTCCCTCTGCACCATGACCTCCTCCAACTACACCCAAACCTCTTGCTCCCTCCTTAACACTAACACCTCCGTCTGCTTTTCTCCTACAGACGCTCCTTTCTACTATTCGTCCAAACCTGTACTTGTTGAAGGCATTGCAGACCCAATCCTCACACTAGCTGCCCCAATCATCGCATACTGGGTTTCTTCTCTGCTCTTTCATTTCCTAGATATTTCTGGCTGGAAATGGCTAGATAAATACCGTTTACATGATTCAGAGGAAGTCAAGAAGAAAAATTTGGTTTCGAGAACGGAAGTGGTTATAGCGGTCATCTTTCAACAGGTTGTGCAGACTGCGTTGGGATATGTTTGGTTAGAGGATCGTGGTATCAATGTAGACCATTTGGAGAAGATGCAAGACGTTGCGAGTTGGGTTGAACCGTTGGTGCGGTTTGTTTCCGGGGAAGCGGGGGAGGACAAGAGAGTCAAGACTTTGGTGTTGCATGAAGTTGCGTACTATATGTACTGGTGGGTTATCCCGACAATGCAGCTCTTAATGGCCATGTGCGTGTGTTTTTTTTTTTTTCGCTTTTCGTTGGCTCTTTGGAGATACTGAAACATCGTATTGCTACTTTTCCTTAGGTTCATCATCGACACATGGCAGTATTTCCTCCATCGTTTCATGCACGTCAACAAATGGTTCTATAAACGCTTCCATTCATGGCACCATCGTTTATACGTCCCCTATGCGTTCGGTGCTTTGTACAATCACCCGCTGGAGGGATTCGCTCTAGACTCGCTTGGTGCGGCTCTCGCAGAGTACCTGACCGGTATGACGACTCGACAAGCGCTAGTCTTGTTCACTGTATCAACGTTCAAGACTGTGGATGATCACTGCGGGTATAAACTACCGTTTGACCCTCTGCAGCTGATGAGTGGAAACAACGCAGATTACCATGACATTCACCATCAGGTGTGTAGGATTTACGTTGACTTTTTAGACCTTTCTTGGCTAATTACACTATGACTCATAGCAAATCGGTATCAAGTCTAACTTCGCCCAGCCTTTCTTCATCCACTGGGATGTCCTCCTCGGCACGCGGATGACCCGAGAGGAATTAGAGCTGAGGAGAAGGAAAGGGAAAGGAGAAAAGGCCCAATAAAGCGGAGAAGCCAGCAAAAAGGCTCTCGAACGACGGAGTCAACTCCCGTCGCTCATCACTGTCAATATCATTGTCTAGACCGTTTCGGAGGACCATTCGTGTTGTTTAGGAGCCAACATCAGTTTGTCTGTACTTGCTGTTCATTCCTTGTCTTGATTATTTATCGACCCTCGACTTGCTATGCGACACTATCCATCCGTCCATCCACTGTTCTATCATATCTGCCTGGTATTTTTTGGAAGCTAGATTCGTTTCCTTCTACTCTTTTAGCCATGTGTATATCATACGTTTTCTTGTTAATTGTTTTATTGATATATAAATACACTACACACGCCTTTGAACTGCTCTCCTTCCACTCCCGAAGTAGTACGCTGTGAGATGACACTAGATGGCCCAAGAGCAGGGTATTTTCCGGCTCGCGAATTCAAACCAACAATGACGCGAGGATTGTTTGCGGTCTAAAAGTCTTTTCTTTTCAACTGCCACCATGCTACGCGCCAGTTTACATGCCAGGCCACCGACATCTCTAACTTCTGCATTCACTCACACTCGTTTCCGTCCATTTTCAGCGCTCTCCACACCTCCAGCGCCGCCGAATGAAGAATCTGACAATTTATCGGCTTCCTCAAGTTCTACTCATGCCTCGACATCATCTTCCTCCTCTTCCGCCTCTTCTTCTTCTGCAGCCTACAACCCGACAATATCTTTCGCATCCTCCTCAACAGGAGGACCAGGGCGAGCGCGAACGCGACCCTTTTCTACCACACCCCGAGCCGAAGAATTTCACTTCGACACTCATCAGTTTGTGCAGCGTCTAGAACGCGAAGGATTGAATCGCGCACAAGCAGAAGGGATCATGAGTGCAATGGCTGAAGTTATTGACGAGAGTATACGGAATATGACTAGTAATATGGTCACGAAAGCTGAGCAGGAGAAGGTGTGTTTTGCGTTTTTTTTTTTTCTTTTTTTTTTTTTTTGTTGTTCTTTTGGTTTTGTTTTTTTTTTTTTTTTTTTTTTTTGTTTTTGTGGTTCTTGCTCTTTGTCTCTTGTTTTGTTGGTTCCTCCTTCCTGTTTTTTCCTCGCCCGCTGTGTCTCTTTTTTTTTTTTTTGTTTTTGCCCCCAAGTAGCACCATTACACCCAACAAGTCGATTTCGCTCAAATCAAATCCGAACTCCAACTGATGGAAAAGAACGATTTGGCGATGATCAAAGCCGAGAACGACCGACTCGTGAACGACATTGAGAAACTCAAACAACGGTTGAGAGAAGAAATCACTCGGACCCAGGCCGGCGTGAGGTTGGACTTGAATTTGGAGAAGGGAAGGTTGAGAGAGGAGACTTCGGGTCAGGACCAGAAGATGAAGGAGGTGGAGTATAAGATTGAACAAGAGATTGCGGGTTTGAGAACGGCGATACAAGCGAGTAAGGCGACGACGTTGCAGTACTTGGTTGGTATAGGTATGTGATTTGGGATTTTCGGGTGCTCACGAATGCTTATTATTTTTTGTGTAGTGACTGGTGGTGCGGCACTATTGATGGCCTATCTACGTTTCAGGTCATGATACTTGGGTTCTTGTCTCCCAATGCTTATCATTGAATGAACATACAAAGGTATCTCATGTACTTGTACACAATATCCTATTTCTATATTCCCATAATATGAAATTTTGGAGGTGACTGATGATCTTGAAGCTCTGGCACGCCGCAGCTGGATGAGACTCTCTATCTATGCATATCCAACCTACGCAAGAAGAGCCATGGCCAGTAAAAAGGGTGATTGACATTCGCTGTTACCGACGACCGACATTAGCTATAGAACACGGGATCTCGACGAATGGTAAAAGTACAAGTAACAGCTCGCCTACAAGGCAAAACCATGTCAAGCTCGAACTTGCCTTTCCGAGTTAGGCCCGGGCGTTGACAAGAGTCCTTGACAGTGTCTAAGTAACGCGTCTCTTGTCTCTGCTCTGTCCTTTCTATTCCTCCCATCCACTCCTACAAATTGTTCTGGACTGAAGCCGGGGATATTTTCGGGTTCGCAGAATTGCGATATTGCTTCTGAAATAATTTGTGCGGATTCCCGAGACGTGACCCAACGCCATCGTATCGTTGCATCTCCTTCCTCTCTCTGATCACGAAGAAAACTCATCACTTCGTGCAGAGTGAAGACTAGGCTTTGAGTTTTCTCCGATTGTTCGCTTTCAATGGTCCTCACGAGTCTTGCGATACTGTCGGCAAACAAGCGTTGACTCGTCTCGTGAACATCAACCGGAGTCGACGAACGAGTCTGAAACCACATGCTTTGCAAAACACCACGACAATAACGAGGAATTTTTGCGTCACAAGATAACTCCATGTATCGGGAGACAATAGTAATTAACAGATTGTCTTTACATGATTTGGGGTCTATTGAGTCGATGGGGAAAGGAAGATAGGTTTGACAGAGGTTGTCTCCGATCTGGTGTTCCAAGTGTTGAGGAAGAGAGAGATCGTCAGTAGGTGCAAGGCAGAAACCGACCATGAGATCCAGGAGGGTTTTGAAGAACGCATATCCATCTCCCTGCTTGAGCATTGTCTGGGATGGTGTGTTGGCCAAAGTGATGAACAATTCAGGGAGGAAAACCAGGGCCTTGTCACTCTTCCACCAGACTCTCGATAATATGAAAGCCGTTCTCAAAATTGAGTCAAAGTCTTCCGTCGTGTTTTCTTCGGGAGATTGTACATCTTCAACTTGGATACATTCACCTATGCGACGGATGTCGTGCACATCAAAGCCAGTCCATAGAGCCTGCCGAGCTGAGTCGCTGATGTTGTCGTCCCTTCTGACAATGTACCATCGGACAAATCGTCTACATTCCAGAAGCTGTTGACGACTGCATAAAGATATGACAGTGGAAAAGAGAATCAAATGCTGTCTCAGGAGCATATCAGTCGTATCATTCAGTTCCTTTCCTTCAACATGACTCTTCAACGCAAGAAGTGGGCGGCTGGGATCTAACGGAAGGCGGGAGTCGTTCGAGTGAATAGGAACTCCTGAAGAAGGGTATATGGTTTTGCACGTAAACTCAAATTCCAGAGGAAGTTGTCCAGAGAGATCGACCGAGTGTTGCGAGAAAATAAGGTATTCTTGGAGAATACAAAGGCGCACAGGACGCCAAATATCTTTGTCCTTTAACTGGGAAACAAGGTGTTTAATTCCCTCTATGACTTCGGACAGCTGATTTGTTTGAAGGAGGATTTTGTCGAGCTTCCGTTTTAAATCAGAGGGAATACAGCTAATAACCAATGGGCTTCCGGGGGAGATGTAGAAATCGGTTCTTGTAACCCTCGTCACGAACGCCCACGTCTCAATCCTAGCTGCTGAGGTGACCGTATTGGGGTTGTCGGTGTTCACTAAGTCTTCTAACATATCGACAGTGCCGCTGCGAACACTATAAAGCCAGTTAAGTCGTACCATTGCTAAGGAGGCTGACCACACATCCTTGCCCAGTATAGGCGTCGATGTGTCGAGAGTACGAACAGCAGAAAATGGGAATGCCGTGACATATATTGACATCAGATCATGAGCGAGCCGACAGCGTTGAGGGGTATGGGAAGGTCTCTGATTATGACTTTTAACGTCTATGGAGGCTAAAGCTAGTGACCATATAGCCCGAGGACACGTTAATGAACACCTTGTTCGAAATTCATCTGTCCAGGACCCGGACTTCGATAAGAATCTCAGGATGTGTGATAAGACATTGGCCTCCGGGTCAACAGGTGTTAGAAGAGGAATGACAAGCCCTATGTTATCTCTACGTAGGCGATCATAACTGCTTGGGTCATAGATAGCGTCCGGGATTGCCTCAATGAAAGGAAGCAGTTCACCGTCATCGATTGACGATTCCATGGTATAATCAACCGCTTTTCTGTCGCGTTTAGCACGTTCGGCAGTTTTTTGCACTGATTTTTCCAAAATAGCTTGAGTCAACGTTATCCCCTCTTGAACAGGGAGCTCGTGAGCCCGTGCCAAAAAACCTCCGAAAGAGTTTCCGAACCGCCAAAGTACTCCAGACAGCGGTGTACGATAGGGAGAGTCGAGAAAAATAAGTGGTAGGAACGTAAGCCCAACATAGACTGCGAGGAAGACAACTAGAACGGCTGCCATGACATAGGTCAACGGCCGGTTCACAGGAATAAGGAAGGCGACCAGACCCCCGAAGAACAGGAAGAGGGAGATGTGCAGGAGCACCGGGATGATGTCCACGAAAGTATTCAATCCGAAATCTTGCATCCCAAAGTGCAGATATGCGACAACCCTAGCCCTTCGTACCAAAGATGGTTTCAACGTTGTTTTATGAATAAAATCGCGAGTCCATTGCTGAACAAACGTAGCAAGCAACGAGCAAGCCAATGCCAATGCATATGCAAGACTGAGGAACCAAAACATGTTGCAGACCAGAGACGCTGTAGAGGGTTCAAAAGTGGACGAAGGCTCCAAGTCGGTCGTGCTGTTCGACAGCTGCCTGGAAATCTGTGACAGAAGGTCGACGGATCTTTGAGCGGGGTCGTCTTGAAGAGTCTTATAACTCTCGATGATGAATGCTGTAAGACTAGCGGAGTAAAGAGCAGACTTTGAGAGTTTTTTCAAAATCAGATACATCAAGCTCAAGAGACTGCAGTAAAGAAGACGCACGAAAATTAGTAGAGCTTCCATATCGGCCTTCCACTCTTTGAGCAACTTTTCGTCTTACTCTTCTGCCAGGCTCCCAAAGCCAGCCCCCGATATGGCGAGACAAATGCTAGGGCGAAGGGACTTTGGGAGGATATTTGAGTTTGTTTGTCAACAGCTTTAGCCAGCGACCAATCATATCATTAGAACTTCTCACAGCGTCTCGCCATATAGACCACAAACTTCTCGCTCTCTGATTGGCTATTGAGTAATATACACGTGATACATCCACTCCGTCCCTTAACCTAGCATTCCAGTCTCCTCACAAACGGACGGCTGGCTTTGGGAGCCTGCTCTTCTGCTTGATCTATAAAAACCTTCCATAGCTTTGAGCATGCTTCGTCGTCTACGGTGGGTCTGAACGGGACTTCTGCGACGGTATCGAAACTTCGCGCTAAGACATTAAATGTTTTAAAAAATTACTTCCTCTGAGATGAAGCGAGAAGTTATTGCCTAAGTATTTCTCAGGATCCAGCGAAGCTTTCGACAAACGGCCAAGATGGAGAACTGAAAAGGATACACGTCAATTGAAAACCACATGGTAAGTTTGCAAGTAGCTCTCAACCTCTCAACAACTGGCAGGAAAGAGCATTTCTCACCTCTTCCGAGTCGCAGAATGAGGTCCATTGCGCCCATTAACAAAACGTGTAATTGACGAACTGGTTGAACGAAGTGTAAGTTGGAGCGGTTAAACACCTTTGACCGTGGTCTATGCAGCGAAGACTGACAGTGTCACCACCTTGACACCTTTCTTTTCTCAGACTTGCGTCTCAAAACACCGTCAAAGCGTCGCACAGCTTCAGCTTTTCCCTAGACAATGTATATATACTCGGACACACTCAGCAGCATATAGCCTGCATTTCTCTCTCTTTCTTGTTGTCCTGCCTTTCCATACCATATCTCGCTTAGAGCTCAGTAGCTTGGCTTCACTCTATCTCTTTTTCACAGGACCAAGATAGATTTCTCAATCTCATTCAAGAGCACCAGTGGTCCGTTTTCAAGAGTCGCTTGACTGGCAAGATTGTTTCTTGTGACACTATTCCTCCGGACATGCTTGCTGCGCTACTCTCTATCCCCACTACACCATCTTGCATCCCTTCGGATCTCACCTGTTCCTTCCGAATCGCCCTTCACTAGTTTTGATCAACCTCCGGTTCTCTTCAACGAAGACATCTTTTCTCGAGCCACATCTCGTGCAGAACTTTTTGCCCATCGCAACCCTTCAATGTCAGAGGTCCCACCAGCTTCTGGTCCTTCGAGCTCATCCTCTTCCCCTTTCATGACTGATGTTATGGCGTTACGTCCCATGCCAGCAATTCATGGCCACCCTTCTCGCTCAACAACAGACCTAATCTGCTCAGAAGACCCTCGAGGAACCCAAAGGTATGAGGTTGCGTACTTGTATACTGGTGGATTATCCCAACAGTGCAGCCCTTAATGGCCATGTACGTGTGCTTTTCTTTCTTGCTCGCCTTTTGTTGGCCCTTTGGAGTATTGAAACACCATCTTACTACTTTTCCTTAGGTTCATCATAGATACATGGCAGTATTTCCTCCATCGTTTCATGCACGTCAACAAATGGTTCTATAAACACTTTCACTCACCCATTGGAGGGATTCGCTCTGGACTCGCTTGGTGCGGCTCTCGCAGAGTACCTGACCGGCATGACGACTCCACCAGCGCTAGTCTTATTCACCATGTCAACCATTCAAGACTGTGGATGGTCGCTGTGGTTATAAGCTACCGTTTGACCCTCTGCAGCTGATGAGCGGAAACAACGCAGATTACCATGACATTCACCATCAGGTATGTAGAATTTACGTTGGCTTTTTAGGCCTTTTCTGACCAATTACACTATGACTCACAGCAAATTGGTATCAAGTCCAACTTTGCCCAGCCTTTCTTCATGCACTGGGATGTCCTCCTTGGCACGCGGATGACCTGAGAGGAATTAGAGCTGAGGAGAAGAAAAGGGAGAGGAGAAAGGCCCAATAAAAGCCATTAAAAACGCTCTCGAACGACCGACTCAAATCCCGTCGCTCATCACTGTCAATATCATTTTCTGGACTGTCATTTTGGAGCACCATTCGTGTTATTCAAGAGCCAGCATCAGTTTTGTACTTGCCGTTCATTCTTTGTCTTGATTGCTTATCGACTCTCGACACATTATCCATCCGTCCATCCACTGTTCTATCATATCTGCCTGGTGTTGTTCGGAAGTTGAATTCGTTTCCTTCTAATCTTCTAGCCATGTGTTTTCCTTGTTAATCAATTGGTTTATTGATATATAAATACATTACACACGCCTTTGAACTCCTTTCCTTCCACTCCCGTGTTCTGACGTCCTTATCGAGGTCGTACGCTGTGAGATAGCACAATGTAGACGGTCCAAGAGTAGGGTATTTTCCCAGCTCGCGGATTCAACCAACAATGACGCGAGGGATTGTTTGCGGGTCTAAACGTCTTTTCTTTCCGACTACCACCATGCTACATTTACATCCCAGGCCACTGACATCTCTAACTTCTGCATTCACTCATACCCATTTCCGTTTATTTTTAGCGCTCTCCACACCTCCAGCGCCGCCGAATGGAGAATCCGCCAATTCATCGACTTCCTCAAATTCTGCCCATGCCTCGACATCATCTTCCTCCTCTTCCGCTTCTTCTTCTTCTGCAGCCTACAACTAGACAATACCTTTTGTATTCGCCTCAACAGGAGGACCAGGGCGAGCGCAAAAGCGGCCCTTTTCTACCACACTCCGAGCCAAAGAATTTCACTTCGACACTCATCAGTTTGTGCAGCGTCTAGAACGCGAAGGATTGAATCGGGCACAAGCAGAAGGGATCATGACTGCGATGGCTAAGTTATTGACGAGTGTATACGGAATATGACCGATAATATGGTCACGAAAATTGAGCAGGAGAAGGGGTGTTATGAGTTTCTATTGTTATTTTTCTTAGTGCTCATTGAACCCCGGTTTTCTTACTTTTTCTTTTCACTCTCTTGTCGTACTGACTTTTGCTCACTGACTGTCTTGTTCACTCCCGCCTCATTCCTCACCCGCTGTGTGCTTTTTTCTTTCTTTTTGCCCTCAAATAGCACCACTACACCCAACAAGTCGATTTCGCTCAAATCAAATCCGAACTCCAACTGATGGAACTGATGGAAAAGAACGATTTGGCGATGATCAAAGCCGAGAACGACCGACTCGTGAACGACATTGAGAAACTCAAACAACGGTTGAGTCGAAGAAATCACTCGGACTCAGGCCGGCGTGAGGTTGGACTTGAATTCGGAGAAGGGGAAGGTTGAGAGAGGAGACTTCGGATCAGAACCAGAAGATGAAGGAGGTGGAGTATAAGATTGAACAAGAGATTGCGGGTTTGAGACGGCGATTCAAGCGAGTAAGGCGACGACGTTGCAGTACTTGGTTGGTATAGGCATGTGATTTGGGATTTTTGGGTGCTCACGAATGCTTATTATTTTCTGTGTAGTGACTGGTGGTGCGGCATTATTGATGGCCTATCTACGTTTCAGGTCATGATACCTGTGTTCTTGTCGTCTCGCAATGCAATATCATCGAATGAACATACAAAGGTATCTCTTGTACACAATATCTTATTTGATCTCAGCTGGATTAGACCTCGAGAACTCTATCTATGCATCTCCAACCTGCGCAAGAAGAGCCATGGCCAGTAGAAAGGGTGATTGACAGTCGCTGTTACCGACGACATTAGCTACAGGACCCGGGATTTCGACAAATGGTGAAAGTACAAGTAATAGCTCACCTGCAAGGCAAAACCATGTCAAACTCGAACTTGCCTTTCCAAGTTAGGCCCGGGCATTGACAAGAGTTCTAGACAGTATCTGAGTAACGCGTCTCTTGTCTCTGCTCTGTCCTTTCTATACCTCGAATCCGCTCCTACAAATTGATCTGGACTGAGGCCGGGGATATTTTCGGGTTCACGGAATTGCGACATTGCGTCTGAAATAATTTTTGCAGATGACCGAGACGTGATCCAACGCCATCGTATCGTTACACCTCCTTCGGTTATTTGATCGCAAAGAATATTCATCACTTCGTGCAGAGTGAAGACTAGACTTTGAGTTTTCTCCGATTGTTCGCTTTCAATGGTCCTCACGAGCCTTGCGATGCTGTTGGCAAACAAGAGTTGACTCGTCTCGTGAACGACAACCGGAGTCGACGAATAAGTCTGAAACCACATCCTTTGCAAAACACCGCGACAATAACGAGAAATTTTTGTGTCACAGGATAAATCCATGTATCGAGAGACAATAGTAATTAACAGAGTGTCTTTACATGATTTGGAGCCTATTGAGTTGATGGGGAGGAAATGGGGAAGAAGATAGGTTTGAGACAGGCTGACTCCGATCTGGTGTGTAAAGTGTTGAGGAAGAAAGCGATCATCAAGGCGGAAACAGACAATAAGATCCAGTAAAGTTTTGAAGAACACATATCCCTCTCCCTGCTTGAACATTGTCTGAGATGGTGTGTTGCCCAAAGTGATGAACAATTCAAGGAGGAAACCCGGGACCCTGAAACCAACTCTCAATAATATGAAAGCCGTTCTCAAACTTGGGTCGGATTCTTCCATCGTGTTTTCTTCGAGAGATTGTACATCTTCAACTTGGATACATTCACATATGCGACGGATGTCGTCCACATCAAAGTCAGTCCATTGAGCCTGTCGAGCTGAGTCGCTGATGTTGTCGTCCCTTCTGACAATGTACCATCGGACAAATCGTCTACACTCCAGAAGCTGTTGACGACTGCATAAAGGTATAACAGTGGAAAAGAGAAGCTTCAAATGCTGCCTCAGGAGCATATCAGTCGTATCATTCAGTTCCTTTCCTTCAACATGACGCTTCAACGCCAGAAGTGGGCGGCTGGGATCTAACGGAAGGGAAGAGTCGGTGTCGATCGAGCCGATAGGAACTTCTGAAGAAGGGTATATGGTACTGCATACAAACTCAAATTCCAGAGGAAGTTGTCCAGTAAGATCGACCGAGTGTTGCGAGAAAAGAAGGTATTCTTGAAGAATACATAGGCGCACAGGACGCCAAATATCCTTGTCCTTTAACTGGTGAAGAAGGTGTTGAATTCCTTCTACGTTGGACCGCTGGAATCGGTTACGATATAGACGGAAGATTTCGTCGAGCTTCCATTTTAAACCAGAGGGGATACAGCTAACCAATGAGCTTCCGGGGGAGATGTAGATTTCAATGCTTGTAACCCTCAACAGTAACCTGTGCAACATAAAAACATTGGGCCGACTCCAGGTTGTGGTGACCGCATTCGGGTTGTAGATGTTCACTAATTCTTCTAACATGTCGATAGTGCTGCGAACACTATAAAGCCAGTTAAGTCGTACCATTGCTAAGGAGGCTGACCACATATCCTTGCCCAGTATAAGCGTCGATGTGTCCAGAGTACGAACAGTAGAAAATGGGAATGCCGTGACATATATTGACATCAGATCATGAGCAAGCCAACAGTGTAGAGGGGCATGGGAAGGTCGCTGATTATGACTTTTTTTATTATTAAGGTCTATGGAGGCCAAAGCTAGCGACCATATAGCCCGAGGACACGTTAATGAACACCTTGTTCGAAATTCATCTGTCCAGGACCCGGACTTCGATAAGAATCTCAGGATGCGTGATAAGACATTGGCCTCCGGGTCAACAGGTGTTAGAAGAGGAATGACAAGCTCTATGTTATCTCCACGTAGGCGATTATGACTGCTTGGGTCATAGATAGCGTCCGGGATTGCCTCAATGAAAGGAAGCAGTTCACCGTCATCGATTGACGATTTCATGGTATAATCAACCGCTTTTCTGTCGCGTTTAGCACGTTCGGCAGTTTTTTGCATTGATTTTTCCAAAATAGCTTGAGTCAACGTTATCCCCTCTTGAACAGGGAGCTCGTGAGCCCGTGCCAAAAAACCTCCGAAAGAGTTTCCGAACCGCCAAAGTACTCCAGACAGCGGTGTACGATAGGGAGAGTTGAGAAAAATAAGTGGTAGGAACGTAAGCCCAACATAGACTGCGAGGAAGACGATTAGAACGCCTGCCATGACATAGGTCAACGGCCGGTTCACAGGAATAAGGAAGGCGACCAGACCCCCGAAGAACAGGAAGAGGGAGATGTGCAGGAGCACCGGAATGATGTCCACGAAAGTATTCAATCCGAAATCTTGCATCCCAAAGTGCAGATACGCGACAACCCTAGCCCTTCGTACCAAAGATGGTTTCAACGTTGTTTTATGAATAAAATCGCGAGTCCATTGCTGAACAAACGTAGCAAGCAACGAGCAAGCCAATGCCAATGCAAGACTGAGGAACCAAAACATGTTACAGACCAGAGACGCTGTAGAGGGTTCAAAAGTAGACGAGGGCTCCAAGTTGGTCGTGCTGTTCGACAGCTGCCTGGAAATCTGCGACAGAAGGTCGACGGTTCTTTGAGCGGGGTCGTCCTGAAGAGTCTTATAACTCTCGATGATGAATGCTGTAAGACTAGCGGAATAAAGAGCAGACTTGGAGAGTTTTTTGAGATACATCAAGCTCAAGAGACTGCAGTACGCACGAAAATGAGTAGAGCCTCCATATCGGCCTTCCACTCTTTGAGTAACTTTTCATCATACTCTTCTGCTTGATCGATAAAAACCTTCCATAGCTTTGAGCATGCTTCGTCGTCTTCAGATAATTTGGACGCTTTTACGACGGTATTGAAACTTCACACTATGTAACGCATTGAATGTTTAAAAACTTACCTCGGCTGTGACGACTCATGAAGTTATACTCTAAAATTCCCTCAAGTTTAAAATCTTCTAGCGAAGCTCTCGACAAACGGCCAAGATGGAGAACTGAAAAGGATACGCATCAATTGAAAACCACTTGGTAAGTTTGCGAGTAGCTCTCAACCTCTCAACAACTGGCAGGAAAGAGCATTTCTCACCTCTTCCGAGTCGCAGAATGAGGTCCATTGCGCCCATTAACAAAAGGTGTAATTGATGAACTGGTTGAACGAAGTGTAAGTTGGAGCGGTCAAACACCGTGTCACGTCCACCTTGACACCTTTCTCAATGCACCTCAAAACACCGTCAAAGCGTCCCACAGCTTCAGCTTTGCCTTCCTTCTTTCTAGATAATGTATATATGCTCGGACACACTCAGCAGCATATAGCCTGCATTTCGCTCTCTTTCTTGTTGTCCTGCCTTTTCATACTATATCTCACTTAGAGCTCAGTAGCCCTTGGCTTCACTCTACCTCTTTTTCACAACCAAAACAGATTTCTCAATCTCATTCAAGAGCACCAGTGATCCGGTTTTCAAGAGTCGCTTGACTGGCAAGACTGTTTCTTGTGATACTATTCCTCCGGAAATCCTTGCTGCGCTACTCTATCCCCACTACACCATCTTGCATCCCCATTCAGATCTCACCTGTTCCTTCCGAATCACCCTTCACTAGTTTTGATCAACCTCCGGTCCTCTTCGACTCCTCGAGCCACATCTCGTGCAGAACTTTTTGCCGATTGCAACCCTTCAATGTCAGAGGTCCCACCAGCTTCTGGTCCTTCAAGCTCATCCTCTTCCCCTTCCATGACTGATGTTTTGGCGTTACTGGCCCCAAACCAGCAATTTATGGCGACCCTTCTCGCTCAACAACAGATCCAATCTACTCAGAAGACCCTCGAGGAACCTAAAGGTATGAGGTTGCGTACTATATATACTGGTGGATTATCCCAACAGTGCAGCTCTTAATGGCCATGTACGTATGTTTTTCTTTCTTGCTCGCCTTTTGTTGGCCCTTTGGAGTAAAGAAACACCATCTTACTACTTTCCTTAGGTTCATCATAGATACACGGCAGTATTTCCTCCATCGTTTCATGCACGTCAACAAATGGTTCTATAAACACTTTCACTCATGGCACCATCGTTTATACGTCCCCTATGCGTTCGGTGCTTTGTACAATCACCCATTGGAGGGATTCGCTCTAGACTCGCCTGGTACAGAGTACCTGACCGGCATGACGACTCCACAAGCGCTAGTGTTATTCACTGTGTCAACGTTCAAGACTGTGGATGGTCACTGCGATTATAAGCTACCGTTTGACCCTCTGCAGCTGATGAGCGGAAACAACGCAGATTACCATGACATTCACCATCAGGTGTGTAGGATTTACGTTGAGTTTTTAGACCTTTCTTGGCTAATTACACTATGACTCATAGCAAATCGGTATCAAGTCCAACTTTGCCCGGCCTTTCTTCATCCACTGGGATGTCCTCCTTGGCACGCGGATGACCCGAGAGGAATTAGAGCTGAGGAGAAGAAAAGGGAAAGGAGAAAAGGCCAGTAAAAACGCTCTCGAATAACCGAGTCAACTCCGGTCGCTCATCACTGTCAACATCATTGTCTGGACTGTCATTTTGGAGGACCATTCGTGTTATTTAAGAGCCAGCATCAGTTTGTCTGTACTTGCCGTTCATCCTTTGTCTTGATTACTTATCGACCCTCGACTCGCTATGTGACACATTTTCTATCATATCTGCCTGGTGTTTTTCGGAGGCTAGATTCGTTTCCTTTTAAATCTTCTAACCATGTGTATATCGTACGTTTTCCTTGTTAATCAATTGGTTAATACATTACACGCGCCTTTGACCTCCTTTCCGTATTCTGACGTCCTTATCGAGGCCGTACGCTGTGGGATAGCACTATGTAGACGGTCCAAGGACAGGGTATTTTCCCGGCTCGGGGATTCAACCAACAATGGTGCGAAAGATGGTTTGCAGTCTAAACGTCTTTTCTTTCCGGCTGCCACCATGCTACATTTACATCCCAGGCCACTGACATCTCTAACTTCTGCATTCACTCACACCCATTTCCGTTTATTTTCAGCGCTCTCCACACCTCCAGCACCGCCGAATGGAGAATCCGTCAATTCGACTTCCTCCTCTTCTGCCTATACCTCGACATCATCTTCCTCCTCTTCCGCTTCTTCTTCTGCAGTCTATAACCCGACAATACCTTTCGCATCCTCGTTCAACAGGAGGACCAGGGCGAGCGCAAAAGCGGCCCTTTTCTACCACACCCCGAGCCGGAGAATTTCACTTCGACACTCATCAGTTTGTGCAGCGTCTAGAACACGAAGGAGTGGATCGGGCACAAGCAGAAGGGATCATGACTGCGATGGCTAAGTTATTGACGAGAGTATACGGAATACGACCAGTAATATGGTCACGAAAGCTGAGCAGGAGAAGGTGTGTGCTACGAGTTTGTTTCTTATATTTTTCTCAGTGCTCATCGAATCCTAGTTTTTCTTTTCACTCTTTTGTCGTACTGACTTTTGCTCACTGACTGTCTTGGTCACTCCCGCTGTGTCCCTTTTTTTCTTTTTGCCCCCTAGCACCCCTGCACTCAACAAGTCGATTTCGCTCAAATCAAATCCGAACTCCAACTGATGGAAAAGAACGATTTGGCGATGATCAAAGCCGAGAACGACCGACTCGTGAATGACATTTGAGAAACTCAAACAACGATTGAGAGAAGAAATCACTCGGACCCAGGCCGGCGTGAGGTTGGACTTGAATTTGGAGAAGGGGAGGTTGAGAGAGGAGACTTCCGGTCAGGACCAGAAGATGGAGGTGGAGTATAAGATTGAACAAGAGATTGCGGTTTTGAGAACGGCGATTCAAGCGAGTAAGGCGACGACGTTGCAGTACTTGGTTGGTATAGGTATGTGGTTTGGGATTTTTGGGTGCTCACGAATGCTTATTATTTTTTGTGTAGTGACTGGTGGTGCGGCACTATTGATGGCTTATCTACGTTTCAGGTCATGATACTTGCGTTTCTCGCAATGCTTTATCGTTGAACTCATGTATGTACTTGTACACGATATCCTATTTTTATATTCCCATAATATGAATTTTTGGAGGTAACTGATGATCTTGAAGCTCTGGGCACGCCGCAGCTGGATCAGACCTCGGGAACTCTATCTAGTATGCATATCTAACCTACGCAAGAAGAGCCATGGCTAGTAGAAAGGGTGATTGACAGTCGCTGTTACCGACAACATTAGCTATAGGACCCGAGATTTCGACAAATGGTGAAAGTACAAGTGATAGCTCACCTACAAGGTAAAACCATGTCAAACTCGGACTTGCCTTTCCAAGTTGGGCCCGGGCATTGACAAGAGTTCTTGACAGTATCTGAGCAACGCGTCTCTTGTCTCTGCTCTGTCCTTTCTATACCTCGAATCCACTCCTACAAATTGTTCTGGACTGAGGCCAGGGGTATTTTTGGGTTCGCGGAATTGCGATATTGCGTCTGAAATAATTTTCGCGGATGACCGAGATGTGATCCAACGCCATCGTATGGTCGCATCTTCTTCCTGTGTTTGATCACAAAGAATACTCATCACTTCATGCAGAGTGAGGACTAGACTTTGAGTTTTCTCCGATTGTTCGCTTTCAATAGTCCTCACGAGCCTTGCGATACTATTGGCAAACAAGAGTTGACTCGTCTCGTGAACGACGATCGGAATCGACGAATAAGTCCGAAACCACATCTTTTGCAAAACACCGCGATAATGACGAGAAATTCTTGTGTCACAGGATAAATTCATGTATCGAGAGACAACAGTAGTTAACAGAGGGTCTCCACATGGTTCGGGGTCTATTGAGTCGATGGGAGGGAAATGGGGAAGAAGACAGGTTTGCAAAACACCGCGACAATAACGAGAAAATTTTGTGTCACAGGATAAATCCATGTATCGAGAGACAATAGTAATTAACAGGGTGTCTCTACATGATTTGGAGCCTATTGAGTCGATGGGAAGGAAATGGGGAAGAAGATAGGTTTGACACAGGCTGACTCCGATCTGGTGTACCAAGTGTCGAGGAAGAGAGCGAGCGTGAGGGCTATTAGGTGCCGCAAGGCGGAAACCGACCACAAGATCCAGTAAAATTTTGAAGAACGCATATCCCTCTCCCTGCTTGAACATTGTCTGGGATGGTGTGTTGGCCAAAGTGATGAACAATTCAGGGAGGAAAACCAGGACCTTGGCTCTCCACCAGAAACCAACTCTCAATAATATGAAAGCCGTTCTAAAACTTGAGTCGGATTCTTCCGTCGTGTTTTCTTCGGGAGATTGTACATCTTCAACTTGGATACATTCACCTAGGCGACGGATGTCGTTCACATCAAAGTCAGTCCACCGAGCCTGTCGAGCTGAGTTGCTGACGTTGTCGTCCCTTCTGACAATATACCATCGGACAAATCGTCTACATTCCAGAAGCTGTTGACGACTGCATAAAGGCATAACAGTGGAAAAGAGAAGTTTCAAATGCTGTCTCAGGAGCATATCAGTCGTATCATTCAGTTCCTTTCCTTCAACATGACGCTTCAACGCAAGAAGTGGGCGGCTGGGATCTAACGGAAGGTAGGAGTCGATCGAGTCAATAGAAACTTCTGAAGAAGGGTATATGGTATTGCATATAAACTCAAATTGCAGAGGAAGTCGTCCAGAGAGATCGACCGAGTGTTGCGAGAAAAGAAGGTATTCTTGGAGAATACAAAGGCGCACAGGACGCCAAATATCGTTGTCCTTTAACTGGGGAACAAGGTATTTGATTCCCTCTATGACTTCGGAAAGCTGGGTTGAGGTATTTCCTTGACGGAGGATTTCGTCGAGCTTCCGTTGTATATCAAAGGGAATACAGCTAAAGCCCGATGAGCCTCGGGGAGAGATGTAGAAACTGATGCTTGTATTCATCGATATGAGATCTTTGCAGATCTCAATTGCACGCGCGAACCGACTCCGGATTTCAGCTGAGGTGATCGCATTCGGGTCCAATATGAAGTTGTTGGTGTTCACTAAGTCTTCTAACATGTCGACAGAGCTGCGAACACTATAAAGCCAGCTAAGTCGTACCATTGCCAAGGCTGACCACATATCCCTGCCAAGTATAGGCGTCGATGTGTCGAGAGTACGAACAGTAGAAAATGGGAATACGTATATTGACATCAGATCATGAGCGAGCCGACGGTATTGAAGGATATGTTCAGGACTCAACCGCAGTCGCTGACTGTTGGCGTCTATGGAGGCTAAAGCTAGTGACCATATAGCCCGTGGACACGTTAATGAACACCTTGTTCGAAATTCATCTGTCCAGGACCTGGACTTCGATAAGAATTCCAAGATGCGTGATAAGACATTGGCCTCCGGGTCAACAGATGTTAGAAGAGGAATGACAAGCCCTATGTTATCTTCACGTAGGCGATTAGGACTGCTGGGGTCATAGATAGCGTCTGGGATTGCCTCAATGAAAGGGAGCAGTTCATCGTCATCGGTTGACAATTTCATGGTATAATCAACCGATTTTTCGTCGCGTTTAGCACGTTCAGCAGTTTTTTGCACTGATTTTTCCAAAATAGCTTGAGTCAATGTTATCCCCTCTGGATCAAAGAGCTCGTGAGCCCGTGCCAAAAAACCTCCGAACGAGTTCCCGAACCGCCAAAGTACTCCAGACAGCGGTGTGCGATAGGGAGAGTTGAGAAAAATCAGCGGTAGGAACGTAAGCCCAACATAGACTGCGAGGAAGACGACTAGAACGGCTGCCATGACATAGGTCAACGGCCGGTTCACGGGAAGAAGGAAGGCGACCAGACCCCCGAAGAACAGGAAGAGGGAGATGTGCAGGAGCACCGGAATGATGTCCACGAAAGTATTCAATCCGAAATCTTGCATCCCAAAGTGCAGATACGCGACAACCCTAGCCCTTCGTACCAAAGATGGTTTCAACGTTGTTTTATGAATAAAATCGCGAGTCCATTGCTGAACAAACGTAGCAAGCAACGAGCAGGCCAATGCCAATGCAAGACTGAGGAACCAAAACATGTTACAGACCAGAGACGCTGCAGATGGTTCAAAAGTGGACGAGGACTCCAAGTCGGTCGTGCTGTTCGACAGCTGCCTGGAAATCTGCGACAGAAGGTCGACGGTTCTTTGAGCGGGGTCGTCCTGAAGAGTCTTATAACTCTCGATGATGAATGCTGTAAGACTAGCGGAATAAAGAGCAGACTTGAAGAGTTTTTTCAAAATTCAGATACATCATGCTCAACAGACTGCAGTGGAGAAGACGCACGAAAATTAGTAGAGCTTCCATATCGGCCTTCCACTCTTTAAGCAACTTCTCGTCATACTCTTCTGCTTGATCTATAAAAACCTTCCATAGCTTTGAGCATGCTTCGTCGTCTACGGTGGGTTTGAACGGGCCTTTTGTGACGGTATTGACTCGGAAACTTCGCACTAAGACATTAAATATTTGAAAACTTACCTCGTTTTTTATGACTGTCCGAGTCATCAAGACTTATAGACTCCTCAGAACTCAGAGGCTCCTCAGAACTTATAGGCTCTTCAGGATCTTTCAACGGAGCTTTCGGCAAACGGCCAAGATGGAGGACTAGGAAGGATACGTTTGTAAGTATCTCTCAACCTCTCAACAACTGGCAGGAAAGAACATTGCTCACCTCTTTGGAGTCGCAGTATGAGGTCCATTGCGCCCATCTATTAATGGAAAAACCAGGTTTCATGTCCTCGAATTTATTTGTCAAACACGAGCGACGTCTATGTTGAATTATACTTAGAAGTTATAGCCCCGGATATGCATGATTGATAGACCATTAGTGACTGCAGTCCGAAAGCACACGGAACCTCGTGACCCAGACGGTCTAACGTAAGGTTTATTTCCTCCAAAAAGGTACATATCCTAGTAAGTTTATAGATACGTAGTGTAGTAAAAATACAATCAGAATCATTGATGGTTCGCAAAGTTATTGTACAGTAACATCCTAGGTAGAAAACAGACAAAAGGAAGGGCTCGAGACAAGACACAGAATGAGAGTTGAAGAGATTTAAAATAAATGAAGGTAACGACGACGTCCGGTAGACACGAAGGGACTTTGTAAGTACAATATGATCTGCAGTATCTGTGTAAGCACAAAAAAAACTATCCACTACGCACACGACACAACTCGAAGA
>ML179101.1:127144-251133 GCA_004369135.1 Dendrothele bispora CBS 962.96 | reverse complement strand
GAGAGAGAGAAGCGTAGAAGGTGGGAGTAAAAGGTAAAGGAACGGAGAACTCCTAGGTACGTATATATATAAGTAGAGAAGATGGTCATGTGACCGCGTCAGTAAGTAGCTAGTAAGTAGCTAGTCGTAAACGATACGTTTACAAAAGCCTACATACCCACAGTCTCGATGTCCAAACTAAAGTTCCAGCAAGACCCAAAATGATTAAAGTATTTAATCAACACACCGTCGAACTAAAAGTGTTGAACTGAGGAAAGAGAGCCAACCTCGGGTAAACAGGTCCATCACCGACTCGTCTTCGAATAGCCTGGATAATATTATCGACACCATAGTCATCGAATGGCCTGAAACACAACAGTTTCGTCATGTCGTACATAGTCTGGACCCCAATATTAATAACGTCGATGGTGGGTAGAGAAAGACAATTTCCGGAAACAACGTCTAGATACTCACAGACATCTTATTCCGAATTCCACCATGGATACTCGTGTTCGTAATAAGTTGTTCTTCCCAAGCGATAGTAAAATAAGACCCATGAGTAATACGTTCTTGATCTATTCGGCCTTCAGTCGTCCATGCCATGTGCATCAAAGTGACACTTCCACTGGCCCGATGTTTCTGGCCAGCAAAACATTGGGCAAAAGGTATTGCAAAAGAATAAATTTATTGAAAGAAAAAGGTAATGTTTGCCACTGAATATACTATTCAAATAAATGACCAAATAAACAAAGAATCAAGTATGAAAAAGGAAAAGAATGCCACTCACTATTCATAAAATTTGCCACTCAATAAAGTGAAAAAATAGATGGTGAAACAAAGAAACTTTCTCAAAGGAAAAAGTGAAAGAATGCCACTCAAGATTTTTTAAGTTTCGCGGTTGTCATGACAACTTATTGTAATCGTCATGGCAACCGTGAAACTTAAAAAACCTCGAGTGGCATTCTTTCACTTTTTCCTTTGAGAAAGTTTCTTTGTTTCACCATCTATTTTTTCACTTTATTGAGTGGCAAATTTTATGAATAGTGAGTGGCATTCTTTTCCTTTTTCATACTTGATTGTTTGTTTATTTGGTCATTTATTTGAATAGTATATTCAGTGGCAAACATTACCTTTTTCTTTCAATAAATTTATTCTTTTGCAATACCTTTTGCCCAGTGTTTTGCTGGCCAGAAACATTGGGCTAGTGGAAGTGTGAATGACAGAGACAGGTCCATAGATCTTGGAGAGCGGAGGATTGGAAGGATCTAGTGAGTGATCATCGTTAACAGCAATCGAGGAACAAGACTCAACGCACAGTCATAGTAGTATGATCTCCACCAAGGGTGACAATTCTGGGATGTTCATTCCCGACCTCGGCCATGAACGCGGTCCGAATGTTGTACGCTGCAGTCCTGCCCCCAGGAGCCGATCTGTTAAGTAGTGTGTCAGAGTGTGTCGTAAGCTGCTTCCATCTGGTCCAGTGCTTTTGCATTGTCCATCGGAGTGATAGGTGCCCATGATTGACCTCAAACTGAACGAAAACCTCATAATAACCCGCACCGGCTACCCACATCTCCGCAGTCCAAAATACCAGCTCCAAACTCGCCAGGATCAGTTTGCCATCCAAAATCCCGCCACCAAAGTTCGGCGGGAGCACCACCGTGAAGTCTCTTGCTTCTGACTCTTATCGCATAGGGACCACCTTACACTTGGACGATAACTTGTGGTAGTGTCGAATGGAAAACCAAGAATAGCGATGTCGAAAGTTCTGGAAGCGTCTTTGAGGTAAGGAAGATGAGCGCAGCTCAGTATCTCGGTATAACTGAGGTCGTGTTGGGAACCATATTTAGATAACAAGGATTCGTTGGGTAAGACTTCTGGGCTGTGAGTTGTATCCACGGAAGACGCAGGAGCTAGTGAAAAAGACAGAAAGAACAGACTGGAGAGAGACATAGCGGTCGACAACACAGTCGGAGATCAAAAATATGAGCACTGTTCACTCGAAGACAAGGAAGACCGCGGAACATCCAACGGGGTCTTGATTAATGATTTCTGAAGTCTTTTGCCGCCCGCAGTCAGCATAACCTGCGACTCAAGCAAAATACACAGACCAGTTAGCTAGAATGCCCATTGACACAAGTCCGTTAGGAGTCCTAGGACCTTTGAAGAAGGCAATAGTGATCACGGGTGCATCACATGCAGCCCAAATCCTGCCCAGCCCTCAAGTGTCAGTCACACGTAACTAGTCACAAGCCGGCTACAGTCTCATTTCGTTCAATTCGGACGGGGGTGTGACCTGTGACCAGGTGAATGACTTGAGAATTTCGGCAGTTGAGCGTGTGACCTGTGACCTACCACAAATTTCGGCCAGCTCTCATTTTCCAGGATTTGAAGGCACTGCTAGTACTGCATGCCGTTTTGATTTTTTTTACTTAACCAATTACAGGAGACTCTCTGAGAGTAACCAGCAGAGATAAATTCTGTAATTTTGGAGGTTGTGACCATTCCGTATAAAATTTCAGCAGCTTGGTCTGTGACCAGTGACCTCTGTGACATTTCGGTCAAAATGGATGTCCTGTGACCCGTGACGTCCGAATTGAACGAAATGAGACAGTATGAGTTTTCATCGACGTTTTCCGAATGGCCACCGAATCAATGATCCTTAGGTACCTCTGCGGCTGTATACCTCACTACTCACTCGGAATCCCCCAAAGGAGCCGTGAAAACACCGGCCATAGATGCGGACAAGAACCAGGAATATAAGACGGAAGTCAACCGAAAATCTGTCGTGTAATATCGTGTCATTTCAATGTTGTTTTTCGAATCTCATCAGCCATAATGACAAGATTCGGCTGAGCTCCGCGATTCTCAACCACACAACAGGCAGTTGCACTTCTCGATTTCAATGTCGTTCAATCTTGGCGAGGAGAGACGCATTACTCATCCTATCCATACATCGCAGCCAGACTTGTCCGCGTGCTTTCTCGCCGCAGTACCGGCATACAGCGGAATTTCAAAATTTGAGGTGGCCCTTTGTTCCTATTTCACAACAAATCTCAAACCATGACCACGACCATCTCCGAAGAGTTGCTCTCTCTACACCACGGCTGTGACCCAAAGCAGCTCACCAAAATTTCCAACATCTTTCAGGTGGAGAAAGACATTGAAGCTTTCCACTCTGCCATTCTCGAATCCTCGGATATCACCAGCGATCCTGCCCAAACCCTCCGGGAACGTATTGTCTTTCCTGGACAGGATCCCATTGGTGATGAGCCAGCTATCGAATCTACCTGTTGGAACCTCCTTGGTATCATGTTGTAAATACCAATTCGGAGGAACGTTGTGAACTCGAGAATCCAATTGGAAGTGAGACGGAGGTTAGAGAGGGAAGGGAGGAATAGACTTCGGGCGTAGGAGGTTGAGTGACATGCTCATATTGTTGTAATGAGCTGGAGGGTGCCAGTCGATTTTTTCTAGTGGAGGAGAGATACTTATATATAACATAACAAAAAACTATCCATTGAATGAATTATAAGTTACTTTTGGATGAACTAACCTCCAAGTCAGAAAGCAAACATTATATTGAAAATAATATTAAGTCAACAGGTACATCAACAGACTCTTACTATGTAGTCTTAACTCATTGAAAATAAAGTAACCAATGAATGTATCAATAGACTCTAACTATGCAAACTTCCAAGAATCAAAACTCCACCACATAGCCCTAAGCCCTTATCCAGCCACTCGCAACTATCATATGGTTAAACAAAGCACAGTAAGTCACAAAAAGCCAGACACCCAAGACAGTACACATACATACCTCAAAAACAGAGCACAACTGGATATACATTCCAAGAACAAACAGGTGAGACATATGACTAGAAAGGAAGGAACAGTTGAGTATTTGATAGTGAATCTTAAGTGAGAGTGAGTCGGGTGGATAGAAAGTGAAGTATGAGAGGCCCTGGGGAGAGGGAAACTCAAAAGGGAACAAGGACTTGATGTTGACTATTGAGTATGAGTGGGTGAGGTGGAAAAATAGACCATGGAACACAAGAGGAAAACAAGGGGAACAGTAACTCTGAAGCAGTGAATGACTCAGAGTGTCTTTGGATTTGCCATGCTGGCAGTATAGATGAAAGAGGGACATGCAACAAAGAGTTGAACCATAAAACTTTAACCCCATTTCTCACTAAACAGAGTTCAAGCAAGCATATTTCTAGCTTGGAAACTACTTTGGATATGCAGTGGTATTACCATATATGGAAGGAGCAGCAAAATCCAGAACATGGTCTCCGTCAAATTTGACTTGGAGGACAAATTGTCTTACAGATTTGTTCCTTTCTTGAAAACAAACATTTCTGTAAGACAGATTAGAAAACCGTGGAAATTTGCGTCCTCCCAGGCCGTTATACAAAGGTAGCGGCGACTAAGCGAGGTGCAACATAAAATCCATATGCTTGCGTGGATCAAAAAATGACACAAAGTTCCGCGCGGATGCTAAGACAGGGCAAGTTTCCGCGGTTTATTTTTGCTTCGGATTCCAATTTTCGTGGCATAACCGTGGCATAACCAAGTCACATCAGCGGGAAAATTTTGCGAATGCATTCCGATCTCAAATGCAAACATCTTGTAAATCTAAAAGCCAGCGGCAAAAACCAGGTACGCGGCTATAGCTTGATGGAGCCGAGGTCCGCACTGATTTTGAAAGCGGTGAGCTCCAGGCTAGGTGTTTTTACGAATTGTCTAGGTCACTCGCGATGCACGGCGGTAACTACAATTCAATGTCTAGGTATTCCAATGGCGTCAAATTTTTGACTGCCTGATTAGCAATTTCAGAAGCCTGCGGAGTAGCATAGAGAAAATTCCTTCCCTCTTTGTTTTTACAATTGAATAAAATAATATAAAAGATACGCCATTGCACTTGCTATCATTACCACCCAAAGTTAAGACCTCCACAATGCGCTTCATTATCACTGTCGCCCTCTCCTTGGCTGCCTTCATTAGCTTTGCCGTAGCTTCACCGGTTGTGACTCCACTCGAAGCTGAGGCTGGGCTAGTACAGAAGCGGCAATGCACACCACAAGGTGGGTACAGTGTTATGGCCCTAAAATTATTGTTCGTAACTTGACTGAAAATTCTAATAGGTGCCTTCTGTGACAATGGCGCTGCAGGTTGTTGCACTGGACGTTGCTGCATCAGTGAGTTCCCTGTCGTGTGATTTACAAGCACTTGGTTAACCATGTACGCGTAGCTGGCCTGTGCTGCTAGAGGGTATCATCACTCTCGAGGCCTTTTTGTAAGGGATATGCCCAAATGCGAAGATTCAGTGTCCATCCATTCCCTTTCTTATTGCTCTCCTCGACATCTTCTATGTTGGGAATGCCTATCTGGCATATAAATCCAATAAAATATATTTTCTTCTGACCACATGCGAGCATGCTGCTTATGCTGAAGCAATTCCTTAGAATCAACTTAGTTGAAGACCTAGTATAGTTTAGTGGCGGCTTGTAGCCAGTTATGAGGTCCGAGCTTGCGACCTTACAGACTGAGTTGCGACCAGTCAGTCAGAATACATTTCACCTCTTTCGTTGTAGAACACCGTTGAGTTGTTGCCTCAGACACTTCTTGTCCAACTTCCTCCGACTTTGGGTGCTCCAGCTGTTAGTGTTCAGGATAAATGGATAGATAAAACGTTTGATTAGACATAGCTACTGATGGGTAATAGAGGTAGAAATAGTAGACATACTAGCAGATGCGAGACTCTGGTCCGTAATTTATCCTGGTATACACTCGATGATCATATGCCGATACTTGACGAGATGTTTTCTGGAGGGGACCCAAACACCAAGTCTAAAGGAGACAATATTATTACTGGATGTCATATCAAATCCAGTATGTATGTATGTGGTTTGCTGCAATAGGATCTGTTGATATAAGCACGGAACTTTCCAGGTCAGATGTGGGATTTGGACAGAATTACTTATGTTTGGAAGAACCTGGATAAAGGTACTTGCGAATTGCTATGGGCCATGTTGAAATACTACCAATATCGACTGGAGTAATCAGCGAAGTCAAGTAAAACTAGGACTGAAGATTAATGATTACTGTAAGAACCCCTTGTGTCACCGCATGCACTTATCCCGACACCATTTTCGTCTTATTTCAGACATACAAGGGCCGTGTCCTATTATCAGTCGAACTAGAGGATGATATGGACGTACAAGCAAGGAGATAGATTCCTAAGCAAAGTACACAGACAATAGCATAATCATTGAGTCCGTAGGTAATAATAAGGTGGGATACTAAAGTTGAGCATTGTTTGGTTCCGCTCTGAAACACATAGTCGAGGCCAGGTGGTGGAGGTCCTTGGTTTTGACATGTCATTTGAGGTGAAGGGTCAAATATTGTTGCATTGTCAAGGACTCGAAAGAGGGGCAAGCTTAATTCTGTAACTACTAACTTGAGGATGAGTCCAACGGGAGGGCGTAGACAAAGAAAGCCTATATACCCAACACGTTGCTTAAAATACATCGATAAGGTCAAGGAAGAATAAAAACAGTGTAGAACTCGTCCTGGTGTGAACATATCGAGCTACGAGATGACAGGGTCATGGAAATGCACCAAACGCCGTAAATGTTAGATAAACATGACAAAAGAAGGGTAGAACGCACCTTGGACCGTCACCCGGGAGAACTGGTAGAAACTACAAGGTAGAGCACCCAGCCTCTGTGCCCCGCCAAGCGACCTTCAGTATGAATGACGGACTAATGTAAAGGATCGGGGGAGACCGGTCAACTTTGACGTTGAGCACTGGTGGAGGCCGCGGTGACAGGAAACTTTTCTTGCCTACGTGCACGTGCTTCTCGCCGCATTACCGGCACGCGGCGGAATTTCGAAATTTGAGGTGGTTCTTTGTTCTGGATGACTCCTATTTCACACAATGTCACAAACCTCAGACCATGACCACGACCATCTCCGAAGATTTGCTCTCTCTACACCGTGGCTGCGACCCAAAGCAGCTCACCAAACTATCCAACGTCCTCCAGGTGGAGAAAGACATCGAAGCTTTCCACTCTGCCATTTTCGAATCCCCGGATATCACCAGCGACACTGCCCAAGTCCTCCGAGAACGTATTGTCTTTCCTGGACAGGATCACATCGGTGATGAGCCAGCTATCGAATCTACCCATGCGTCGTCTATTCACTATTCCTCTGCTCACCATTTCGTGAGGCGATTTTGGTACGGTGTCATCCCCGTCGACAGCGGCAAGGTCGAGTCCCAGACCGCCGGAAATCCTGGAAAAGACTTTTATCCTCTTTTCATCGAATGCAGGAGTATCGATATGTCAATCGCATATTTGACCGGCGCTCTTGACAGTTCACAGGCGAGTTTGCTCGTTCGATATAGATTGAAGAAAAAGGCGTCTGTGGGAAACTATAGTGATCCTGGAGATACTAAGGACAGTTACGATGCTGGAGGAGTGTGGGAACGGTTCGAAAAGCTCATAAAGGATATTGGCTTGGAGGGACAAATAGAGCCGATGGATTTGATTGATTTGTTGATCAGGGAAGAGTTCCCGTTGTATAGGAAGACGCACTTTTATATCAAAGAGGGTGATGGTGAGAGTGTTTCGTTGCAGGATGTTATTTGCGATGGACTTGTAAAGGCGAAGGACGAGCGTCTGGAACTTCTACGTAGGCTGCCGCCTTTTATGGTTCCTGCATCACTCTTTTTAGATACAGATACATAACTTGCGAAGCTTGCATCAGAGATACAATACTAGTAGTACTGTTTTTTTGAATTCAAATGTATGAAATCACGAGAGAACTCCGAGAATGTTTAGATAGCCTCCGAGAATACGGTTTGGGGAAGACAAGTTAATGCTCAGATTCGCACCCACCAATTCGATTGTGGATGGCACGGGGACAAGGTAGCCAACTTTAATATTCCTGCAGAGAGGGGTTCGGGGGATGATGAAGAGATAGCTGACGTGAAGAAAGGGTGAACCTTGTTATGTATGATCATGATATTGTCACTGGATTCCGGAATCGCTTCTACTCGTACTTTTCCAACACCTGAATCATTCTTTCCCACCTTCCACTATGCCACCCTGACACATCCTTCCACTCCTCACTATCCTTCCCAAACGATATCCTGATCCAGATCACAAACCACGCAAACGCAAAATCTGAGAGTACATTCAGAACGAATAAAATTGATGGAGTAGAAGTGATGTGGCTCTATACAGGTAGGCCCTTTTCATTTGTGCGTCTGGAAACGTTGGATGCATGCCTTGATTTCTATCATTTTATAGCATGATACTTGGTGGCGCAGTACTTTTAATGTTGCCAGGCTGTTGATTGCGCTGAAGGTGATGGCGAAGGTTTAGAATGTGGTAAGATATTTGTATTCGAAAATCCAGGGCTGAAAGTGTTCACTGGATTGTCGTAGAGCGGTGAGACTGAATTTTGCTGAGCCGCTGCCAGTGCATGATGGGGACCATTGAAAAAAGAACTCTGGAAATTTGAGTTGGTACATGACTCTCGAGTTAAAATCTCTTTTGCTCCAGTTCATTTCTGCTGTGATTTTCCCGGATCTCTGTATCTCCGTTTGAAAATACCAACCTTACTAATCTATTTGGACAAAGAGGAGCGTTGTAGTCTGCGCAGTGGTATGTGGGTCATTGAGGCAAGTACGTATCTACTCGGCTCTTGTGGCACACCTTGTGGTGGCCTACAATCTGGTAAGTATCTCATACATTTTAGAATCTAGTGACGGGAGTATTTTCACTACCGTGCTGTGGTATTGTGCCATATGGCGACGCAAGTCGGCGAGCAAGAAAAACGCAGGAGAACATACAAGTATTTGCGAATGAATCTCACCAAATATCATATCTTCCATTCGGAGCCGCAAGGTTTAGCAAACTTTTTTCATTTCATTCTAATCACATCGTCAGGGCTAGATTTCGACTCATTAGATGACAGATTAACCTTTGTAATCCCTGTCTCTCTCTATTCAAGTTTGGGGTTTGGGGATGTGATGACTAGGCAGTTTCGGCGATATTTCGCGGGTGCTTGACTGCCTGAACTCGGGACCACATAAGTACGTATGTCTTTTTTTTTTCATATAAACGCATTCGGGTTTGTCGCCGTTGTATAGAACTCGATAGGTAAGTACGGAACTCCTTCTCCGTGGCTCGACTTTGCAGAAATCAAAAGCTAGTTCTGTGGTGTGGCTGAGGAGGACGGGAATCATACCTTTCTGGCTTCTAATTGCGCCTAAACTAACGAATCTGTACACATTCTCACGGGCTTAACGGCGCTTGCTTTCCAAGCTTCATTAGTCAACCTTGAGCTTGCTTACTATACTTCACTCTGGCTAGAGACATCAGATACAGTAGAGCAGAGCGCTGAGTAATGGTCGATGAAAACGTCACTTTGAGCAGGACTCTCATTGCAATCTGACGGTGGTGTTTGGAATCAGGTACTATTGACTACTAGCGGTGAAAATCAACGTGTGACATATTCAATTAAGGCAAAACGATATCCATTTTTGGCACAAAGCCACGCAAATCATGTATGGGTAAGTGCACTTCATGTGGCCTGGAAGCTTACGGGTTTCTTTTCCTACTTTCCCCGGGAGCTTCTCGTAGAACCGTGGGGTTGATGAAAGTAAGTATAGGTCGTGACTTTACGTTGTCGCCTGATGTTACCATCATTATTTTGCAGTCGGCGGTGTTGTTTGGGTTATTTTTGATTGAGCCAAGAAAGCGTCATTTCTACGTGCCCTAGTCCGGCGAATCCTTCCTTCCTTAAGCAGGTCTGAGTTAAGTGCATGACAAAGCAATGGGTTCAACTTCAAATTAAAGCTGTTGACAGTTTCCTGTGACCACGGAAATCTTCATCTTTTGCGGCGCGGTAATCTGGTCCACTTATATACGATTAAATGTTTCGAGGAAGTCGAACCGTTCTGAAGTGATGATGGATTGTCCATCGATCCGGCAGTCGGCCGTAAAATGATATGGATGTCGGGTAATGAGGGAATATTCGGAATGTCGAGCCCTCTTCATTGTTCGAAAGTAGTCTGTAAACTGGAGATGTACAGAGGTGTACGGAGGTACCCCATCCGAGCCCCGACATGTGGTAACGAGAAAAGATGAGTTGTTCGATTTCATTAGATGCCTCTTCGGTCGGGACGAACACAAGTATGATACGTTCGAAATACGAATCCCGTTAACTGCGGACAGTGTGAAGATTTTTTCCTTAAGTTTTGGCTTCCTTTGCTTTGGAAAATACTGTGTATATGCCATAGTATCTTAGACTGGGTAAGGTTTCATCCGACGGTTACTATTTACGAGCCAAGATTCAAGAATGAGCCAGAACATCGTGCTGCTATTTGTTTTCGTTCCGCCCACACTCGGAAGAATGAGGAGGGAGAAAATATGACTTGTTCTTTTGCATTTAGCGAGTCAGAAGGAACAATTTGAGCCCTGGAGGGGCACCGTCAATTGGTGAGCGGATCGCTAAGGAATCATTTAGTCAGCTTTTTATGGCTTGTTCACGTGCATGCGACTTACAGAGGGCGCATCGGCTCTCGGGGTCAAGTTCTGCTTTGAAATCTTCATACGCTTATACCATCGCGCCCTATTCTGGCCATGGTATCGAGTCACAATATAGCTGTCGGGGTATATATATATATCTATGCTCTCGGCAGTATGTCCATTCCAAATTACGCGTCCTCCCTCCCAGTAGAGGTACAAGTTGTCCTAGTAATACCAACCTCCGAATAATATGACTACCAGCGTAAATCGCGCTTCAGGTTCAGGATCACTTTCAGGGTCATCTAGAGGCTCATTGTCACTTCAAAGAGGACGTGCTTGCGGGAATTGTAGGTATGTCAATGTCCATCGTGTCCGACACCTCTATGTTCAGAACTAACCGCTGAGCTTATAGGAAACGCAAAATAGCAAGCCAGCCTTTTCAAGACTAAGACGTTGATCTAATTGATCTTTCTCTAGAAATGTGATGGCCAAAGGCCCGTTTGTTCTCAATGCTTGAAGAGTGCAAGGCCAGGCGATGCCTGCGAGTATGTAGATGCGGGTAGAACCCATACTCAAGTACTTGAAGAAAAAATCTCGCGGCTAGAGGCCAGGATTCGCGAACTTGAGGAACCATTTGACGAAAACTCTGTGAAGCTTCACTCTCCTTATACTCAATCTCAAGGACGTTCATCATCGATGCCTACTGTAGTGGCGAGCTCATCTGAAGGCATTAGTCCAAGTAATGACGCCGTATCTTTATTTCAGTCTAACTCAAAGTAATCATACTCATTCCAGTGGTCTCGACATCGGCAACTCCCTCGCCACTGCCGAGTTCTGTGTCGCATTCAGATACCGCGATCCAGGAAGTAAGTTTGCAAGATCCCATCTATTACATTTTTTCCCCGTGAACTTAATTCATCTATCAATTTTAGGAGCCACCAGCCAACGTTACCCATCTATTGTAAGTGGCTTTGTTTTATTTTTTACTGTCCCCGCGAAGCTAATACACGAGTGCAGACTTCAGTCTTTTTTACCTCACGCAATAGAATTCGGTTTCTTCCTTAACATCTCCCGTTTTCAAGAGTCCGCACTGCGTCCTTTGCCACTGGGACATCATGCAAGACCTGCCCCAGCACTTTTAAGTGCTGTTTACCTATTAGGTCTTCATCTTTCAGGATCCATGGGAACGGAAATCAGTGTCCAGGAAAGCTCATTCCTTTCTCGCGCACTGTTACATGTCGCAAATATCCTCTCATCGTCTCACCCCCTTCGAATCATTCATGGAATACAATCTGAGATCTTATTGAGCACCTACTGCTTCCGTACAGGACGTATCTTGGAAGGCAAATACCACCTCACTGTAGCCACATCTCTGACACTCGGAGCAGGTTTCCATCACATACGATCGCAAACCACAAGTGTCTCATTATCCCTCAACCTTCAGAGTGTAGCCACACCGTTTCTGCCTGCCCCATCGGATCAGATTGAAGAAGGAGAACGTATTAACGCCTTCTGGACGACATTCGCTCTATGCAATACGTGGACGGTTGCTATCGGATCGCCTCTGTCAAGCGTGGTGTTCGAAAGTCATGGCTCAAGAATTGATACACCCTGGCCACTTGATATGCATGAATATGAACAGGTAGAGTTCTCTTGTACTTGGCAAACTCTGTTTGGGCGGTTTTCTTACTGTATGGTTCCCCAGGAGCGACTATCACCGGACCTTACCAGTTCTTCAACTGTCCAGAATTTCCTGAATCAGCGACCTTCGACATCGAGCGAATATTCGACAATGGCCATGTATGTCAAATCTTCTATCCTTCTCGAGAAGGCTGGAACTGTGGCTGCACTGTATACACCTGGTGCGTTCTCAATCTCGATCGATATCTAATAGCCTGCTAATATCGAATTTCTCACAGGCATGCAAGTCGAAGAAGCTAACCGTTTCGCTGGAGCTTTCGCTTCGTTAGACAGATTCATCGATACCTTTCACTCCACTCTAGCTCCGATCGAGCAGACGCACATCTCTTCCCCCCTCTTCGGTACTGTTCTCTTGACTCATACAATCACACACGCTGCCACAATACACTTACATGAACCGTTTGTTAACGAGAACCCACGATCCCAAAGCAAGTCCCTCTCCGCCGCTGAGGCTTGTGTGAATCTGCTTCGACAAATAGACATTAACAGCTTGACTCAAGTGAATCCACTATTTGGATCGTTATGGACGGGTGTGTGTAAAGTGTTGATCAACGAGATTCAGCACAAGCGTGCTCTAAGGGCGGGCTGGGCAGGAGGTGTTCCTGTTGATAATAGACAGCAGGAGAACGAGTTGGCAGAGAAGTTGGAAAAGGTGTTTACGACAATGGCCGTGTTCTCGTTGGACTCGCCACTGATGATTGAGTAGATTGCTGTGTTGATTTATTGTCACCGTACTTCATTTCTGAATATGATTTAGCCTTTTCTCGTAGATTACCAGCTCGCTAAAATTTAAGAAGTGTATCAAAGCAGTCAGATGTGACTCTCATACTAGAGGATACGCCAGCGCATTCACTCGAAAACTGTGGATAGATAGGACCGTCATGCTACCATACCTGTTGTAATTTAATTCTCTTTCCTTTTTCTTTTCTGTCTGTCCGTGGAATATTGTATACCACACAATTCATCGTTAAACTACCCTCTATATGATAAATGGAAAATTTGGGTGATTAAATGTGCTATGGTGGGCTCCTGTAAACATGGTCAAGGCTCTAGGCACTTCCAATCGGGGCCGACCTTGAAATTCTACAATTTCTTTGTTAAAGGCTCCATATTTATTGAGAAAATTAGATAATAAAAAATAGCACATCTTTCCAGCAACAAAATCTAGATTATGAGCAAAAATACATACCTGGCAGTCCTGTTAGAGTTTCCAGATAATCTTCAGACATACTTCCACTTGGTTAGGTACGACGCTATGAGCAATTATGTCCAGGCTTTCGTTGGCGAGATCACTTGTAAACGGGTTGAAAACTTATCCAACTTCACGTGAAGGTCAATTCAGTAAGTGCGCGAGATCGAAAATTTTGTAGATCGATGAATTCGAGACGGCTAACTCTATGTGGATGGTACTGAATTGTTTGAAGACGGCTTTTCTGTCAAAAGTTGAACCTTATCATTGGTCTTCCATTGAAAAATAAAACCTTATCATTAAGGTCGTCTCATTTTTGGCAAAGTGCACAGACAATTGGACAGCCATTTATAAAGGTGGCACGCTCAATTTCAGCACTGTTTGATCCAAAACATAGAGTTGAACTGGATCTTAAGAAAAAGGATGCAGAAGTTGAAACCGAGTGGCAAAGATAAGGAACGGAAGACTCAAAGAGGTAATCATAAAAGGAGACGAGCATATACAACGAACAGTGTCAAATTAATCTATCTTCACTTGGAAGCGTTCTACTATACCCTTTAGCGAAAACTTTCAACGAGCCCCTGGCATAGCAAATACGCATGCTTCGCTTTAGCTGCGAGAGCGAATAAGTTTCCCATATAGCTTCATGGGAGTCGGATGGTTGATGTCCTCAACTGCGGGAGGACAATTTAGGAGGCCATTCGGGGGTATTCAAGTCAAAGTGTTAGAAACATCTGACCCGAGAGAACCACTCTTAACCAAGGGAGTAGCTGACGAACCGGTTCCATATCTCCAGATTCCCTTATAGCGTCGACAGTTTCAGCCTAGACAAACCAGGGAATTGGAAGAGGGGTAAGCGTGCTTCGGTGACTTGGTAAGAGTAGCAGAATGGATCTAACGGAGGGCGCCGAGATATAGCCAATATACTCGTTAATTGAAAACGCGCCAATTAGGTTGGGAAAGCCTTCTGTATGACTCCAGAACCATCAAAAACGGTGTAGAACTCGCCAGGGAGTCGGAAGAGCGGCAAGCGTGCGTCTTGAATACAACAGGAGGATGGATCTAACGGAGGACGTAGAATAGCCGATATACCCAACGTGTTGATTGAAAGTGTGTCGATTATGTTGGGAAAGCTTGTGAAGGACTCTAGAGCCATTGAAAACGATGTAGAACTAGTCCTGATGGGTGCACAGGGGAACAGATTGAGCTACAAGATAAACGAGGCCACGAAAACGCGCCAAACGCTGTACATGTAAGATAGGAATTACAAAAGGAGAGTAGTGAACGCACCTTGGACCTGATACAGTGATAGGACTAATGGCAGAAGGATACAGTGGGGCAACTTGCCTAGCGTCCTCGGTTACGAATTTGGTGGCATAAAACGAGTTAGGGAATTCTCCTGACAGCGTCCAGAACTGTCTAGAAACGGCAGCTTTTCTTGTACTTGAGGGTGTTACTGAAACGGCGGCTACCATGGGTCTCAGTTCGGGTTCCTTCATTTAGAAGATGGTGGAATCAGACGCAGAATGAACCTTCGAGGAGGCTCGCGGCAAGCAGATAAGTTTCGTCTTGGGTCCTTTGCATAAACTCCGATGAACATAACAAGGGAAAAGGCGTAAACGGATAATGTCACATATCGTTGAGTAGGGTATAGCAAGCTGCTTGCATCTGGTCCAGTGCCTTTGCATTGTCCATGGGAGTGATAGGTGCCTATGATCGACGTCAGACTTAAAGCTTAATGAGGAACCTCACGATAACTCGAGTCAGCTACTCACTCACATCCCCGTCATCACCAGGAACAGCTAACCATCCCAAATTCCACCACCACTCATCAGGAGCACCAGCGTGAAGTCTCTTGCTTTCGACTCTTATCACATAAGGACCAAACCTTGCACCTGGGCGATAACTTGTGGTTGTGTCGAATGGAAAATCGAGGATAGCGACGTCGGATGTTCTGTAAGCGTCCTTGAGACATTTAAGTAAGATAGATGGGCGAAGCTGATCATGAGTATTCCGGTATAACTGAGGTTGCGTTGGGAATATTTGGAAAGCCAGGGTCCGTTGGGTAAGACGTCCGGGCTGTGGGTTATATGAGTGGAAGACGTTGCAAAAGATAGAAAGAGTAGACTAGAGAGAAACATAACGGTCAACAACACAGTCTCTTCCGACAAGGAACCCGGTCTTGATTAATGATTTCCAAAGTCTTTTCTCCTCCCTGCGGTCAGGATAACTTGCGATTCAAGCAAATATACGCGAGTTAGCTGGAATGCCGCCCGTTAGGACCTTGAAGAACAGCGCTGCAGGTGAAAAAGGCAATAGTTACTTCGGATGACGGGTTCATCCCATGCAGCCCAAATCCGGGACCAGACCTGCCCTCAAGTGTTGTCACGTGTAAGCAGGAACCAACCGAGTTTCTTCATCGACGTCTTCATGGCCAACCGTAGGTATCCGCACGGCTGTATACCTCATTAATCACTCGGAATCCCCCCCCAAAGGACGTGAAAACACCGGTCACAGATACGGACGGAAGTCGACCGGAAACCTGTCGTGTATCATAATATCGTGTCATTTCAATGTGGTTTTTCTAATTCGATCTCATCAACCATGATGACAAGATTCGGCTGGACTCCGCGATTCTCAACCACACAACAAGCAGCTGTACTTATTGATTTCAATTTCGTTCAATTTTGGCGAGGAGAAACGCATTCTTTACATTACTCATCCTATCCATACATCCCCGACTAGCCAGAGCTCGACTCAAACACAGAGCTCGATTATTGAACCAACATTACCTCCGCTGACTCTCATATCTGGATATACCACCGTCGGGTCGTTCGGGGTAGAAAAGCTAATTTTTTTCGTGAGTATTTTCTTGTCTCTTCTCTGTGTGCGCCTTTCTATTATCCAATGCCTGCCCTCCAAAACCCAACTCACTCCACTATCCTCGTGACAGGCTCCAATGGATTCCTGGCAACTTGGATCGTTGATAGTCTACTCAGACGAGGATATAACGTGCGCGCGTCTGTGAGGAACTTGGATAGAAGGAAGCACCTTACACAGCTGTCCAAGGGAGATTTTGGGAATAAGCTGGAGATATTTCCGACTGGAGATATGGCCAAGGCATGTCTTATATTACCACCGAGATATTTTCTATACGCTTTCTCAAAGTTTTATGTGTGTGGACGATGATTAGGCAGGGGCATTCGACGAAGCGGTGAAGGGAGTTGATGGGATTATTCATACGACCGCTCAAGTTCATTTAAACGCCGTGGAACCTAAAGGTCAGTTTGCATTTTTATCTGTAAATCCAAATGCCGTGTTACCCGTGGTTGACTTGTCTTTTGATGATAGACATAATCGACCCTGCTATTGACGGTGATCTGAATCTTATGACAAGCGCGCTTAAGTATGGGTACGTGTATCAAATCCCAATTGGTGTTCCTCAGCGGACCCTGTTTTGTCGATGTTTTTTGAGATCTTAACACGTAGCTTTGATCTCAATCCTTGTCTTTCTAGCGACCGACTTAAACGAATTGTCATCACCTCGTCCTGTGCTGCCGTTACATCTTACGCTGACCACCCTGTTACGATCAGCGAGAAAAATTGAAACGATGCTAGTGTAAAGGAATGTGAAAAAAAAGGAAGAGATGCATCAGGATTGGCAAAGTATGCTGCCTCAAAGACTTTAGCAGACAAAGGTGCAATTCTACTTGCATGAAAATGTGATGTACTTACACTTATGCTAAGTATCATCTTCTGATGTATGATATCTTCGCCAGCCGGTTGGAACTTTTACGAGAAACTCAAATCTGAACTGGATTAGGACATAACCTTTCTCAACCCTCCTTGGATCTTCGGTGTAAGTCCTAACGTTCTCGATCGCTCTCCCAGCTTTCTTAAGCGCGCGGGTCTTTGACTATTTGAAACATATATGACAGCCTGTCCTCCATGAAGTACCTTCTATCGACAAACTTAACCCATCATGTCTCTTCTGGTACAACGCTATCACGAAAGGAGAAGCCGTCGGAGACGCATCTCCTCGTGTGCCTCCCTCTCACGGTTGGGTCGATGTAAGAGACGTTGCACTAGCGCATATTCGTTCGCTCGAGGTAGAAGAAGCTGGAGGAGAGAGAATTATCTTGTGTGCAGGACCTCTTGTCTTTCAGGACGCTAGTGTGTCTTTTCCTTTTCCTTCCTTGTCTATTCTTAATAACCGTTGTCGTTTTGAATTCTCTTATTATTCTGTTTCTTGACATAGTCGATGCGGTGAACTCGCTACAGCCTTCTCCGTGGCCCTCTCATAAGGAACCATTTGCAAAAGGTGATGCTGGAGAGAAGGAGTATAAGATTACATGGGACACTGCAAAGGAGAAAAGTATTCTAGGACTCAAGTTTAGAACTCATGAGGAGATGGCGCGGGATGTTTTGGCAGACTGGGAAAGTAAGGGATGGAACTGATTATTATCGAGCCACAAATTGAACGGGACCACGGAAATGTCCCAAAGGCCGTATATGTTAGACAGACATTACAAAAGAAGAATAGTGAATGTACCTGGACCTGATAGGGTTGCTAGAAACCCCAGAGTAGGAAGCCAACGAGTGCCCTGGCGGCATAAATAAGCCAAGGAATACTCCCACCGTCCAGGGACTGTCTTAGAAATGGCGGTACTATTCTCAACTGATAGCCCTGACGTCGAGCGGCAAGTGCTGGCTAGCGAACATCCAACGATTTTCTACATCTAAAAGACGCTGAAAACAACCGCTACGTACACGTAGTTGAAGGAGTTTGAATTTGGGACAAAAACTTTTCTTGTACACGTGCTTCAAGTTGCTCGCCGCTACCGGCATAGCCTGGTAAAGCGCGGGATTGAGACTCCTATTTCACACCATGACCACAACCATCTCCGAAGAGTTGCTCTCTCTACACCGCGGCTGCAACCCAAAGCAGCTCACAAAAATATCCAATGTCCTCCAAGTGGAGAAGGACATCGAAGCTTTCCACTCTGCCATTCTCGAGTCTCCGGATATCACCAGCAACACTGCCCACATCCTCCGAGAAAGTGTTGTCTTTCCTGGAAACGATTACATCGGTGATGATCCAGCTATCGAATCTACCCACGCATCAGCTATTCACTACTCCTCTGCTCACCATTTTGTGAGGCGATTTTGGTATGGTATTATCCCCGTCGACGGCAAAGTCAAGTTCCAAACCGCCGAAAATCCTGGAAGAGACATTTGTCTTCTTTTCATCGAATGCAGAAGTGCCGATATCTCAATGGCATATTTGACCGGGTGTTCTGGAAGCACGCTGGCGAGTTTGCTTGTTCAATATAGAGGAAAGAAAAAGCCTGCGTATGTAGCAGACTATAGCGACCCTGGATCTAATGAGGATGATTACAATGCTGGTGGAGTGCGGGAGCAGATTGACATGGTTATAAAGGATGTTGGCTTGGAGGGGCAAATACAGCCGATGGGGATGATTGATTTGTTGATCAGGAAAGAGTTCCCGTTGTACAGTAAGACGCAGTTTTACCTCGAGAACAGTGACAAGAGTGTTGCATTGCAGGATATTATTAGCAGTGGACTTGAAAAGGATCGGTGACTTTTACATAGCATGCCCTTGTATTTTTGCCTCATTACTCTTGTTACTTTGCAAAACATCTTCAAGTGTTCAAACGTGCACATTGTCATATACTACTCAATTCTCGAGTCGCTTTTACTCGTACTTTTCCAACGTCTGAATCATTCTTCCCCATCTTTCGTTCTGCCATCCAGACACATCCTTCCACTCCTCGCTCTCCTTCCCAAACAATATTCTGATCCAAATCACAAACCCTGCAAATGCAAAATCTGCAAAACAAACCTTGTCTTCCCCGCCCATCACTAGAATATCCTCCTTCCCATACCACTTGTCAATCTGCCCCAACCCTTCTTCGAGCCTCTTCCACTCCTCCTTTCTCTTCTCTCCTTGCGGGTACATCTCCTCCATCGTCTTCTCAAACTTCTGCTTCCTCGTCCTCCTGAAAGGCTCCTCACTCTTCTCATTCAAAATCCAAGTTGTCTTAGGGAACATGAACTGCCAGAGGGCATCGAACTTGCTCATCATCGCATCGATATACGCCTTTTGCAGAGCTTCGGTTCCTCTGGGCACGAGAGTTGGTTTGTCGGGGTACTTCTCGTCCAAGTATTTCGCAATTGCAAAGGAGTCACTTAATCCGGTTTTTGTAGCCGGGTCGTAGATCGCAGGAACAGTGTAGTGAGGTGTTTTTCCATCAGGTTTGGTCGCGGAGGCAGCTATGCCGAGGTCTTTGATGGTCTTCTCGATATCGGGATATTCGACCCAGACTGTTTTATATGGGATGCCTTTGAAATTGAGAGAGTAACTGAAAGTAGAGACTTGAGTGTGTGTTTTTGGGAAGGTACAAAGCGCGTAATGGGCGGCAAAAAGTCAACGCCTTACCGAGTCTTCCAAGTGTTAGGGGACCAAGCACCTATCTTGGAAGGGATATCGTAGAAAATAAGCATTTTTTCGTCCGACATTTTGTGATTTTATACCCAGAGATAGAGTATTCGAGAAGCTCGGGAGGTCTTGGAGATCAGAGGGAGGGCCAGAGCTTATATCACAACGCGACCGTTCCATGACGGAAGTGACTGGGTCCCGTGATCGTATACTATGTCAGTGTACTAAGTACTATGTAAGTTCTTCCCCATCCATTCAATAGTACAGTCACGAACTTGGATTACTCTCTTTCCATTTCCACTTCTTGAGGCGCTTGTTTGAGGATGCATAATACTTAAATTGAGTGGTAAGAAAGCCAAGCCAACCTGATGATCAATCACGAACTCTGGTCCAGAACTTACTACTAGTATTCAATTCGTTCCAGCGACTTGACTAAAGCTTGTGTAATGCTTGATAGTATTATTCTCCTCCGAGAGGATCTATAATTTACCCGGTAGGTCATAGCGTGGATAACTTTTTGTCATCGAAGTAGGCAAAATAACCTGAGCACTAGTTTCAAGATTAGGGTCGGCCTCGCCCTTTGGGTCAAGAGTTGAAATAAGAGTCAGAATGAAAATGGTCACCAACCACCCGGAACGGGGGGAGTAAATCAGAAATAGAAAGTAATGAGATTCTGTAAACTTGCCATTATCATAGGCCGCCAGCGAGACTTCTACGATAGGTATCAAACACTGCTGTTTGCTAAGCAAGACTTCTGACTCGGAGCATGAACCATCATTTCCTTTGGGCTCTTTCCTGAAACTTTCCCTTCCTGTTCGGATACCTAAGTTTCACCTTCCGCCTCTCGTTCTTCTATTTCTCGTTTGCTCCTCTATGTAATGTTTTCTATTCGTTCCTAAACTTACACTCGAGTTTCTGCAAGCCGCGCTAGTGCACGCTGTAAGACAATCTGTCTCTTGCGTCAATCTCTTTTTTATTGTTCTTTTTCTGTATACATATGTGGTGCTTTATCGCAATTTGAGTCATTTCACCTTGCACATAACAATATTTATCTTGATATGTTTTCCCGTGTATGATCAACCTTTATTTTTAGGGTTTATGATAAGCACCTAGAAAAGTTTTGTGCGGACTCCACTACTGTACTACGACCAAAGGTTTTCATAGCGCGTCCCTTCGAACATCAGTGATTTTGCATTAACGCATAACGGAGGGTTCCGAACAGCTAACAATGCCGTCACGCGGCCCGAGTTCGGATCAGCGTAATAAACTAATTTTTGCAGGCGGCCTTCGGCCGCAAAGTATCGCTCAACACCCCTGATCCAGCCAAAATATCCCGTAACGGTCAACATGACCGAACGTTTGGCCGTAATAGTACAGTACAGCATCTTTATTTCGAACATCTTTCATTCTAATCATGATGCTCTGCCCAGAAAAAACTTTTTTACAGCTCCTCCTTTCGCCGGAGTCGAAGATCGCCCTATCTAATCAATCCCCACTCACCTCGTGACTAAGAGCACGTCAGTCGACCGACAGCCAATACACGTGTTTAATCATACAGCACCTTGGATTTGTACCATCAGGTATGTAGCTCGTCTGTTTCCCCCTCCAACCCTTCCATCGCCTACAACTAGGTGGGGTAATCGATTTTTTCCTGTCTAGCCCTCGAGTCAGCATCCTAGCCCATACCGTTTACAACTTGCGTCCTTACCATCAGGTATGTAACCCACTGTTCCTTTGCCTTCTCCCCTCCCCTGCGACCGTGAAAATGATTTTTTCTTGTCTAGTGTTCAAGGACACATTCTTAAGTCCATAAATAGAGCTTGTGTCTCCGTCACGAGTCCGAGGTATCTATCCTGTCCCAATCAGGTCTGTAACTCGTCCCTTTTCCCTTGTCCCCCCACTTCAAGTGCAAAATAGTTGATTGTTTTGTTCAGCTTTCGACTAAAAATCCGATCTGCGTACTACTATGCGTCTTCTTAACACTGAGACCCTAGAAGTTGAAGAATTCCTTAAAGATATTCCCATATATGCTATCCTGTCACACACTTGGGAACAGGATGAGGTCACTTTCCAAGACATCCAGTACCTCCAGAAGGCCAATAAGAAAGCCAAGTTGGAGGTCGAGGGGGCCAGGAGACAAATCCATTTGTTGAAGGTCGAGGAGGTCAAGAAAAAAGCTGGGTGGTTGAAGATTGAGAAGACTTGCGAGTTTGTTCGGAAATACAGTTTCAAGTGGATCTGGATCGATACGTGCTGCATCGACAAGTCTAGCAGTGCTGAACTCTCCGAAGCGCTTAATTCAATGTACAAATACTACGGAGACGCTCGTGTATGCATCGCATACTTGAGCGATGTTTCAGATGGAGGGAGTGTAGCGGATTTGGAGGAATTCAAGAAGAGTCGGTGGTTCGAGCGGGGGTGGACCCTTCAGGAGTTGATTGCTCCTCGTTTCATGGTGTTTTTGGGTCGGGAATGGAATATGATCGGAACTCGATTCAGCATGCGGCATACCGTGTCCAAAATTACTTCTATTCCAGTTCAAGTATTTGAGGGATGGCCCGAGGGAGAGCTACGACACTACAGCATTGCTCAGAAAATGGCATGGGTTGCATCCCGGAGAACAACACGGGAAGAAGACATGGCATACTGTCTTATGGGGCTTTTTGGAGTGAATATGCCCCCAATCTATGGAGAGGGAGGATTAAAGGCCTTTATGCGACTGCAACAGGAGATTATCAAGTACTCAGATGATCGAAGTATCTTTGCATGGGTTGCATCCCAGCGTTATTATCGGAACAGAGGATTGTTTGCTAGCTCCCCTTCGGAGTTCGCATCTTCTGGTGATATTCACCGGTCTCATGACTTACAGGATCTAGGTGATAAATCATTATTTTCATTCGGCAACAACGGTCTCCGTATCCATCTTCCCCTACAGCGTCTACCTGAAATAGGAGAAGATGTATTCTTTGCATCACTGCACCGAGACTCTAACGGTGTCATTGGAATTTACCTTCAAAAGAAGGCACACCACTACATTCGATGGTGTCCACACTTTCCACTACGTCGCACGGACAAACCTGTTGGAAATTTGCAAGAAATCGTGGTGAAGGAGGAGAGCCCAGTCCCTCGACAGCAAGTTGAATACAAAAAGATCCCATTCAAATTTGAACTTGATTCCCGACTTACCCTTCTCGGCGAGGTTGACGATGAGGACAACCTACGCAGTATACAGTCATTCTCGTTGTCTTCTTTGGTTCCCTCCACATTCAGACTCCGTACCAAAAACGGAAATGAATTTGACATCGTGCTCTTCAATTCCTATCATGACATTGTTCCTGTGGTACTTGACAGTCACCAGTCCCTCGATTTTAATGATTGTTACCTGCTTCGAGACAGTCATCTGTTGCCTATCCACAAGGAAAATGGTCTAGCTTCTTGTTTCGTATATAGAACGGGAGATTCTTCAAACCACACAATTGTGGAAATCAAACACATCCCATCATCCAGTTCCAGGTTCGAGTATTACCGTCAGATAGACGAAGTCCAATACACGTCACACGTACCGAGTTCAACATCTCTCAATTTCACACTTCACCGTAAATCTGCTCTTTCCGCGGCCGACTTCTATCAGCCTACCTCATGTTACCCATCAGATCTTTGTTGGGAATCCATTTATAAGAAGACATACGGCTCGATTTCGTATCCCAGTGGGCAAGGCGACGTGCATTGCGTGCTCCTGTTTGGCAAACGTGTTTTTATAACATTAGGCCTACGTACTGACTCGGAACACCGCAAACCCTGGATCGACGTCTATGTATCAGATCCAGATAATGAAGTTCAGATTTCCGATGTATGGCAATCTTATCAACATCTGGGCTCGAGATTTGACTGCAGACAGCAAACTAGATCAACAGCTACACTCAATAATGATGCATCCCTTACTGTCACAGTGGAAGAGAGGAAAATGTTAGAAGCCCCTTTGTATCATGTTGTAATTGCTGAGCAACGTCGTGGGGATCTTATTTGGAGGTGAGGCAGAAATTGGAGGTGAGAGGAGGGGTCAAGCTTCGGGGCATACGAGACTGAGTAGCATATTTGTACTATGTAGTATTGTTGCAAACCAGGCGGAGGGCGTAGTAGTCTTTTTTTTTAGTAACAGAGCTAGGATACACATAACATAAACTAAGGACATGAGCCAAAACATGCTTAGGTCTTAATCTAAGCTCAAACACTTGTCGAGCCAACACTCAAGCATCATTATGATACCCGGCTGACCGACCCCTTTCTACTCATTAGTACCAATAGAATTTGAATGCCAATAAAGCAAGCTCTTCAAGTATTCGACAAGAAATTTACTGCCATTATGGCGCTGCCTACATACTGAATCAAATTGTCATGTACGTACCCTGGATACTTAACGGTGTGCTTTGCCATCCTTTTCCATGATTCAGTAACTGTTATAAGCTGCAGTCCTGCCTCCAAAGACTCGGTTCTGTACTCGAATAATTGGAAGATAAAAGCCGCCATTACAAAAATGACCACATTATTGCCCAGTGACACGATTCACGGCCTCGTACTTGCCATGCGCAAGCAGTGGCCCATTTCTTTTGATTGTACTCATGACCGACGCCGGTTGGGCGTGCGTACCGACTCGCGGCGCCGCATAGGTAGTAAATCAATGCTATTATTTGTTCGAATTCTAGTAACGCGTAAGTATATGATTAATTACGAAGCCGAATGAAAAGAGAAATTGTCTTGACACAACTTTTTTCCTCGGTCGATCACCGATGTGGTCCTGTTTGGACCGGAAGGCATTGACTTTCTCGTCCTCTATAATGGCGTTTGCACGTTGGCCCACTTTTCTTCATCCTGCCTCGGACGTCAGTTGCCACTCTCTGGATGTAGATTGCCGTGGCGTCATGCATCACGGTTGTCAAATAACGCTGTACATTATGAAGTCAAGTAGCATGACAATTACGAGCAACAACAGGACCACATCGGTGGCAGAGGTGAAGTAAGACTGGCTCAAACCGATTGGTATAAATAAAAAACCTTGACAAGCAAGACCACATCGGTGATCGACCGAGGCGAAAAAGTTGTCAAGACTGAAGATTTCTCCTTTCAGTCGGCCTCGTAAACGTTGATTCCCAGCCCGTCCTTTTGGCCAGATTTGGTCACAGATCGCTGGGTACCTACGATTTCGGAGCTTTGTTAAGACACCACCAGATGAAGTAGCTACTTATGTATTAGTCTCTGGTTCTAAGTAAGTAGTAATAGGATCTACACACAAATGCCAAACGATAAATAAAAGAGGAAAACAGGACAACGACGCCCGATTAAATCTTTAGCTTTCCTCAATCGAAGATACCCAGTAGGATCTACTAGAGATCCCCAATCTGCAAGGAAGAAATCGGAACCAAATGCCCGCCAAAAAAAAACACTTGAACCCTCGCAACGTTAAGTCTACATGGAAGGTTATAGTAAAAAAATTTGTGATAACCGTTTTAATCGACGGATTCATCGACCTTTTTGCCCGCAATTCTGTTCTAAAACAATCCAACAATCGTGCCTTTATCAATCATTAAAAACTGCTTCCCCTTTCTTCAGTTTCGTCGTATCCGAAACGATCCCTTTTCGGAACAGTGTACAAGTAAAAAAAAAATCGAATCAATCCACATCAGCCATGGCACGCCTAGGAGATGGAGGAGGGAGAAGAAGGGCACTGGATGGACCCGCGGCATTTTCATCAAGCGACAATCGAGGAAAGAGCAATCCTAGATCATTGACCATGTCGGATCCCCCGTTTACGTTTGCATTCGATATGTCAGAATCATTCGGAGCCGAAAAACTATTGTATTCCTGATAAGACTGCAAAGGAAAGTTGAATCGCATCTGCTCGAAAGAAATAGATGACCGGGAAGGCCGCATGGTGGGTTCTAGCGTGAAGGAGGAGGGAGGATATCGAGGGGCCGAACGTAATCCAACTTCGCTATCGTTTTGGTGATATTCATTCGAAAGATTCTTCGTTACTCCAAAGATTCTGTCTGATCCTGAATCTTCGTAGTCCATTATGTGATTGACCCAATCGATACTTTCGAACTCGTGTAGTAGAGAACCGTCCGGGTCTTGAATTGTTCTCGGACTCGGAGGACATTCGTAATTCTGCATCATGATTCAAGGAAGAAAAAAAATTTTCATCGGTCGTAATGGAAGAGTGAAAGACGTAAGTCCTACTTACCTGTATCAACCTCTCCCGTTCCGCGGACTTTGTCCTATCGATGCCTTCCAGCTCCCATTGTGCGGCTACCCAACTAGGCGCATCACGAGGTCTAGCCTGTCTGTACGGACCTGACACGAGCGGGGGAGCATTCTCTGGTTTGGAACTCGGAGCCCACGCAAAAGTCCAATCTATCTTGTCCTGATGTGAAACTTGCTGCTCGTCGTCCAGCGACGAAGAATTGGGTGGAAGAGGGAGAGGAGGCTGCACGTAAGTCTGGCCCTGTTCGTCCTGACGTGAAGCTTGCTGCTCGTCGTCCAGCGACAAAGAATTGGGTGGAAGAGGGAGAGGAGGCTGCACGTACTGATTCCGGCCCTGACCTCTCTGATATAAGTCGCCAGAAGTTTCGTTTGTGGCCTGCACTTGGGAAACGACGTCGGAGCACTGGGGAGTTGGAGGATTGGACGGGAAAGGGAGACCAGAGGGCTGGAACGAGTATCCATCGCCTTGTCCCCAACATCTAGTCGAACTTAAGTGATGTATGGAACGATTGGACCAATGAGCTTGTACAATGTCATCGCGAGTTATGTGGATGTTATGGTTCGACGTCGATACAAGACTAGAATGGGATCCGGACGTGTTTGGATGAAAGAGGGAGCCATTCTCAGGGGATGTGTCAACACTTTCCCCAGAGACGAAGTGGGAACCAGGAGGAGGGCAAGAAGAGGAACGTCGACGATACATTCTATAGTCAGCGACGGGAAACGGATGTGAATGAGCTGAGTGACCGATACAGGGAGTTTCTTTGATGAATGGCTCGGAAACATTGTACTCGGAAACATTGTACTCGTCCTGCGGCGTCTCAGGCACCTCAGACTCAAATCTCCAGAGAGACTTGAAGGGATCCACTTCTTCGCTTTTAACTTCCCTACCCTTAATCGACTCCTGGTTCAGCGCCTTTCCTTCGTTTTGTTCGACGTGATTCTTCTCCTTCCTTCTGTCGCCCACGCTGTGTTTCCGTCCCTTACAGCTTCCCTTCGATCTCGAACCAGCGTTCCGAGACCGTCCAGGGTGATACGTATAACTCGGATACCTCTGCGCATGAAACCGCTTTTCCATCTCTGCTAATTCCACCCAAGGTTTCTTTCGCGTTCCACTCAACGACTTCCACATCATCCCTGCCATCCTCGAAATGTTCTTGTGGTCAGCTTGAAACTCCACCGGGATCTTGTTCTGACGAACCAAATCGCAACGAAAAAGAATAAACGCATTTCTTGGACGAGGGATGTGTCCGACGGACCGTTTCTTCGTGTGGGATTTTTTGTTCGAATCAGGAGTGAGGTAGAGCGACGAAAGGTCTGGGGTGGGTATATTGTCCGGATTCGTGCAAAAGTCGATCATGACGCGATCATGGACGCGCGAGGTGATAGAGGACTCGTTATCCAATGGGTCTGGAGACGGGTTACCCAAGGGTGAAACGGGTTGTGACATTTTCTGGTCGTCTATTCTTTGTTGGTCAGGTCGTGTGGCAGGTGTATCGTACATCGTAATAAGATGGTTCTTTCAATGAGACTAGCCGCGTTAACGAATAAAGAAGTGGGAAGTTTGAGAGAATATCGAAAAGTTGAAACGGTAGAGTGAAAAGACCAAGCAAGTGGTTGGAAGGTTGAAAGAAAGTAGTGTCTAGGACAAAGTTGGTTCCCGGGAGGTCGAGGTAAAGGAACAAAAGGAAACGTCAAGGCGAAAAGATCTTGAAGATCGAAATAACCATTTCTCTTTGACCACATTTTTAATATCACAACCGACACGTTGCAGAAGAAAATGATGACTTACGCCGACAAAGAGTGTTGGAGATCTACTCTCCAGGTCCATATATCCTGGACCATGTTATGCGTACGTTTTGGCGTCTTTAAGCCATTCCAGAGTCAGAGTGCCACGGTGTTATATACCAGCCTCCAGGAGAAGGAATCGTTAAGGGATTGATTGGCTTGTGCCGTTTGTCAAAAATGAACGGTGATTGCGTTGGACCCATCTGATCTGCGAACACGTTTCAACTCTCATTGTTCGACAAATTAGGAATGCTCCAAACATAGAGCGCCCGGGGCAAGTTTCCCAACTCACTTCCAACCTCAAGGCATTGTCGTGTCGACGTTTAAATGGTTTCCTATGCAAAATAAATGTCAATTCCAGATGTACAGAGTAGAGAAGTAGATTCTCCCTGAGAGACCATAGCAATAAGCTCTGCTTGTTGAGTTATGGAGGTTGGTTCAAAGAGAAGTATTACTTGGCACGTGCTAACCTTCCACCATATGCATGCGTCGGACGTGTCGCACTCCGTCGCGTAGACATCCCACTTCTGTTGTATTTTCACTGATCTTTTGAGTTGGTACTACCTTCGTTTTTATATTTTGAACAAATTTCTCACAGCAAAATGCGTCTACCTGGTGCAGCAGTCATTCAAGAGATCTGTTAGTACAGTCACTAAAGCACTGTTATTCACTTTGAGTCAAGTGTATACATCCGAATACAGGCCGTGGCCTTTCATTCAAATTACTATCTCATACTTCGATTCACAGTGGTCCAACAAAGGTAAAAAGCTGTTGGGGGCCAGCTGAGTTGGTAGACGAGTCGTCCAATGTCACCTAGATTATTGTTCCTGTTCAGATAGAGTAAACAGTATTAGGTTGTGGGAGAGACGTACAGGAGAAGCCAGCGTGGGGTCCGAGGACCTAGCAGCCCAAGATGTCCAGCGGAAACCTCCTCTGGTATTTGAAAGCCTACACAAATATTCAGTCGTCCATGTAATCACTTTCGCAATTTGAAGTAGAGAAAGCTTGATGACTCACGTCCAGTGAGTAGAATCAACCTGGTTAATGAAAAGGTCCTCCTCGGGAGGTGGGGATGTGTTCAGCTGAAGCTGTTGGTGCAAACCACTCACTGCCGCCCCATTGGCAGTCGAAGCTGAGTACGATATAACTGAGGAGGCACCGCTCGTGGTAATGATGATATACGTAGTTGTGAATGGACTGTCGGCAACTACGTTCCACTTTCCACGAGTGATGTTAATCGAAGCAATTAGCACAATCGAATGGCCAGCGTTGTAGCCAAAAACACAAACGGAGCTTACAATCTGAGTTTGTTTGGAGGCATCACAAGGCGCTGTAACAACAGGAACAAAAGCATTGTTGGATGTCGGCGTGAAATCAATGCACCGTCCTTGAAAATCTTTGATTTGATAGTGGCCCGTCGTAATTGCTGCATCTGCATTTGCTATGAGTGCCACGAGAGCTGTGAGGGTGAGGAACTTGAACATTGTTGAAACGTCAGGGTGTTCTCCTGCCAGTGGAGGAAAGGCAAACTGATCTGTATATAAGTGGCACTGCAATCAAGTGCCTTGACCTTTTCAACAAAAATAGTCTTCCGTACTCGTCCCAGAAGGTATGTCTTGCGGACCTGGAAGTTTAGATGATCAACTATGAAAGAATTGACCCAAGGTGATGGATAAAAACATCGTCGAACCTTCCACATATATCGGACTCTAAAGTTGAAGTATCATGATCAGCCTTTCGACATTCCAATGGCCAACGGCTTAGAAAGCTACATTGCAGTCAAAGGCACTGAGATTCTTCAACGCACGACACTATTTGTGTATCTCCTCACCGAAGTGGAATAAATGCAATGGCCGAGGGCCAACCAAGGCACCAGGCAAGGGTGCCTCTGTCACTGTCGTAATATTATCTGACCCTTCTGGCCCTCGAGCTTGAGTTGCGTACTTTTGGCATGTGAGACTTCTACTGCACTATGCTTTTGGTCGCACTCATCTTTCGTACTAGCTTCCTATGTATGTGACCCAATTTTTGCTTGACTTGGGACAACCATTGTCTACGACGATTGACACATAACTAAAGCATTGTTTCTGCAAGGTGATAATGAACCGCGAATCAGTGAGGAAGAATCAAATTGCTGCAGCTGGCAGAAGCGAAGACCTACATTCGTTAAAGTTTACATTAATAAGTACATGGATACTATTACAAGAAAACGGGACCATAGGTAGTTAGTTGCAATCCATTCGTACACGAGTCAAAACAGATGGTATCAATAGCAAGAAAGCATGAGTCTTTACCAGCAATATTTGAGCGGAGTCCCCAGCACAAAGATCGTTACACCCTCTCAGTCTTGATCTCCCACATCCCGCCCCTTCCTCTAGCCAACCCTCTAAACCTCAAGTACCCTTCGGCACCCAAAAAGTCGACCCTCTTGGCTCCGTTCATCATCTCTTCCTTCTCTCTCACCCCCGAAAACCCTGCAGCTCGCTGATCCGGCGACAACGGTTCGTCCCCGTTAGCCAATCCAACAAGCCAACATCTATCCCTCCAGGCTTTTCCAATAAACCTCCTTCCAACTCCGTACTGTTCATTCATGCTGTCCCTGCCCCTACTGCGACCCCTACTTCTGGCGATAGCATGAACTACCTTTTCTATCTCCCCCGGATCATCGTCCATCTCCTCGCTCCAATATTCGGCCTCCCCGACTCTCTGCTGCAGACCTGTCCACATCTGCCAAAGAACGTCCCAAACCGTGACGAACCCTCCTCCTGGTCCCTCAGGCTGACATTGGATGTCCAAATACCAAGGTAAACGAGGATGGTAACATCTCATGAAAGGAGTTGGTGGTTGACAAGCAGGTTCCATCATCTCCACCTTAGTCAGATCCCTCCCTAATCGGGGTATACTCAAGAAGTACACCCCCTGGATACCACTAGGCGCATACGCTCCCGGTGTTGAAATTAATATCGGCTCCTCGCTCATTCCGTTTGTGACGAACATGTTGACCCTACATGCAGCCCCAGTGCTTTTCGTGTCCTGAGGGTTCATTCTCAAGTCCATCGAAATAGCCGGCACTGATACCTCTTCACCCAGAAACTTTAGGAATCCATGAGCTGTCCTTTTCATACCGTCGGGAGGAAGTTCCTGGACTTGGGAAGGAGCCCTCATTACCCTGGGCAAGAAACTACCTCGAGCGGAATAATCTCCTCGCCAAGACAGAGGGCGGGGATACCTTTGATGATGCCTTGCAGCTTCGACTTGTTTTTGGTATGCTAGCGCTCGAGATAACCGAGCTTGGTCGAGTTCCGTGAGGTATTCCGCTGACGCTGGGTCCCGGTAACCTAGTCTGACACCGTCACCTCGACTGAAACTACGTGAGTTGGCTCGCATAGCCAAAGCAGGAGTCGCGTGTCTTCTCGATTGTTCTTCCTTGGCCCTTCTCCGTTCCTTTTTGCGTTGCTTCTGTTCACGTCTCAACCGATCATATTCAATGTCCTCGTCAGGATGAGGAAAGTCCTCGAGAGAAAGAGGGTTCATTCCTAGATCTTCCAGAAGATCCCAGTCCTCACCACCTCTATCCCGTCGCTTCGATCTCCTTCTAGCTTCTTTCGTTTGTGTTAGGGATCGATCTCGTTCATTGAAATCGTCGAAACCAACATGACCAACATGAGGTGTTCCTGGTACACCACCAGCCTCAACCCGCTGATGGTCCAGCTCCTCCCTTCTTTGCATTTCCATTAGATACTCCCTTCTTAGCATTTCCATTAGATATTTATCTCGCTTCCTCCTTTCCATTTCCTCGTGCTGTTCTCTTGACATCGCAGGACCTCCTCGATACCTCTCCTCAGGGTAATGCCTCCGATCCAAATGCTCCCACTCATCTTCATCATACCCGTAATCATCTTTGTTATCCAAATATCCTCGATGACGAAACCTCACTCTCCGTCTCCTTTCGTGCTCCTGGGACGTTCTAGGTGCTTTTCCGAACCAGTTACCGCCGCCGCCGAAGCCGCCTCCTTCTTCGGTTATACCTCCAAAGCCCCCGTCGTTTCCCCCACTGGCACGTCTATCACCATACCCAGCAGGTGCAGAAAACGGCAGAGGACCTTGACCGCCCCCACCAAACTGCTCATATTCTCTATGATTCTCCAAAAGGCCTCGTTCCGTTCCACCACCACCACCACCACCACCACCATCACCTCCTTCTCCTCCACCACCATCACCTCCTTCTCCTCCACCACCACCATCTCCTCCTCGTCCACCACCACCATCATCTCCTCCTCCTCGTCCACCACCTCCTCCTCGTCCACCACCACCATCACCTCCTCGTCCACCACCAACGCCATCACCTCGTCCACCACCACCACCACCATCACCTCGTCCACCACCAAAACCAGGTGCCCCAGGTAACCCAGGTGTATAAGGCGTTTCACCAACTGGGCCACCACCAAACCCAGGAAACTCATATCCACCAGCATGCGGATCCATAAATGGTGTAGGCATGTAAGGTGTATGAGGAGAGTAACCTTGTCCTCCGATACCCATAGCTGGGGTCATCGTCGCAGGAGAGTTGTGGAAAGCATTTAGGCCGAAGTTGGCATTGGCTTGCATTTGACGGTCTAAGCCGGAGCCACCCCAGCCTTGGAGTTCAGGAGCGCCGCAGTCGCCGCCTTCGGGATAGAGTTGAGGTTGGGAACGGGTGTAAAAAAGCACAACAGGAACGGCGGGACTGGATGGGTCAAACAAGGAGGAAAGTGTAGTGGTGAGTGGATGAACGAAGAAAGAATATGAGAAACAAAAGAAATTCTCCGAATGATGCGGCGTAGGATAGAAAGAAAAATAAAATCAGTGAAGAGCTCACCTGGGCAAAGGTGCCGATACATGACTGTTTCTACGCCCATCACCTCCATTTTGACCTGGACAGGCACTCAAATTGAGGCCTTCACCACCTCCACCACCCTCGTAAGTCATGCCTGGAGGAGGCAGGATGACTACCCCTCCACCACCTCCACCACCCTCGAAAGTCGCCCCTGGAGGAGGCAGGATGACTCCCCCTCCACCACCTCCACCACCTCCACCACCCTCGAAAGTCGCCCCTGGAGGAGGTGGGATGACTCCCCCTCCACCACCACCTCCACTACTTTGAGCATCAACCAATTGAGGCATGTCGTCATACATTTCGAAGGAATCCTGACCTGGCTTCCATGCCATGATTGCAATAGAGGAATATAGGATATATTTAGATTTTCGGATGAAAGATCAACGCTAGCGTTTTTCAGTACGTTTGGAACTTTGATGAACCACTTTTTGCGACCGAAGCAGCTGCACAAGACGTGTTTTGAGCGATAAAGGTCCAAGGGAGAAGCCTAGGTAGAATTGAAGCTTTGGCTCGAGGTTGGCTGGGAATCAACTGGGAATGGCTCACTGTAGGTCCAGGTACGACTAGTGATGGTCTCACTTAAGCTCGCAGTCAAAACCGAAGAGCGAAGCGTCATCCACTTTGGTTTGTAGGCTCAACGAGAAAAAATAAGGATCCGTACGCGTATAATTTCTGTGTCAAATTATTAACTTATGTCGAGGTCCCTCGTCGTCTTCGTTCTAGTTGTCGTCGTTATTGTCGTTGTTTTCGACAGTAGCGAATACTTCGCGTTAGCTGTATGCGGCAAGGAGAAAGATAAAGGTGCAGAGAAGATGGAAATAGGAAGACAAAAGGACAAGCGCTGAGAGAAAGCAGAAATACCATCGTCAGATACTTATCAGTGTATGACACTTGTTTAGTCTGATGATCGGGGTCTGTACCCCCTTAGACATCACGTTTTTATCACGAGTGCGTATTATAAGTACTTTAAAGTAGTCTCTGAGGCCGGTGAACGGCAGGGCCCGCTACTCAGTCATAATTCCCGCTAACCCTTTAGGGCCTGTTCGGATACGATCCACCAGTGGATTTCCCACAACCTAGCCCAGTGGATGTAGTAGCGCGTCGTACTACCATTGTCTTCACCTCCATAATTCTGTATTGTTTAGACCCAAATAGTGACCGTAATCGTTTTCAGAAGACTTCTACTAATAATTTATCACTATTTTATCATCACCAGCCCCATAGTACTGCTTTTTTCCACCCCCGCATACTCAGGCTGGTCACAACCCTACCGCACACCTGCACTCACTGGTCGTCAATAGGTCAAAGAGCTTATACAGGAGCACCCAGATTGTATTTATAATGAGCTTGGAATGCAATGCACGGAAATGTTTTCTTTCAGAGCTTCGGAAGTCGTGTTTTGAATTTGGTTTTTCGTCGAAGGGGCACTGTCTGGAGTTCCAAAGTTCCAAATTGATCGGAGATGGCTCTCTCTACTAATTGGCACCTAGCACCACACTTTCTGGGCTTTTTGGAGGTGCTCTTGTCTGCAGTCTTGACTGACTTGGATTTGCTGTCTGCAAGATTTTCAGCAGATGAACTGTCAGGTCTCGGCCCCAATCTGAGTCGCATCTTGGGGAGTTTAAGCTTTCACATGAGTAAAAGAACATTACTAGTAGAGACAGCTTAGAGAAAGCGAGCATAGATACTTAGTTAAAGCGACGTTCGCCTTCAGATCCACTGGCTGGGCTGTGGGAAATCCACTGGTGGATCCAGTGGATCGTATCCGAACAGGCCCTTAGGGGTTAAACCCCAGTGAAAATCGACACTGCGAAAATCTGCAGAAATCTGCAAGAATATGAGCATGTGCGCGTCGCGCCAAAATCAGTCAGATAAATGCAGATTTTTGCAACTTATGAGCCCTTTTCTGCAATTTTCTGATCACCAAAAATCAACCAAAAAAAGAAATTCATGAATTTCGTAGATTTTATGCTGAAATATGAGGAAATCTGCTTGAAAATTGAATTTAGAAATTGTCTTCACTATTCGGCAAATTTCTGCGAATTTCTGCTTTATTAACGCATCTATCTGACTTCTTAATACATCTCGTAGATAGTAATTGTACGATACGCCTATCTACTAAGCCGTTTTAACTCCCTTTCGATACATACACAGCAGTCCATTCGCCGTCACCATCTAGGACAAATCAACTGGGTAAAGTAAAACAGGGAGAATTTCGTGAATTATTTCCATAGGAACTAAGAAAAAGTACTGACTTACCGCAGACTTTCCGACAAAATGGGATAGATGCGTCGACAATGATTGACGTGCATAGGAATCAATGAAAATCGCGCATATATTGAGCTGAAAACAAAGTTCTCAATGGACGGCGAAAAATACGGTTATACTCACAACGATAGGTTCTAGCTCCGACTGTACCTGTCCCGGGAACTCTTGTTAGAAATAGCAGTAGAGAAGTGGCGGAGACGTACCTGGTATGCGGGGCTCGGTTTGACAGAAATTGCGCATATACTGACTCGGTTATGCCACGGGATCCGAAGCAAAATTAAATCGCGTAAACTTGCGGTTATTTTCAGTTGCCGCGAACTATTATGGCATTTTTTGCGCTGGCAGAACACTTTCAACGTGACTTGTGACAAGACAGAAAATCGCGAACTTCGTTCCACATCCGCAAACTCAATATTTAGCAGCAGCAGACCTCTTGAGACTATTTTTCGAATTCATAATTTATGATTTATCTTATACTTCTGACTCAGAAACAATATAAAAGTGCTAACAACACATTCCATTTAAGTATGTGAATATTATAAACATCAAGTGCTTGAACAATCCAAAAATATTATAATACACGTTACCATTCAACTGATCTCCACATGAATTTGCAAATTTTTTCACCATGCCATCATTGATGTGGACACCAGTGCACTGCTATACTAAACAACCCATGCCTGAATATTGCTAAGCACTACTACAATATTGCCACTGCTCCGAGTATGTTCTCAATGATTGCATGTTGTAAGATTTGTATGGAGGCCAATTAGATGGTAATGTGTAGTATTGTGTAGACATTATTTTTGTAAATTGTATTTAAGGTCTTGATGTTTATGATTATATATTCACATAAATGGATTGTGTTGTGAGATTTTCATAGTGTTTTCGAGTTAGAAGTATAAGATAAATTGTAAATTATAAATAGTCTAAAGAGGTCTTCTGCTGAATATTGAGTTTGCGGATGTGGAACGAAGTTCGCGATTTTCTGTCTTGTCACATGTCACGTTGAAAGTGTTCTGCCAGCGCAAAAAATGCCATAATAGTTCGCGGCAACTGAAAATAACTGCAAGTTTACGCGATTTAATTTTGCTTCGGATCCCGTGGCATACTCGGTCCTTGCATGCCAGACTCAACCTAGGCAGGACTCGACAGAAATTGTGCATATATTCAGGTACGGCTAAGAATAAAGTTATACTCACAGTGATGGGAAAGAACCCTCTGGGCCTCTGGCTCCTCCATCCATCACGAGCGGGAATAGATATAGAACTCAAGCATGTTGTATGTAGTCTGGGAACAGGGAGGAGATCTTCAGAGCAAAGAGAGTCTGAGAGACAAGAGAGAGAGATGAAGGAACAAAAGGAACGACTGAGGGAACAAAGGAAGTCTCGATATACTTATATAGGTACTACTATGGTATTTTAAGAATTGCAAACGACAAAGACATGCACATTCACATTTCCGAGTCCTTCCCGTCGTTTCTGAGGCTCGACAAATTTTTGTAGGCAATAATGAATACTGGGACAGAGTCGGTTGGGTGGATATTGCTTTGAGGAAATGATAAGACGATCATTTTACCCTCAAAACGATACGCCGTGAGAGCGTGACAACTCGATATGGATGTAAGGTAGGCTACTGGGACCAAAAAGTACCACTGATATATTTATTATTATGTTCCAACAGTGCATTCACCTAGCCTCAAGTGTAGATATTGTGAGGGAGGAGCTGTACGGACGAAAGTAGTTTGAGCGAGACTCAAGAGTGACAAGTTCAAGCTCCGACTGGCAGTCGGAACTTGAACTCGAAGTGGAAGCCAACCTTTGCCAGATGTGACCCTCTGTGACAGGGGCATTTGCATATCCTTGTATTTTTGCGGCTAAGTATTCACTAACACCCTCAGCAGCCCTCAGAAAAATCTAGAATAAATAAATTAAAGGCTTTGATATGTAAGGTTTATGAATAGAAACTTGAACATCCGATGGTGTTGGGATCAAGACGAAAGCCAGAGGAAAAGATTTTAGTGAATTTTGCAATTCTTAAAATACCACACGTCTTGTGATAGCATATATTGAGATCACGTGGACTATGTTTGGTAACCATAGGTTTGAGTGAAAAACTTGACTTTTTGACCGAAAAAGTTTTTTACCGGTAAATAACCAGTAAATAACCGGTCAAAAAGTCGAGCTGGATTTGGCTGGGTAACTAACCCAGTCACGTGGACTGTATCGATGCCAAAACGAGAATTTTTCGGAGAAAAAAGATTTTTTTGAGGTCACATTTCTGAGGTCACGTGGGGTTATTTACGGTAAATTACTGGTCAAAAACCTCTGAGGGGCAGCTGCTCTGTAAATTACCTGGTCATAAACTCGGAGGGAGTTTTTCACTCAACCCTAGGTAACCGTTGCACATTTCATGCACGCGCACAAATTTCCAGATTGGGATAGTTGTAGCACATGACTTTTATTTATCGGTAGTAGCTGAGTGGGGAACAAGTAACAATAGACCGAGATTACTAGCTGAGGGTATAAGTAGCGATAGACCTAGATTAATGATTCCTGGCTAGGAGACGATGACCAACAGCTACACAGATATCTTTACTTGCTGCGCAATAAGCATCAGCCAAAGTGACCTGTTCAGAAAAAAGAATGTGCAAATCCAATTTCTCTTCCTCTGCCAGCTCATCTTCGAAAAAATCATCAGTATCCTGCTTCTCTCTTACAGTCGTTTGCAAAACACGTGAGATTTTTCCCGCGCGCAAAGAATTGTATATTTTAGTCGGTTTGAGAATAATTTGGGCGTAGCTCAATGGATTCAGCAGATATTTACATGAAACTAAGTATCAACTGGCTCAGAAAAACCCTCCGCAGAACCCTATGTAATTAGATTTATGACTGGAAGGATATTGTAGATGTAGGGCCTGAAATGCATGTCAGATGAGGATTACAAGTTTTGACACACATGCACCTTCCCAATCACAGATCTGACTAGACAGGGTTTTGCGGGGGGTTTTTCTGAGCCAGTTGATATATAGTTTCATGTAAATATCTGCTGAATCCATTGAGCTATGCCCAAATTATTCTCAAACTGACTAAAATATACAATTCTTTGCGTGCGGGAAAAATCTCACGTGTTTTGCAAACGACTGTAACAATACCTGAGCCCTCTTCTTACAAACTGGAGATGGGTCTCCTTTTGGTGCAAATGCATCCCGGGCTGCATCAGCCAAGCTGTGAACTCCATGACCCAAACCTGCAATAGACTCGGGCCCTGTAGGTCTGGACCTCTTTCAGCTGGAAGGAGACTCAAAGTCATCAGAACTTGGACACTTTGAGAAATGGGGACTGGGAGTGTTCAGAAATGAGTTCCATGCAGACAAACCAAGGGAAACCTCTGGAACTGCCACTGGAGGCTCCTGGGTCTGACAAATATTAGTAAATGATAGAAGACTTGGAAGAGATGACTAGCATACACACCTGTTTCTTGACACCCACATTCTCTAGATGCAATGATTCACTGGCTTCTGGATCTCCAGACTGATCAGTAGCTTCTGGCTGAGATGACATCACTGGAGCTACAGTCAAAGTAGGAGAAGTTGGAGTAGTGGAAGGAGGACTTGTAGCTGGAGGCTGGGTCTGAGTCTGGGAAGCATTAAAGACATACTGTAGCATTTTGTTCAATTTGGCAGTCACAGGTCACAGCCCTCAGGAATTGACCAAATTGTCACAGAAGTCACAGCAAAAATCTGGTCCTGCTGAAATTTTTTGCTGTGACCGTGAAAAAAATCCGTAAATCAGCACCAAAAAAGGTAATTTCTCCTCAGAAATGCCGAATTTTCTTAGGAGGTCATGGTCCCAAATGAAAATTACCGGAGTGCCGAAATGGTTCCACTTGTCACACACAGGTCACATCCCCTGCCGAATTGAACAAAATGCTACAGTACTGACCAGTGGCCTTATGAGGCACTATCTTGTTCATACAATCAGAGAGAGGCCATCCCTTGTTGCAAAAATCCTTGATATCAGGGTGGGTCTTGATATAGTTATTCCAAACCCCAGCATTGTGCTCTTGGATATTGCACCCGTGGCTGTTGGTATAGGTAAGCCCAGAGGCCTCTCCATCAACAACTTTTTGGATTGCCTCATAGATAGCCTTCAGCTTCAACCGTTCATCAGTTCTGAGATAGGTTGAGCATCTTATTGCTAAACAAACCTTGGTAAACTTGTGTCGAATAGAGTTGGGTGTCTTTGGCCCACCCTTATCAGGAACAGGAACCTTCTCCTTCATGTACTCGGCAGCAGCAGTAAGTAGGGCTTTCTTAGGATTGCCTCCTTCACCCATAGAGAAGCGATTTTCGTGAAAAAAATCCACAAGATGTGCGAGGTTCAAATCAGACCATTTGGCATCCTGACTGTGATCTCGAGCCATAGGTATTATAGAGTAGAATAGGGTAACGAAAGTGGGTAACAACAGTGACAAAAATGGATAACAAGCGAGTGTGTAGATGGTAGTTGAAGAAGAAAAACTGGTAATCGATGGATCAATGTCTACAATATAATATCAAGAGTGCCATGATGTAGTGATGTCAGAACTCCACTTCGGCTCACTCCGGCTTGACTCCGGGTGACTCCGACTCAAAATGCCGGTGACTCCGGAGTTGAGTCTTTATTTTTCGACTCACTCCCACTCGAGTCGCTCAAGTCACTCGCTTACATTAAAAAATTCACTCACGGAATTGTGAGTGAATTTATTAGTAATTTAACTTGAAACAGTGAGTAAATGGCAATTTATTTATGAAAGTGAGGTAAGCCGCTTAAAGCATACCGGCAGAGTTGCATGGGTTGCCGGTGCCAAGAACCCCAACTTTTGCCAGCCTAGTTATAAGCGACCCGAGTCGACTCGAGTCAGAGTCGAGTCGCCTTAAAGTCAGCCGAGTCTGGAGTCAATGGCTAGACTTGGCTCGCTTAAAAATAGACCCGACTCGTCGACTAGTCAGAGTCGAGCGGAGTCATGTGCAACACTACCATGATGTCATATGAAGTCATATGATTTAGTATCCCAATCTGGAAATCTGTGCTGGCACTTCATGCATGCATAAAATGTGCAACAGTTACTGAACATAGCCTTATGATTTCGCGTCTCGAGAGGAAAAGCACTCACAGAAGTGAGTTTTGTCGATGCTGAATGTGACGTTGATATTTATGATATGTCAAGGTTATTTCTGATCCCAAGTCATGTCAAGAATTTAGGAAAGGGTCAAAAAAATGAGTCTGACACGTCATCTACTTAATTTGAAAAGTTTGAAACTCAGATTTGCTCTCAGATTTTCTCCAATTTTGAGCAGCCTACCCAACTCGGCGCAGATTCTTGCATATTTACATCAGATTTTCACCACTTATTGCAGATTTTTGCAGTGTCAATTTTCACTGGGGTTAAACGTTAAGGGTCTTTGTTGTTGGTTGACCCAAGAAACCACTATTTTGATCACTGGCTGGTAGACAAGTGATTTGAAATAAAAATGCAAAAAGTCATGTGTTTATTTGTAAGCATGGAATGTACTTTGCTTGGCGTTGGCTTTTTATGACTTGGGGGAGGGCCGACAAGTGGCAAATAACAAACCGTGATACCCATAGGGCCAATTTTCATGGCAATGCTTGCTAGAACAAAGTACTAGTAGAATACCTATTATATGTACTGTGGTAGACTGTACTATTCAGAAAGACAACAGGCAAAATCTCCTCCCAATTTCTCTAGTCTAGACACAAACTTATTCCAATAAAGACCATGCACAGACTATCTTTCCAAGACCACAGGCCATCGTACCCAGCCCCATCTAGTGTTGCACGTGACTCGACTCGACTCAAGCTAGTCGATTTTTAGTCAAGCCGAGTCTGACTAATGACTTGTGACTCCAGTGACTCTAGAGTGACTGGAGTGAAATTGGGTCAAAAAGCTGTTTTGAGATGAATAATTACCCCTTTTGGGAATTGGGCTGTAGTGTCAACTGAATTACCATTTTAGAAGGTGTGAAATTCCATTCAAAAATATATTCCCTATCAATAAACTATCTACATAAGCGACTTGACTGACTCAGCTGACTTGAGTCGACTCCAGAGTGAGTCACTGGCATTTGGAGCCGGAGTCAATTGGAGTCGAGCCAGAGTGAGTCATAGCCGAGTCTTGACAACACTAGCCCCATCACCCCTCTACCTCACAATTTCCATCCAAACCTATGTTCCATGATCTATCTGGACACAGTTGGCACGAGGTCGTAAAAAAAAATCCGGACAAATTTTGTCAAAATGGCCAAATTTCCTACCAAACATTTGTAGGGGTTGGCAGGGGTCCTACAACTATGGAACATGTTTTCTTTTGCAAAGTGTTGATCAACCAATAGAAATACTTAAGTCTTGATAAAAACTTCCTCATGATTTTACAGAAAGTCACTCTTGCCCCTAGTGTCTACAAATTTTCAATTGCATTTTGGATTTGTATGGGCAAAAAGAAGGGAGGTTACTGTACAATTTCAATCAAGTCACTCTTAAAAGTGGTCATTTTTTTGGTTTTGATAAATCTCAGAAAATTCTAAAAGTCAAAAGAAAAATAATGGCGGGTTTTTCTGAAAATGGTGTGTGATGTGTGACATGTGAATTGATCAAAATCATACAGTACTGTACCAATTTGCGTGTCACGCATCATGTGGTATTTTCAAAAAAAAAAAAACCGCCATTATTTTTCTTTTGACTTTTTGGATTTTCTGAGATTTTTCAAAAATGAAAATATGAAGCAAATTGATCGGAATGTTACAGTATATGAAGAGTAAGGAAGACAGAGAGATAAAAAAGGAGGGAGAGGAACAGGCTAATTCAAACAGAGATGAAATATCAGAATGTTACAAAAAGCAAGGTCAAGATGGGAAGTCAAAGACAACAAAGATAGCAGAATACAACAAGTGAGAAACATAACTGTGATATTAAAATGTGAACTTTTGACTCAGACAAGGTTGTAAATTGTGAAAAGCATAAGAAAATGAAGGAGCAAGGAGTAGATGGAGTGAGAATCATGAATAATAATGATCGGAAGAGATGGAGAGCAACAGTACAACATTGATGAGGGAGCTGCAAACAATGTCTCATTTAAGATTAGTCCAAAGTTAGTGAGAGTTGTATTGAGGGAACCCTGTTCTCTATTGGGATTATCAACCTGTGAGGGAGGGGATTGGAAGCTGGTGGCTGCTGCACTGCAGATGGAGTCAAGGTGGCAGCTGAGAGTCAGAGAATAAAGGGTGAAAAAGGGGAAAATTAACTAGGAATGCTGGTTGAGAGATCACAAAAGAAATGATGTTTGTTTAAGGGTTCAAAATGTATGGAGAAGCACACACACTAAACAGCATACTATTAAGGAACACAATGATGGAAGCCCCTGAACCAGGATAAACTCATGACTTTGTGGGCTCACACATCTGTTTAATAAATCCATCAAGCACATCCTTTCTGTCATTGTTGAGAGCATTAGTAATGGACTTATAGCACTGCTCATTGGTGGTGAACTCGAGAAGGCCACTGATCAGATGATTCAGTATCATTTGGTGGTGTTTTTGGGGGTCAGGTTCAAAGACTGTGACAACAAAAGGTGTTAGAGGTGCATTTCAAATGAAAAGAAAGATGTATTATGTTAAATACAGTAGGACCACTATAGGTTCTTTGTCACTTTACTGACAATGGCTAGACCTTGATTGAGGAGCTCATCAATGATCCCATCTTTGGCTCTCAAAGGTGTGTTGGATGACCAACAAACCCATTTCATGACAACTTACCAGTGAGTGCTGTCCATTTACTAGAGATGGCAATGTATTACCCATGGGTCGACCCAATTCCGTACCTGTGGGTAATTGACTTGAAAAGTCCTGACCCATGACCTGTGACTGACCTGTTTATACAGGTACCCATGGGACAGGTTGAAATACCCACAGGTCAAGGGTTACCCATGGGCTTGCAAGGCTGCAGATCAATTGCAGGTATACCTACAGGTACCCACACCATTGCACAAGTGACCTCGCATGTAAGTATGGTTCATCTACTGAGTTTGGGCAAAAATTGGTTATATGTCAAGCTAGGAGTACAGTCATCTATGACCATTTGGGACAATGAAATTTAAATGCCCCACAGAACAGTCATTTCTGCTTCGTTTCTGCTACTGATTTGGGGCAGTCATAATGTTTATTATGTGTGCTTTTTGTCTGGCATGTCAGAAATGTTATTGAAAAGGGGACAGGCAAATAGCAGAGTTATCAGTGAAAACTTTGCTTATCAGTGGTTTATGAGCATTTGGGACGTGACGGCAATTACCTCCAATCAATGGCAATATTGTACATACATCAGGTAACCATTCTACTTTTGGGATGATTATGTGACAACAGTGACATTGCTTAGTCCTGACTCCCCTCCGTCTTTCAAGATACCCCTCTGTGCTATGTAGGCTATTGTGCTCATTAGAGACCCTTTCTGAGGCTCAAATATTGTCAATAATTCATATCTGATTGTACATGATTATTTTTGTGTTTTATGGAAATTTACTCATGCTTCCTCATGCAATTTAAAATTCACTTTCCTTCTTGAAATGCAGTAAACCTTGAGGCAGCAGATATCCTGCTCTTCAGTCCCACTTCGGATGTGTATCAACTGAAAGAATATATCATATGCTCCATTGTACAAGTGAATTTGAAGGAAGAAACTGTCCAAATGGAAGAAGAAATGCATTCATACCAACTGACCATGGCATCCCAAATGGTCATAGATGACTGTAATAGATTTGATTATTTCATACACAATTGTGTAGATGAGTATGCCCAGCTATTTTCTATTCCTAGAAGTACTTGCAGAAAGTTTTTCCTGGTGAGTTATTCATAGTCTAAAGAATTGTGGCACTACATATTTTAAGGGGAAGGATCAATAATAAAAATATGTTTTAATGCCAGTTTGTAGAAGTTATTGAACAGATGAAATTTTATTTCTATGAGTTGTCCAGAAACTGACTTTCCAAAGATCTGTCAACCAAATAACTTCAGAGTGAGCAGAAAATACATGTTGGGATGCTTTCTTATACACTTTTTATCTGTAGCTTGCTCAATAGTTAATTTTTTTTTACATATATGGGCTAGAGTTCTTGCTATAGCCTTAATATGAGACACTAAATGAGGAAAATGAATGGTTGGTTGTTAAGATATGAGCAAGACAATAATTTATTTGAAGTGATTTTAGCACAAAAAATAACTAACTGTGCAAATAATATGATTCACAACATGCTCTATAAATCAAAGTTGTAGTAAGGAATACAACCTTTATTTTGGTATACTGTGCATCAAGGATGAGTAAAAATCACAAAGGATATATGCAAAATGTAGTGAAAGGCCTGCAAATAAAGTAATTTTAACTGTAGCTTGCTCAATATCTGTTTTGTGACCAATATGAGTTATAAATATTCACTTGATTACTATGACTCCAATACGAGCTACTAAGATGGGAAAATGAGTGCTTGGCTGTTGAAATATGAGCAAGACAATAGTTAATTTTTAGGCAAACAGACACAGAATAGCTGCAAATAATAAAACCAACATACTATAAATCAAATTTGGAGCAAAAATGAGGACCTTTGATTTGATATACAGTTCATGAAAAATAATAAAAAGTTTGAAAAGTACCCAGAGGTATGACATATATGGGCACCACGGGTAAGTGAAATTTCAAGGACATTGACCTGTGACCCATACATGACCTGGACCCATCAATGACCTGGATTCACAGGTCACTACACCCATGGGTTTTCTAACGGATCAACATATGAGTACCCATCAAAACGCATACCTGTTGCCATCTCTAGCTGCCCTTGACACATGTAGTGGGGAGTTGCCTGTTGCATTAAAGGTGATGGGCTTCAGTAGTCTAATAAAATTCACAACTATGGGTGGTTTATGTTCTGGGTAAAACATCTGGTATAAACCTGTGTAGTGAGTACTTACTCGCGACTTCTATTTTTTGTTTCTTTGGAGTTGGGGATGCTGCGGCAGCAGCATTGATAATATTATAAGCAATATCTTGTTCGACATTGCTGACTAGGACCGGACTCACTGCCAGAGGGCTTAGGGGTTGCTGAATGGGCAACCGGGAGTGATAGCATTGCAGGGGTTGCTAAATAGAATAATCCGCCAAATGGAGCGTTGGCACATTCCAGGCACTACATGAGAGTCAATTAACTTGGCCTTTAAAAGGGCCTTGTAACTTGTAGTGATAAGCCGTGGTGCTTCTCAGAAGCCGTTCCCATTGAAAAGCTTCATTTGGGTTGATATAAATACAAACAGATCACCTGCACTCATCACCTGTTGGGAAAACATCTTTAAGATCTTACCCCAGTTCTTCTACAGACGTAATGAAGGGTCTGCATGTTCCGCATTTCAACCATATTGAGTGATATTTATTTGCTCAGGCCACTGCACTATGAACTCTGGTTAGGTGTAATATCAACCTATCTTATAGTGATATTCGCCACCACTCTAGATTAGGTGCTTTCGGTTAGGCATAGGTATGAAGTCAGTTTTTGGACAAAAACCTATCTTACATGTTGGGAACGCATGATACATCCTGTGGGAGAATGTTATGTGTGAAGGTTTTATGTTACGGACTGCTGGACTAAATCATTACATACATAAATGAATGTAATTCAGCTCATGATAGCGAGCTGTGTTTTATATGTCAAGGGTATTCTTGAGCAGATTCAATGTTTAAGAGTTTGCAGTCAGAGTTTATTTGATTAAATTGGTGGGGTACAGTGTACATTGTTCATGTTTTCTTGATTCCTATACTTAAGTTCATTGATCTAATAATGATGAAGTAATTCCTATGTTATGGCACATTTTGAATAGTAATGAGAGACTCGAGGCAACAGGCTGGACAGTTTGCAGTCAGTGCCGGAACACGCTGTATACCCCAGGTTAGTGTTGCCGTAGATCAGGCTGACCCGAACTCGACCCTCTATAGAACGTTGGCGGGCGGCCATTTGCATCAACATTGACTTGATACAATCCCAACTTTCCTTCCACCTTGTCATGTCTCGTTGTCCTTGTAAGTTAACCCTGTATAAGCTGGGTTGGATTCAAATCCGGTAATACGCTAGAAAATCAAAACCATAGATTTTTCGCGATTTATTATTAAATCCTGAATGTCTATAGTATTAGTAATAAGGGAAACAGAGGACTATAGTGAGTCCCTGACTGATAGTCAAGAGGAATAATTGTATTAAGTCAATACATATTAAGTCCAGACTTGTTCCACAAGGAAAATTGTATCCAGAGATGATAGAAGTGACTACATGACTATGGTAGATTAATTGATTTGTCTAGTTATGAGGGTCTATGCTAAGCATTTCAGCTTGGACCTTGCCAAGTAAAACAGAATAAGTCCTCCAGACATAGGGGAAGTGGCTGACACCACTGTGGCTAATATAAATATGATTGAGTCCTGATCCAAAGGGAATAGAATTAACTCCAGACTAAAATTATCTTCGAGTCCAGACTAAAGTCAAGTCTAAAGTCTAAATCTAATCAGAATCTAGAGCGATGATCGGTTGCGACGATCGCGTGTCTTACAGATGATAGATCTAGAGAGGCGGAGTGCCGTTTTCAGAAGCTGTTTCACTTATTTGATTTAATCGGAATAAAATATAGGAGTCCGACAGACCGGTGACTTGCTATGACTAGAATTGGGGGTATGACAACTATGGGCGCATACTACAAATTTATCCGCAGACCCGCCTAGGGCTCTGGTATGACAGAAATTGACAGAGTATGACTCTCGACCAATGAGAGTCCAGATATTAGAAAGTTCGAGTCAGGACTTTTCAATGTAGATGACTTGTCGGCCAGTACACGGAGGCGTGATAATAAATCTAGATTAAAGAAACAAGTACAGACTTAAAAGAATTAATTTAGAAAGACGAAATAAGTAACAAAGTTTTTATATACGGACTGTGACGCGCACGTAAATTATGAAAGCTTATTTCTACATACCATATATAGTAGGAGGACTGTAGATCTCCTAGATAAAATAGTTTCTTTATTTTTCATTTTACTCTGTACATATAAAAGGACAGTAGATACAACCAAGTACTCCAGTGACTGTAGTACGGTTCTTGCTCGCACTTAGGACAGCTGATTCAGGAGAAGATCTCCAGTATCATAAAGGCATACCTTTGTTGTTTAAAAGTTTGTTTAACCAGAAAGTCGGCTCCGGAAGAGTACGAGATTTGTAGATACACATTTCTCCACTCAATAGTATAAATTTTGTTGGTGATAACTTTGTGCCTTTTCAGAAGTTAAATTGGTTAACTCTGGACTGTCCGTTGAATCAGTGGTTTTGCCTTGAAAGCCATTCGCACTGGTCAGCAAGTAATATAGTCTTTTCGCCTCAAAAGCCATTAGATTATATTGCGGGAAGATACTTAATAAGTGTTTTCTTCATTGGTTATATATCTGTTTCGTCTCGAAAGCCATTCAGATATATTTCGGGTAGTACAAGCCCCTGTTTCGCCTCGAAAGCCATTCAGACTTGTATTGCGGGGTTATCATCTTCGATACCTTTACTTTCACAACCAAATCAATCACATTTACATTCACTTGAGTGTACAGACTTCACATTCACCTTTGTGTACTTGCCTAGACTTAGATATCTGTTGATATATTGAGTCGTGACTAGAATATTCAACTCCAGACTTGATTAAAACTTTGCTTCACTGTTGTTTTGTGTGTTTGCTGCAAAAGGATTCTGTCTCCGAACCCCAGACTTGCTCGCATACACTACATATTGAGGATTAGTTTAGTATTCATTGGTGTATTGGCTTTGAGATTGCTTTATTTTTAGAGTGATCTTATTGTTGATATATTGATATCTACTATACTCAGCCACACAGCCCATATCTATATCAGTTGTAGTGCACTGCACTTTACCGCAGAACAAACAATGTAGCAGAGATGAAGGGACATTTGAAGCACATCAACTTTGAACACAGCACAAGGTCGAGGAGAGACTCAAAAATATAGTGTGAGTAGGGGAGCATCTTGAGTAACATGTAAACAAGAATTTGAGCTTTGCGTGAGGAAGGGGCGGAATTTGGAAATACTGTGCTGAGCGCGGAAGAATTGTCATCATGATTATGTGAAGTATTATGTGAAAGAGGTTTCTGGTTTGTTAATTTTTGAAATCACCGGTTTGAAAGGGGATGGCCAGGTGAGTTGTAAAATCAAGGATTTTTTGGACTCAGAAACGTAGCAGCTTGTGTAGCACTTTCTTTGAGAGTTTTTGAGGAGCAGGAATTTAGCAGTCTGTGTAGCACTTCCTCTTCTCTGCTCTCGCGAGGTAAATTAACTGTCAATTTGCTTTTGACTGGTTGGACTCAATGCTCTGAACTACGAGGAGATAAACAAACCACTGTTTTTGATCAATAGAAATAAGGCAAGGTAGGACCATAAGGTTTGACTAAAAGTATTAAAAGTATTAGGAGTATTAAAGTATTAAAGTATTAAGGCCCCTGGCCATTCTGCAATGGGGATAAAATGAAAAAAAATTGTTTTGATTATCCAATGCAACAACCATTGAACAACGAGACTCAGATATCCCAGCAGGTGCACGGAAGGCTGTGAGATTGCCCTCATATGGTTTTACTGCAACTGTGAGTCTGTGACATCAATGGTGCAGAACTGAACACCTTGAATATAACACTCACAGAAATGTCCATCAACAGGATGTGGGCCATCGCTTCGCGTGGCAAGTACGAGGCCAGTCATACTTATGTAGACACTTTGTTTGAACTTTGAAAGATCTACCTATTCATTCTTTACATAGAGAACAACACTAACATTCTTGTTGAAAAAATGATTTAAGTTATCAACAGACATTGACCTATGTAGCTGAGGTAGTGGATGTGAAATACCATCATACACCCATTGATTGCCATTATGAAACATTCTTGTAATAAAATGGCTTTCGCCATAATATATAATTCCAGAGATCAAATAGGTCATTGCTTGGTCTTCAATGGTAACTTCAATGTTCTCATTGACTGTGGTGATGTTAACATTCTCATTTGGAATTGCCATTAAAAAAAACTCTGGAAAGCGTGAAAATTTATATATATGCCGAAGCGGTTCCATGCACAGTCGACATGGATTTGAACCAAGTTCCATGTATTGATTTGTCCAAGCTTGGGTAGATGTGTATACTTGTGAGAAGGTCTCAATCATTACTGTGGGCAAGTAATCCCAATTTGCACGTACATGACCATTAATGCACATTGATTTTTGTTTCAAAAATGGTAGATCTGTACGAATAACATAATCAATCACTTCTTCTATTGCTGCGAATTGACCCATTTGGAAGTATTCTGGCCTTGAACTTATCAATGCTTTTCGGAACTCATTTCTTGCTGAGTCAAGATTATGGGTACCTGCCCTGAAAGCTTCAATCAATGCTTGATATATAAGAGATGTGTTATGAGCACTCTCCAGTTCAAATTTATCACCATGAGTTAAGTATACATGATACATCAACATTATCACAGAGTCATATGAGCAACTGTTTTCAGACCAATTTAAGATTGTGCTGTGATTACAATGTGCCAAATTGGAGGTTGACTTATCTCTAGATACATACCTCTGCTTCTTGGGTTCAGGACCATCCTCATTGGTATATGTGTCTGGCATTTTGCGTTTGCCTTTACAATCAGTAATTGCACAGTTATCATTTTCAAGCTTTTTGATGGATTGGAAATTACCACTTTTATAAGTATTTTGAGATTTTTCATTGCTTTTTTTGGAAACAATTCTCCACACAACTTGATTGTCTTCACAGGCACCAAATGGCTCTTGTTCAGACCAGGCAATAGCAGGATGAATTTTAGGGGGTAGATAATTGGGACTTTGATACAATTTGAAGTTTTTTAAAAGTGATGATCTTGTCTCATCTGCAGCACCCAATGGTATTTCCCCTTCATATCGTAGCCTTGTGATTTCATCCAAAAGCTCCAGTTCACGCAACTCCTGTCTATAACCACCATTTTTCAAGCCACCAGAAATAATGTTTGCATTAAATCCTTGGAATATCAGAGTGCCAGCAGCAGAAGAGCTGCGAGAAAGAGATGTATATACAGCTCTGAAGTCTTTGCTACTGTTAATATCAACAACATTCCAAATTCTTGTCCTTCCTTGTGAAGCATAGTCAGTCATCGCAAAATTAGGAAGGACTTGCACTTGAGTGCGAGATATTATTTTGTACTTATCATCAGATAATTTACACTGTACTCTAACTGTTCTTTTGATTATTGGTACAACATTCTCAGGAAGACCTTCAAATTTCACCATGGAAGGTGGATTATTTAATTCAACAAATAAGACATCTAACATCTGCTGTCCTTGTTTACCTTTTGATGCTTTCCAACCATATACATACCCCTCTTGTCCTTTGGTAATGCAAAGTTCAGTTGCTCCATTGTGCCTAATCATTACAGGCATTCCTTTACATATATCAAGTTTGCCTGCAATCTGTTGGTCAGTATATGAATGAGGCTGATCCCATAGCTCCTTTTGAAGAACTGGATTTAACAATCTTTTTGAAGATCTTCGTCTTTTTCTATTACTATCTCTTAATTTTTCTAAGTCTTCATATATTATCTCCTCATCTTCAGAGTAGAAGGATGTCAATGTTTGCTTTGTTTCTGCAGCAAATCTCTGGCAACCTATTTTGTTAATAACATCTTTATGCCTATTATAGGTAAGGATTATTTTAACATTGCGAAAGTTTTCAGAAGTGATTGAACGGTCCAGCCTTGTTGAGTCAGAAATGAGAGTTCGTAGAAATGTAAGGTCTGCAGATGTGCATGCTTTATACCGCATGTTTTCAAGTGCAGTTCTAAATTTTGCATCAATGTCAGATTGTGTTCTCTGTCGCATGTTCTGTCTCAAAATGACTACAGTAGTTACTTGATGCCAAAGATGCTTGCCTATGCCACTTTGCTGACCTGATATAGAAGTTGAATCAAAACCAGCAGAATAACTATAAAGTGCTGCTGCTTCACCACCCATTGCTGGAGGTAGTTGTGCAAAATCACCAGCAAAAATCATATTCATCCCTCCAAAAGCTTTTTCAGGTCTATTCAGAACTTTTGCCAATTTCTCACTGATTTTATACAGATCAATGCAGGAAAGCATAGAAACTTCATCAAGAAATACATAATCAACACCATCAAGACGTGAACAAACTTGGTCAGCTGAAGTGGTCTTATATTCTCCTTCTGCCTTTGAGTTAATTCCAAAAACTGAATGGTATGTTGAGCCTCCTAATAATGCAGCAGCAGCTCCAGTAGGTGCAACCACAATCATTCGATGCCTTTCTCCTCGCATAATAAAAAAATCTTTCAAAGCTCTCAAAACCATTGATTTCCCAGTGCCCCCCATCCCTCCAAGGTACATATTAAGCTGCTCATTAAAGGGGCTGACAGCATGATTAGCCACAATACAAAAGGCTCTCTCCTGTTCTTCATTAAGTGTAAATTTTTTGACCTGATCATCAATCAACTTTTGAGTAGTTCCAGCTCTAGATTTTTTTTCAAAGGCAAACTTATCTAAAATACTCACTTGATTAGGGTGTTTGTTTTGAAATCTCTGTTTTTTACTGCTATTATTATTTCTCTGTCTCTCATTCAATACTTCCTGCCTTTTCTTCCCTATTGCAACCTGCCAAGAGTGTGCAGTGTGATCAAGTGGTAGAGATGTATAATGAGGTACTGCAGAAGTCAGGTCTGAAACAGGTTCATCCCATCCTGCATGTTGTAGAATCTCCCTCATTTCATTCATTTCAGCACGTCTTTGTTTTTCTCGAGCTCCAATTATATCACATGTAGGATCCCCCGGTATATCAAGATCACCATATTCAATACCATCTTTATAATCTAAGATTGTTTGATCAATGTTAGTACTTGACATTGCATTTTTTTGAGCTCTAAAATCATCACGAGAATCTAAGCAATCATATCTAACTTCAAAATTATTCATTCCTTCTTTGGATCTTTCATCAAAATTGTGTGACAAAAAACATTTATTCCAAGTCTGGGATAGATTTTTGAGGTCTTTTCCTGAGCGCCATGGCTTAAAGAGAGTCAACATTGTTAAGCAGTAATACTCATGGTCACCTTTACTTCTTCTAGGAAGTCCTGGTCCAATAAAGTTGGGCACCAAAGCATTGTTCATAGGAGAGAGTTTTATGGCGTGAGTATCAGCCAAAGGATGTCCATATATAAAAGGAAAGTGATTTTTTGGCAAATTTTTCTTTAAAGCAGGAACAGGAAGGGGGCTATCATCTGTATAAACTTGGTTTGCATCACCTTTTTCCTCCCCATTGTCAATATCGGTATCATCATCAAATTCTCTTTCAGAATCATACCCTTCATCTATGTCAGTGTCATCAAATGAATTATTCTCGTGGTTGCATTTTTTCACTTTAGAATTTTTTGGAATGCTAACTCTTTCACATCTTACAATCCAATTATATAGTGACATATTTTCTAGATCTGATGGACGATAGATATAATCATAAACTCTTGATAATCCAGATATTCTCCCCTTTTTTCTGATTAGGACAACTTTATGATCATTGGATTGTTCAAGGTTCCAAGATTTTTGCACTTCAGTAACATAGCTTTTCCAGTGGAATGGTCTAAATTCATGTGAAGTGTAATGGTCAGGATGATCCAATAAATACATACAAATCATTGGTGCCCCAAGCTCCATGCGAACTGCTAGAAGGTTGACCATTTGGGTAATGAGACGTCGAACTTTCTCCTGACGAGTTGCAGATCCACCAATCAATTCAGTATTTCTTGTCAATATTGTTTTAATAACATCAAATATCACATGTGTATTCAAGCTCCATTTTGTAACATAATCTGACACATAAGCCACCACTGCCTTGATTGCTGTTCCAGAAAGCAAAGAAGTGACATCACTGTTACAGCGCAGAAGATATGTCATTACAGGATTATATGTGTTGATCCAAGGTTCTAGTTTTTTCAAGCGCAATGCTCCAGTGTTGATATCAACTTGACTGGTTTCAAAAACTTCACGTGGAAATCGTGCTTTACATGTTCCCCATTTATTATCAAGACATCCCAAGTAATCTTTTGTTTTCATGCGATTGCCTGATTTATCAAGTGTAGACTTGCATGTATGTAAATGAGTCCGTAAAATGATATCATCTACTTCTGAAGAAAAGTTTTGTCTCCATTCTCTCATTTCCTGGCATTTATTACAGTCAAATGTATTACATTGGCATATTGTAGGTGGGGCCATTGGTGGTGAGTATAATGGATTTTTGTAAGTCTCAGTATTTTCTTTTTCATTCAACATATCTTGAACTTGAGCTTTAGAACCAGTTGTAAAATCACCAGTGTGAACACTTTCAAGGTACTCCACCATCTTGTGCTGGAACTCCCCATTTGGCTCCAAAATTGAATCACGTATTTCTTGGGGTGACCGGGAACCATTAATCCAGAGGAGCATATGCAAATGTAAAGTTAATCGTCCCTGCTGTTCTACAGTTCCATAATATCCTGAGGTCTCACCAAAAATGCCATAATGCTCAGTTTCCACACCTAAAACATGTTTTATAAACATTCTTACCATAAAATCAAAAAATTTAGCACCAGCCACTGGGTTCTTAATTATTTCCCTGAATCTATCATCATTGGGTATATTTAAATTTGGTTTGAGAGATTCTCCACCTGCTGCAAAATAAAAACACAGTGGGTGTGTCAAGTCTGAAGGTGCAAATGTAATATACCAAGATGGTGCACCAAGATATGAGATAAGGGACCATAATTCATTTCTCAAGTATTTTTTACTTGTCATTGACCCCCTCACCCCTGAGCCAACATGGTCCAAATCCTGGATTATTTGATAGCACTTTTTCTCTTCAATAGTTTCAGGAATGACAGACTCCCCTTTACTTAGTCTCTGAGTGATGTTTGCAAGTATGGACTGATCTACAGTTAGAATACGGTTAGCGATGTCATTGAATTGCTTTGATTCTGCCATTGCAAAGCCTTTACTTGTGGCTGATTTTACTTGTTCATGACTGAATGCAACAAAAGGAAAGCTTATATCTGTTTGGAATCTTTTATCATGATAATTTAGTAAGAATCTTTTATGTGCCTTTTCAGAGAAATGACTGATGTTAGCCATTCCAATCCCTCCAAATCCATGAGGAAAGAGCCATGGAAATATCTGGGGATATAGGTTTGGATTATCATAAATTGAAGTGCTCTTTTCACTATGTCCAACTGCCAAAAATTTTCCACCTTGTTGTAGATGTGCCAGAGCCTTTGCACGCTGCACTTCTACTTTCATGGTCTTCAAGGTTTCACCAGTAACCCCATGTAATACAAAGGGAAGCTCACCTGACTCTATCCCAATTTCTATCTCATTGTCATGCTTGATCGCACTTTCAGGGGGAACATTACCCTCTCCATTTGTCTGTTTAAATTCAACTGAAACTGGTGGTAAATTTTCCGGATATTTGTGTAGATTTTCCAGTGATATTGCCAAATCTTGATATGCAGGATGATTTAATTTTAGCCATGTAAGTGCTCTGTAAACACGTTTATGACTTACTAACATCATTTTGGTTTTCCGAAAGTCATCTTCTGTGGGTTTACATGGGCCTGTAAACAGAATGGCAAGAACTTCATCTAACTCCTCTGGTGGTGGTGGAAGAGTTTGATAAACCTTTACAACTGGTGTTTCAAAGGCAATCACATGGGAGATCATTTTTCTCATTCCTGAGGAGACCTTAACAAAACAACAATTGGTACGTATCTTTTGAATCAATAACTTCTCCATGAAATTCAAATCTTTAAGCTCATCAGGTATGGAACCTAGCCATAAACCATTGGCCAGTGAGATACGTGGTCTCTTGCCTTCACGTAAACTTTTTCGACAAGTGTCACATATTTTGTTACAATTTTCATCCAATACAGGACCCAGAATTTCTGTAATTGGATCTGAGTTGGACCTGCGTTCCTTTCGGGTTACACCTGGCTGGATCAAAACATGCAAGTAATTCTTCATGGATTTCAATGCAACCATATTGATACAGGGTTTAAGCTGGCCACAAACAGCACATCCAATTTCTTCAAGGTTTTGAGGACTAAAGCTTTCTGTCCAGTCAGTTATAATTTTGTGAACAAGCTTTTCTGTGGCTGGGTTGGGAGGAAAATTTATTTCTGGTTTTTTTGGAGTTGATATACACTGGAAAACACTAATGGTGCATGGGCAGTTTGATGTACAAACATGATTATTCAGCTGTTCTTGCAATACCCTTTTTGTTTTGCCTCTACTAGTATATCCATGATATGTGGAAAGAGATCTTAGATCAGGTATGCCAATTATAGATGTAAGATAATGCAGAGGTAATTCAACCCGCAAAAATTGGTTATCTGATTCCAAGGAATTCCCAGTGGTCACACATTCCACATGATCAAATACATATCTGCCATCAAATCTGTCCAAAGAGGTTTCCAGTGTCTTTACAGAGTCAGTCATGTATTTTCTAAGGTCAGAATATGTATATTCTGCTTTATGTCTTGCACCACCTATGGTAAGGTATCTTGACTGAATTTGTGGTATGTCATTCTTGAAAAATATCAAGTCATAAATTTCATTGATACAAAGTGAAATATCAATGAACTTAATGATGAAATGATACAATACTGACCTAACTGTTCCTCCCAAAGATACTGTCAAAAATCCACAACTTGCACTTGTTTTTGATTTTATTTGATCTATCACAAGTCTTGATTTATTTTGCAAAGCATAGTGTACAACATTGGAAGCAAAACAATTTGAAGTCTTAGAGACACAGAGCAATGCATTCAAAAGAGCAACATAGAAGTCATGACTCAACATAAAGTTTTGAATAATTGATAATTTTGTAATTTTTACCTGCAGGATAATGTCATTCCCAAGTAACATTTGATGATTTGTGTTTTGTGAAGTTGAGTTACATTGAAAGGAGAATTTAGATGCTGTATGAGAGAGGAAATTAACAATACTTGCATTGATAAATGAGTAGACTTCACTAAAGATTCTGATACTGTTATGATTAATCAGTAACTGGTTAATAATGCATCCATTGATGCCAATTGTGTGTGTAACTATCATGGGTCTCATTGGGTTCATATAACACTTTCTGAAGTGTGTTTGTGAATGAGAGAATAAGTTTAATGGTAGATTTAATTTCCGTGAGGGATAATTTAGTTTCCAAAAGTAATTTAATTTCCATGGAGAAGGCAATTTCCCGAATTTCGAAGCAGGCATTTGTGGTTGATTTCCAATATCTTGGGGAATTGCAGACGCAATTTTCCAGGAGATGACCTGAACTTGGACATTAGAACTTTATACATTGGGCATATAAACAAGTCACACACCGTATCATCACTTTTATAGTCCTTTGTTTTGTCTATGAGTACGCACCTTGGATACTTAATCACGTCTTGCGGTATGTCTTGCACCATATCAGATTGGTTGTTCTGCAGAGCCAAAGAAATATGAAAAAGTGAAAGTAGCACGAGTACTGTAGACATGCGCATGGTGAGTGGAATGACAATGGGTGTAGCGTGTTAAGAGCTGAAAAGTTGTGTGCTGGCATGCAACGTGATGAGTCAGGATCAAAGCGGTCCGAGTATGTGGTGTGGGAAAGGATGTCACATGTTGCCATTGGTCATGACCACTTATGACTTCGGACTTGTAATGGAGGTGGGCAAAGCGGCAATTTGTTTGTCATTGTTTAGAAGTAAAGGTCTCTCTGCTAAATCATAGGTTTTCATGTCCAGACGAGATGTCTTGTCAGAAACTTAACCACACATCTAGCTTTATAGACAGACTGCTCTTCAATTTAGATTGTACAGGTGCCCTTGGTTCCACTTTTTAATTCAAACTTCATTAAAGTGTACATCGAACACGGAAATAATGCAATTTTTCAGATATCACCTAACTAAAACCAAGAGCACTATTTAATGCTTCCTCTCATATGCCTCTGCAGACTTTCTCGCAGGCTTCCCATCCCGAATCCAATCCAGTGCGTTGTTGAGAACTACCCGGTCCATAAAACAAGTAAAGACAAGCCGATCACCTTGTTCAGGTGTCGCACAATGAACAAGACGTCGAGTGAAGGCAATCAAGATTTGACCTGGACGAACTGGAATCCTCATGTGCGGCTGAAGGGCACAAAAGTCTCCACCTTCCCAAGCATGCTCGCCCTCATCATCTAACAATGTCCATTTACCATCACTGTCTTCAAGATCATCATCATTCTCAGGCGTGTCATTCTCTACAGGAATGACAAAGGCTGGGTAATCAGGATGGTCATGCCAGTCCTTGTGCCAGATGTGGGAACCACCAATCTTTACAGCAAACGCCATAAAGACGCCGCCCATGTTGAGTTCGAGTTGGGCACTGTATTGATCAATCTGGACAATGTTGACGGAAATGTATTCTTGAATCCTGTATATAAAGGGATTAGAGGTCAAAAAATTAGGATATTATAATGACTCACTCCCGAAGAAACCGAACAGCTAGTTCGGGCATGAAGACTTTGACCCAAGCGCGTACCTTGGGAACAATCCACTTGCCAACCATTGCACACAAATTGAGGACAGCTGCCATTGCCTCTGGCGTTTGTTTGTTCATGTCAGTTTCACCTGTAAGACGAGCAAAGAGACTATAGCGTCCCCATGTTCCAAGGTGTATGGCCGGGTTGAGGTCACGGTGAGCATCTCGAGCACAAGGCTGATGTTTGAAACCAGAATTTATGAGATGCATAAAAGCTCTAGCAAGTTGGCGTCGACCTAGTCTTGGGATCTGTTGATCAAGACGGCCAATCATATAGGGGGAAGGGAATTCCAAGGGGGAAGGGAATTCGAGTAGATGCTCTGGTTTCCAATCAGAGGGTGTCTTGATAAATACCGTACCAACTTGAGGAATCATTGTGAATGTCTCGATGTTGGGACCGTTTTTGCCATAAATTTCAGCTATGAGATTCTGAAGCTCGTCTGTGGAGATTTTGCCACCATCTAGACGGTCTTCGTACTGTTCGCATGTTATTTCAACTGCAGAAAATGAGAAAATAAGCAAGACAGATATATAAGAAGACACACCAGCATTTTTACGTTCAATGAATCTCGTCTGATTCTTTTTTGCCCTCTCAATATTCTCCGAGTGAGTGCGAAAACGATAGTTACTCTTGGTAGCATCTTCAGGGACACGATTGTGAGCCAGAGGGACCTCAGGTTTTGGAGGAAAGTCCTGCTCTCGAAATGTCTTTTTTTTGTTGGGCATGGTGAAGATGAACGAGCACACAACAACGTGTTGTCAACATGTTGTTGCAGTCACACGTGAGCAAACACAGTGGAACAGAATCAACAACGATATGTATGTATGACATTGACTGTAGCAAGAACAAGAGAAATACGGGCGAGGAAAACAACGGACAGAAGTACAGCAAAGTCCTAAAGTCCAAATTTATACGATATAGAAAAAGGAAGAAAAGAAAACTGTAAGTGTATATATGTGTAGTGTTTCGGTTGTCGTTGATCATGAGGAATATATGTACGTTTACGGGCAGACAGTGATAGACGGGTGACAATGGAGCTAATTGGAAAAAAGAAAGGAGCTCTGTATTTCTGGAAAGTGTCAATCTTCGCAGATGGAGCTGAGGAAGCTGGAAAGGTCATGGTGCACACAACCACATCAGCTAGTCGTTAGCCGAGTCTAATCCCTTCGGCCTGCAAAAAGGACTATCGCTTCTATAACACCAACGAGTTTCCGGGCCCATTGCGTATGCGTGACCAAGTTCCCAACTCTCCGTTTCAAACCCAATATAGTAGCACCCCAATGGCGTCCAGATTCCACTTTGCGATGAGGAAGAGCGCTTGAAAGTTGACCCCTCCGATGTTTGAACCGCAAACCTGGACTCGTCAACACGCTGTTGCCATTTACTGGGTGAAAGTCGGGAAGTGATGGAAGGAGCAGGCAAAGGAGCTCTTGAAGAGGACGGCAGCAGCGGCAGTGGGGGCTTCCTAAACGTAGAAGCGTCTTTGATATCAGAAGTTGATTTGAGGTGGAGCTCGACGTGTCCCTCGGCGTTGCCATGGGTCTTGTCGGTGTCATAGGCTCTCGAATGAGTAGACTGTTTGTACTGCTCGACGTGCTCGTTGTTGATAGCCTATGCGAAGAAAGCGAGGTGTCCCCGGCTCGATGTTGTCCTGGGTCGGAGTTGAACCCGAGCTTGCAGAGACCAATTCCTGCCAAGCTGATAGAAATTATGAACGAGAGAAGGTGCGACAAGGACGCAACGTGTACTAGTCAAGTCGAAACGTTACAAGTAGGGTGCCGCGCGCTCGAAAAGTGTGAAGAGGACGGCAGCGGCGGCAGTGGAGGCTTCCTGAACATAGAGGCGTTTTGACATCAGAAGTCGACCGCGATGATTCGAGGTGAGAGGTGATGAGAGGTGGAGCTCGAGGAGGTATCCCCACTCGACGTTGCTCTGAGCCTCATCGGTGTACTGCTTGAGGTGCTCACTCACTTTGCATGGGCTGGATTTTCTGCAGCTTGAAACATGAAAGGAAATTTTTTGTGAAAAATAGAAAAGCCTGTGGCCGAAATAGTATGTTTACGAGTCGGTAAAAGAATTTTTTCTTCGGCCCGAAAAAACGAAATTACTATTCAATAAAGAAGATATTTCCGGGCCGTGAAACAAAATGCCCGAAAAGCGGGATCTCAACGGCACCTCATCGGGCTTCCCACGGACGCTCTTCTACCTCTCATCCTCCGAGCAGCGGGTCCAACAAAAGCGTCGGGCACTCAATACCCGGTGACCACCACCACTTATCACCCTCTTTAGGGCGGGGTGACCCAACTTTGTCATTTCACGCGACCCGATGATTACAAGTATAGTTGTTGGCATTGTACGGATCTTTCGTCAGTTGGTACCGTCGTCACGCTTTCACGAACGGCGGTCTTGCTATACCGCTCTGCGGAAAACAGCATTTTGACACCACCGTGTTCCCTGCCCGCTCTGCTTGGTCACTGCTTCGATTTCCCTAGACCCGCATCTCCAAATTGAACAAGCGTTTTCCGCTGTTTCCGCTGCTTCCTTCTCCTTCTCACCTAGTCTTCGTCCTCGTTAGCGATGATGACCTTGGAAAACACTTTCAAGCTCTTGACGACTTTCATCCACCTCTCTCCCCGACTCCTCGCCTCAGTTTCCACCCCACCGCTCTTCTGCTCTTCACCATCGGTCTCGCTCATTTCACTTTAACATGGGCTTACAACAACCAAAGAGATAGGATGGAGACGCATATAAGAGATTGTAGCTGATATGATGATATGGATGGGCTTCTGTATCGTGGTACGTCTAACTACCTGGACTTACTTCTAACTGTCCGCTCTTTCTCTCTGGCGCGTTTCTGATGTGTCTCCATTTTTCTCTCTCTTTTCTTTAGAATTTACTCAATGTTTGATCCTTCTCGGCCGCTCATCAGTAAACTTTTTCGTTGTCGTCGCAGAGGACAGAGCCGGTTGAAATCTCGGCTTTTTAGACTTTCTCAGAGAATTGATGGCAGCTTTGGTGTGTGTTCCTCCGAGTCTCGTTAGCCTTCCTTCTATCCGTACTGACATCACTTTTTTACATCTTTCTCGATTCCCCTTCCCTCCTCCTCCTAGCTCCCATCACCCACCGTTATACCCATCGATCCGGGTACTGCAGCTGCTACTAGTACTGAGACCTTCGTCTTTCCCCTTGTGCTCTCCCAGGTTTTATCTACGCTAGCTATCGCTCTCAAGAAGAATAGATTCGGGTACTTACGGCAGGTTTGGGAAACATTTCCGTTATTGAAGGATGCATGCACGTTGGTGTCCCAAGGGAAAACAAGGTGTAGGCGTGATTGAGCTTTGGAGAGATCGTTCGCAGTTGCAGGCCCACCGCACAAGCCTCTACCCCTTCCACCAGAACCTGTTCTTTGCCTTCCTCCCCAAAATGCTCCGACGCGGAAGCGAATCCGATCACTCGACCCACCTCCCATATCTGTGGTTTCTATTTCGTCAACATGGACCCTGGTACTGAACGGATAGCTTCACAAATTAAGACGGCAGCTGGAATGGCATAGAATTGTTGAACCTGGACTTGCGAAACAGGAGATTGAGCACGCGGATGGGAAAGTGAACTGAGGAGACAGCGGACGGATGCGACGAGGATTTGGGAGACCGAGGATTGACTCACTAGGGGTGGTGAGATAAGGAGCATTATAAGGAACGAAGACGTCTATGCGGATTTTCATGGGGTACATGTACGTCTCGTTTTTCGAATTTACTCGTTCCGCCGTCCGTTTTGACTGACATTGATTACTGTGACTGCATATGCAGTCAATTAGGACACCCTTTCACCCAGACTCATATCTTTCTCCGCGGCCTCTCGTCCCGTCAGCACTGAGCCTTATAAGCTTCAACTCATTCCCTTCCATCTTCTCCCCGAGAAACTCACGATCTTTTTGACCTGCTTTCGATGGCAGCTGAATGGCATAGAACTGTTGAACCTGGACCTGACCTACGAAACAGGAGATTGAGCAAGCGGATGGGAAAGTGAACTGAGGAGAGAGTGGGCGGATGCGAGGAGGATCTGGGAGACCGAGGATCAACTCACTAGGGGTGGTGGGATAAGGAGCAGTATGAGGAACGAAGACGTCTATGCGGATTTTCATGGGGTATGTCTCGTTTTTCGAATCGTTTTGGTATTTTTACTCGTTCCGCCGTCCGTTTTGACTGACATTGATTACTGCGACTGCATATGCAGTCAATTAGGATACCCTTCCACCTAGACTCATATCCCTCTCCGCGGCCTCTCGTCCCGTCAGCACTGAGCCTTATAAGCTTCAACCCATCCCCTTCCATCTTCTCCCCGAGAAACTCATTGTTCACGATCTTTTTCGACCTGCTTTTTTTTCCAGAGGAACAGAGCCAGAAGGAGCCAGTGATGTTCTGAGTCGAATTTGTCAGTTCGGAAGCCTGGTCAAGAGCGTACCTTCCAGTAAAATCAGATTTCGTAACTCGTATCCCCTCTCCCGCCCGAATTCTCTACACCAATCACACATATACCTCTCACCAGCCTGAACCGTCGGTGAAGGCAACTACTCCGCTGTCTACTCCACAGAATGGGAAACCCTCAGGAGCACAAAGCTCACTGTCGTACAGGCAACATCGCTCTTTTTTACTAATCCGATCCTGGTTTACTTTTCCCCCATCTTTGTCGTGCATGTGAGATCACGAGCTCGTTCTTGCCCCAATTTGGAATGCGTTTGGGTATGTCCTCATCCCATCCGTCCCTCTCCTCCAACTCGTTCGTCGCCGACGTACCCTCCTACCCGCGAGGGCGAAAAGATCGTCACACCGGCATATCTTGAAGGAAGCAGGGTCCAGAAGCGTATAACGAGCATCGCCGAATTAAAAGACTCCGGTTCGACGTCCGAGAAGAACTCCAAAATCGCTCAAAGTCAGAATAAGACACTCAGAATTTCTGCTCTGAACCCCCAACCGATCATCGGGTGATCATCGGGCGATCATATTATGTCATAGAAACTCGTAAGCAAAAGTAACGACGAGGTCACGTGTATTCAACTTATGCGTCTCAACACGATATGCCCTCTTCATCTGAGGATAACTTGCACCCGGTCCGCGTCTCATATTCCGGGTCTACTCTCTTACCTTCCCATTCCATCGTGCTGTCCGACTGCAGGACTTCCGGTCCTTCCGGTCAGTGCACGCTACTCAATTGGTGAATTATGTCAGCACATGCACGAGTCACTACTTCTTTGTCTGTGGCCGGCCTGGGGCTGATTTTGCGGAAACGTTTTTTTATAGGGTCCATTCGAATAGCTGGTTGCTTAACTAATAACTTTCTTTGTCCTCTCCCCAATATTTACTCTCGCCCGCATATAAAAGGAACCACTCTGGTCGTCCCTCCCCATACCTTCCTTACCTCTACCACCATCTTCTCAAACAGCTTCTAACCGGTTGCACTCCTGATCGAACATGTCCAACGTTCTAGGTGCGAACTACAAAACCACTTCCGTCGTCAACCCAAGTAAGTTTCTTTGTTGCTGACCATTACTTGCATTAATTATAACACGGTATCGCAGTCCCTACTATCGACCATTCCGTCCCTAGTCAAACTCCCAATGTTCCAAATCAAGCCAATACTCGCAATATCAGCCAACGTAAGCCTCTTTCTTTGCTCGAGTTCATTCATTCACTCACCTTCGCAGTATACATGGACAACAAAGAAGGTCTAGACGACGTTTACTCTGTCCCTGTTCGAAACCCTCTTGCGGGTGTGTCTCTTTGTTCTTGCCTTGCACAAACATCAAACTGATTTCCTTTGTCGTGATAGCTGCTCGAGAACCCACCCAATTTATCTATACCTCAAGAATTCAAGGGGACCGTGAGTCTCTCGAACTCTCTCAAATCCCTGCGCACTCAGATGGAAGATTCATAGGTGAAGAGTCTCCTGAAGTTCTGTTCACAATCTCCCGCTTTAGAGGCAAGATCATTGTTGAATCCACGGCCGCTGGTATGTAGTCATGAACCAGACCTTGTATCATCTTTAAAGTCGGTTACGCAGAACCGAAGGACGCTCGCGTCATCATCACTCGTTTTAACGGACAGCTCTCCGTGTCCGACCCCAATGTATTCGTGGACAGATCTCAATCGAAAAGCTCCGGTACCGCCGTTTATAGATTTCTTTGCGCATTCCTTCGCGCGCTTTTTTACCCGACCGCCTTCATCATGGTTTTGAACTTCCCGGACGTTTACCCTGTGGTATTGCACTGGCTCCAGGAGCAGACAGACATGTTTGCCTTCTTTGGCACCATAATTCAAAATGTTGCTTCCTCTCAGTTAGCTGGAGCCGTCCTCCAATACACCGTATTCTGTTTGATCGTTACGTTGTGAGTTCATTAGTATTTCTCCTAACTACAGCTCACATGTTTTCCCGTAAACCAGTTCTGGCCTCATTGTCTAGAATACATACATAAGCGATAAAGAGTTTGGTTTGGTTTGAATAATGATTGTGTGTACTGTAGAATTACTGCCTGCGTATATGACCGTTGTACATGTAAACTGCCGCAAATACTATGTTGTATCTTCTTTGGTTGCAATCGGCTGCATTAGATGAGCGTTAGCCAACGTACACAAGAAATGTCATAAGAAAAATGCGAGATAGCGTTAAAAGATTGCAATTGTGCCAGAACAGACGGACGAAGGTGCGAGGGATTTGTTAAAGCAAGAACATAGAAAAGAAAGCAAACCGTCCAGGAACATGACAGGGAAAGACGAGAAGGCAAAGCTTTCGTCAGTACCCATGAGGACACAACAAAGCCTCCAAGGGCCACTCACTCGCGCTGTGACATACAAACGTGAATGTGCATTCTGGCACAACCACCTCAATATCATCCCTAGGTTCCCGGTTTCAATTTTCTTTGCCTTCAGTGATCACCAGAGCCTTCATAGTCCTTGCCATCCATCTTTGCCATCCTCGGGACCTTCCTTTTCGAAAACCTCACCTTCATCTTTGTATCCCCACTCCCAGTAGATGTTAACGCTCCTTCGCCCTCTTCCGTACCCTTTCCATAAGATCCCCACTCAATGCCTGTTCCAACGCTAAAGTATCTCCAACCCCATCTCTCCCAGTTCCACCATCCTTGCTATTCGCCGAGTTGGTCAAAACGGTTTGATTCTATTTGCTAACAGCTTCCGTCGTCTTTCCGTCCTCTTAAAGACTTGCCGAGCGGAGCGAGGCGCTGTCTTGTACACAATAATTTACGTTCAAGACCAGCCATAATGGCGGCCTCACTGACAGAGCCTTGAACGGTCGGATATTTTAAACGACCTGTAGATGCCCAAACATCAGAGTTGGTGGAAATAGCTGCATATTCTCCTTCGAAGTAGAGTGTTCCATCACGCTAATTATAAGATTTGAACATTTAATTTTGATTAGAATATATCGTATGCAAAACGACTCACAGCGTAGCTATCGTATTTGAAAGTATTTTAGTAAACCAAGCTGTGAATGGTAGTTTCTGATTCAATCTTTCTTTTTCAATACCTGGAAAACAAAATACGTACTAGGGTTAGAATAAACACGAACATCCGACCAGTCTTGAGGTTTGGGGCTGAGTACTGGATCATTAACGTAGGAGGTAGCCATGAAGCCTAAAATCAAATTGCACGGTAGCCTAAAGTAAGTTCCCCGATGCTTTCAGAAAAGGCAGTAACATAATGGGAATGTGTTTTTCAACGTGGTGGCAAACTCATTCCAACGGTATGCAACCGTGGCCGAACCCGCAAAGTCCTTAACAAAAATGTTACTCGTATCGTGTTTCTTAATCCTCTTCTGCACTTACCTCATCTCCTTTCTCAACATGCTTCACGTTGGATGGAGCGGGGTGACTGAGCGAAAATCTCATTGCAGCTGTTAAAAAAGACAAGTTTTTAGATGAGATCATTGAATATCTATCACTCAAGCGGAACATACCTACTGGACTTTGAACGGCGTCTCCAACGGTGAAACTGATCTAGAGACGCAGATATCTAGAGCAACAATGGACCGTAGTAAGATATGAATAACTAACCTAATCAATATCATGCTGAGATCAAGATTGAAGGTCCCCTTGTGCATCACTTTGTCCGTCAAGAAAGTAGCCTGTCATGATCTCAGTTATGGTCATAGAAGTAAAACAAGATAAACTCGTACCATCCCAAACAGCCATCATCGGCTTAGCTCCTATATCCTCGCACCAGGTGATACTCTGTAGAATCCAAGATTACTTTGCATCGACTATTGTTATTAATGAGTTCATTATAGGATCGCTAGGAAAAATATCACATACTCAATTTTCATATCCTTAGCGTCCTGTCCGTGACGTGAGAGGTCCAACGGTGTTATTCCATTGCCATCGTTGAGCCCTACTTGGTCACTACAAAACCGGCGGTGAGAAGGATGGCAGCGTTTGGGAGATACCGTGGCTTACCTCCTGTAGAAAAGGTCAATTTGAGTTTATTAGAATACGAGAAGACACTCACAAGATTGTCTCCTCCAGGGAACCGGAAAATACCAAGTTTCGTGGCAGCGAGCGCCTTTTCGTTGTGTTTAAATCAAAATGAATTATATACTCAGTAACCTTGACACATATCTGGGCGATATCCTGTCTCATCCCATTGGTCCTATTGTTGAACGTCGGCGGGAACAGCGAGAATAAGCCAAAGTTGATGGTGACCAGAGGCAGCCGCTCCGACGTCAACACTGGCAACAAATTTATTTATCGAGAGCACTCGTTATATCGTGACAAGATTACTGTATTACTTCGTTTTTTTGGCATCAATATAGTCTATTTCATCTTTCACTTCATATCCTAGTCTTTGTTATGTAGGTAGACCATGACACGTTGCGCACACATCTTACAGTGCACAGCTCGCGCACGCTGACTAAGCCGCATGCGGCAGGTTGGCGCTGCGCAACCTCTAATACTAATTGTCATTGTTCTTCCGTTGGACAAACCGAATTGTGCCACAACGACCACAATGACAATCATATCGCTGAATGATTTAAAACCCAAGGCCCTCTTGAATCTATCCAGATTGTTTCTCCCAACTTGACATTCAACCTTTAATGCCCAGAGTTCGTAGCCGCAGTGAAATCTCGGAATCGGATTATGTCCTGCACGAGGTACGCCGACTCGTTCTACGATCCGTTTCGAAATGGCTGACTACATGCACTGCTACAGAAAGTCAAGCTCGTCCCATGTGTGACGATGGCGCAGGCGCACTTGATTTACGACGAAGATATCGAGGCGAGCTTGAAGGACACCGTGCAGCGTTTGGAACTCCAGCAGGCTATCAACTCCGACCTGATGGTGGAACTCAAGGAGAACCAGAAACAACTTGACGAGGCTCGGCAAGAACTTGAAGAGACTCGACAAAGACTCGAGAAACGTTATCTGACAGTTGGACAACTGCGAGCTCGCATTACTGAGCTGCAGATAGATCTTGAGGTCGGTGTGCTCATTTAAGAATCATTCCCTTGCTTACAACTAGCTTGCCCTTTAGATCGCGCAAGCTCGAAACGTTGAACTCGTTAAGACCTACACCGTCGACAACAGTGGTAGGAGCAGGAAGAATAACGGTCAAGCTCGGGTGCGTCGCATAACCCTCTGCTGTCGATGACTTTCCTCATTTAACTATCTCTCAGATCGAGGAAGCCCACGGGAAGGAGGCGATCGCTGTGCACTCCTCGGACGATAGCCATGGTGAAGGTCAAATTCAGGTGCGTCTTGTGATCTTACGTTGCCTCTTCAGTTCCCTCATTCCAGATTGAGGGAGAGAAGGTTGTTTCCACTTCAGTCAACAGTGAAAGTAAGACTCGCGATGTCCCCACTTCGAACGACAGCGATACGGAGAAAAATAGCGTCAAGGGCAGTCAAGTTCAGGTGCGTTGTATATGTCACACCGCCTACTCGGCACTCTCATTTTCATCCCTCAGGATCAGATAAAACAAGTCCGCAGGGCTGAGGACGTCAGGATAGCCAGCGTGGACAGCAACGAAAGCGAGACGGCTGACCCTGATGACTCCGACAATTCCTCAGTATAGTTCAATCCCTTTATCGGTCTCCGATTTTCTATTGATACCGGTATCCAGATCTCCGATTCTGAAGCCTCCAAGCTCCGGGATACAGCTGCAATCGTTTCGTACGGCCTTCTGACCTATCCGGCAGACGCTATTGGCAAAACATGGTTCCAGAAAGCTTTCTCCTACCTCAACGTGGACTTGGGTCTCCATTATCAGCAACTTCTGCTCAAATGGATCGATTTAGAGAGGCACTATGGCTGGAATAGCGGCGAGCAGAAAGTAATCTCAACGGAGTTCAGACCTGTGGAGGTACAGCTGTGGATTAAAGATGGGCGGTATGTACATCTCTTGCACACATGGGTAAGGGCAGAGGAAATAGAAGGGTTTGCGGAAAGGTTCTGGAAGTGGTGGAACCTGTTGCAACCAGAATGGAGGCTTAGGAGCGATCTTACTACAAGGCCAGCTCCCTTCTCTCTCACCGAATCCACCGGTATTGACGCGTCCTGGAACGTACTGAACGTCTGCGGTCAAAACGGCTGGCTTTCGCTATTGACCTGCATCAAATGGTGGGGAGTGGGTCTGCAATATCAGGGTGCAGATAGGATTCCCGAACTCAAAAGGGACTGGGAAGCTGCAGTGGACGATATGGCCAGAGTTCTGGATGCCGTGCTTCGTCTGCCACTGCGCTTGCCAGTACGTCTGCAACGTCTGAAATGAAAACCAACGTCATGCTTTATCTTACTGGTACTATAGTTAAATTGTAGCATTAGATTGTTCGCTGTATTATATCTGTGTATAACAATACACGTTCCTGACTAAGTAGCGACTGAGGCGGTGATGTTCCTGACTAAAGTAGTGAATGAGGCTCCCAGGACCAGCCTCGGCGAAACGCAGTCACGACGTCCTGTTATAATTGTTACCACCACTTGTATCTAGATTTTCAATGCATCACCGGCACATGCAGCGTCCACACGGAGCGGCTGTTTGATCAAACACTGCAGACCAACGTTGAAAAGGTCATTGGTGCGTCCAGTCTCATTCTAAATATCTCCACTGGCCAGCCTCAGCTCGGTGCAAATGGAAGGATGAATACTCATAGATTGTTCTCTCTTATTCCCGGTACGTCGAGACGATAACGCACAGGTCATGACGATTATAGAACCACTGGACGATCCACAACTACGCATACATACGCCGTCCTGGTTCGTTGTTTAGCTCCTCAGCACCGGAATAAGTCACCCGTTCGCAGTCACCTTCTATTAGTATGATATTCACGATTACGCGCTCAACGGAGTCTGCCTTGCTGGATTGACTAAGACTGACGGCAATATCTAGCTAAATTACCCAAAGTCATCCCCTCAAAACTTGTCTTTCGAGAGATAACCCAACCCTTTGACTATCGATGTGTATCCCACCAAACATTTCCAAGTCGAAGTGGTGATTGCCAATGTTCCTCTTGTTAACTAATTCTTCATTACTCAGGAGCAAACTCTTCGTCAGCTTGGTGTCACTGCACTCGTTATCGCTGGAGGACAGCCCGCCCACCGCTTGACGGAAGACTTCCTGTCTCTTGCTTTCTCCCGAACAATTCGTACTCAAACAATTTTCTTTCTTGCAAAAAATGCTGATTTCAGCTACTCGAGCTCCCTTGAGGCTACCTATGTAGAATTGAAGACAGAATACTCAGGCACTTGACGATTAATCTCAAAAAATCTCAAAATAGCCGTGACCAAATTCGAAAATGACGGAGAAATCCAAATTCGATCGACCCCTAGACTCTCGCCCTCTGTTTTCTCACCCTACTTTCCATGTTTCTCTCTTTTCACTATTTTCCCCCTCTCTTGAATACTGAGATAGGTCCAGATCTCCCCCAATATAAATCTCTAACGATGCACGACATACATCTATGCTATTCCAATCATGCTAGTCCAATCGACCTTGTCATACTTCTTCTTGAAGTCGACAACCACCCTTAATGATTTCGCTCCGTTTCCTAGATCTAATATACCAAAAGGTCGAGCCGTAAAAGACGACTTTGTCGACTGTCGAAAGCTAGTCTTTGAGACAACGCTCCTCCAAAAAAAAATACCAAAAGGTTATCAATTTCGGACAGTCTCTACCACCTTCTTAACTACTTGATCTCGGATCTACTTCGTTGCTCACTCACGGGAGGTATGTTTTTTCGCTTGTATTGTATTCGCGTTTACTCATCTTGTCTGTGACGTCCGCGGGCCGGCCTGGCACCTCTAAGATAACTCGGCATGATTCTTCGGCAATCTACTGGCCTCCTTCCGACTTTTCCTTTGTTCGCCCTTTAAAAGCCCAACCCACCTACCACGCTCTCAGAGTCCCTTCTTTCTTCCTTACCACCAAGGTCTGTCCTTCCTTAACTATCTTTTGACTAAGACTCATCTTTCTCTCTTTCATCTCTTTCGGCTCATCTCACGCGGAAACAAAATCAGAATGCTGGAAGACGTCGTGTTCTACGCCCTAATGCCTTTTTCTCTTGTCGGAATCGCAGGTCTTTTCAAGGGTCTCATTACCGTTGACGATTTGAAGCAGGTCGGACACGAGATCGCTCTCGAGATCAAAGACTATTAGTGCGTCTCTTTGTTCTTTGTTGTACACGTTCCTCATTCAAAGCGTCTCCAGCCAAGTTCGATCTGCATCGTACTTCAAATCAATCCATGGTCTTCTGGAGACAGCTGGGCAGTGCCAAGGCGCCTTGTGAGTTTTTGCGTCTCTCTGACACCCTTCGTAAGCACTGATTGTCCGTCCGCGACTTGCTTCGCCGCCATCGAATTTCTTTCATCAGCGATGCTCACTTTGATCCATCTGCCTGGATGGTACTTCTCGGCTTCCTCATCGGATTTATCTCTGCTTGGGTCCTGTTTATTTTGCTGCTCGTGAATTTTGCTGCTAAGAAAACTGATAATCGACCACGAGTTGCGAGGCGCACCTAGACACAGAAGAGCCTTCAGATCTGTTCACATCTGAATTTTTCTTTATGCAATTGTATTTTTCTAGTTACTTTGGCCTGTAGACCAGAAATGCCTGTGTTCTACTTGTATACGTACTTACCCCTTTTAGGGGTTAAGGTCTTGTCGTGTTGACCCAAAAAATCAATTTTGTAGTGGTTTAAAGTCACTTTTTTTGTAATACTGATTCGCTGATGTGTAACTTGATTGCCTGACGTTCATGATCAAGAGGAGGCTCGAAGCCGTCCAAAGGGAGAGCGGTGAGAAGTTCTTCAACTTACCGCTGGCCCTTACTAGTTTCACGCTGACTAATAATAGCGTGAGAGAGTCTGAATGTATTGACCGGTTGGGTCGTGATTCAAAATCGGATCCGGATTCCACATCTCGAGCTGGAAGTTGAACAATTACCGGACCTCTTGCCTCTCGTTCAAAATCCATTACTTGCCATGTCACACATTCTTTTCCATCGTTCTGTGCTCCAGCGTAACATGTCCACCAGTACTTATCTCAGGCTGTTCGATCTACGTAAAGTATATGTCGTCGTGGATCCATGTCCCTGTGGCCCCTCCGACGCTTTACTCCGGTCTTCGTCCTTTATTAGTTCTTTCCTGCTCATAATTTTCTGTTACTTCTTTTTTGTCTCTTCATCTGCTGTAATTGCAATTAAATCGCTCTCATCCCTCAATCTTTGCTTCATATCTGCCCTCAAAATCATTGGAACTCCACATTCCAGCTACTTTAGGACCGTTTCTTTTGCCAACCAACTTTGGAGACCACTACCCTGCTTTCTTTTCTTCGGATCTATCTCTCACTGGTTATTCAATAACTTGCCTCATCTGGAGGATTTCCATTCGACTGGACAAGAGCTTCAAGGATAGCATCTATGTTGGAAGGCTGATTTAGTGGAGTGGAGACTAATGCAATGGGTGTGTCTGTGTCTTATTCGGAGTCATAGCTCAAGTCGAGCCGGATATGTGATGGCGCGAGTATCCTAACGGCGTGCTATTTATCATCGTCCATAAATTTTCAAGGCGTGATTATACGTATACAGCGTACAAAACTGTTGTCGATTTGCTCGGCAAGATCGAAATATGTAAGAATAAACAACCTGCACTTAAGTACTCACGATCGGGCTTTTTTTTCCAGGTTGAGAGACGGTATGATGTTGATGTGTTACGATGATCAGTTTCCGGCCGGAGGGAGGTCGAAGCTGTGTGTCTTCAATCTTCCTTTACTTCGACCGTCATAGACGAAAAAACGCGTGTTGCTCGAATTCAAGTGTCTGTCATTTATTCGTTTTTCCGACTTTCTTCTATAAAGTCGCTAGAGATATGCCTTCTTTTCGAAAGTACAGTAAACCTAAAATATACGCTAATACTGCGAGGAACCGGAACAAGAATGATGTCTCTTGCTCAGCCACTTGCGTCTAAAAAGTCTCTACTTTGCCGTCCATTTGAACTTGTGGCACCTCCTACCTTCTGCGGACATTAAAATAAGTCGAAGTCTTGCAGATTGTCTGTGTTCGATAATTCACGGGTGTCTTCTATATGATCAATAGTACATCGTGAGTGCACCGAGCGCTAAGTCTCGCTATGATATTCAAGCCACGAACTGGTCTACACCATCTAGGCCTCATTTTCGCAAACTCTGCATTCCCGTTTATCAGCCTATATGATCACACCTGTGAGCCGCTGCTTGTATGATTCTTCAAAACTTTTTTGTGAATCATGTTCTCTTGTTCACAGTATTGCACCGATCACATCAATGCTATTTTCAAAGTTAGGATGTTTACTTGCAACGAAGCCATGTTTATTGTTGGTCGTGTTTTGACTGGTGCAGTCACGGAGCTCGTATACGTCCCCTGCATTGGTAAATCGTTGTTTGCTTGTATTCCATATGCAGTGGTACTCTTCATTGGAACTCCGAATATTGGCAATGGAGACTGCCAAATTTCTACCGCACTTCTCATCGCATACATCTGATGTCCCGAGTCTCCGAAGGAGCCACAGAATGCACTTCTGAGGGAGGATTGGGAAAGTGCGGTGGGCGACCTTTCGTTGGCTTTAGATGGCCTGCTGAGAACAAGGAGAGCCAATGCAAACGCCTGATTCTAGTTCCTCCGTTGTCTAGTTCTTCTGTTGTATTCTAATTCCTCTGTACTAACAGTTGCTGGCAGCGTTCACCCTTATCTAGCCGACAACTCAGTACAGATATATCAATCTATAAGTGTTCCACCGTTTGCATTAAGTCGGATCTCCCCATATCTAACTTTCCTTGCAGCTTGCGTTCCTAGTACAGGCGTCATGATTTTCGCCGTTCTTGTTGTCTACAATCAGAACGAGAGCCAGATGCAGCCACATACACCGATTTTGAAATGAGCCTTTTTAATTATAACATTTGTCCGACGTCCACAACAAACTGTTCGAACCAGTGTTGGAAGGGCAAAGGATAGGTTGTCACCCGGAGGACACCCGACCGTCACCCGACCTTAAAATGTGACCATTCCCACCCAAGGTGAGAAAAAAAGACCGTGCCGGGTGGGCGGCATGGTGACAAATCATAATTTGATTAAGATACCGGAGAAATCAGGAAAGAATGCAGGTCGAAGGCGTGAGACAGGGTCACCCGACCTTAGGGCCTCCGGAGTCCGGGGCAAACTGGAGGTCGGGTATCTCCAGGCTACCTGTCCAACACTGTTCGAACGGCTACAAGGAAGCCCCCAGAACCATGGCTCTGTCGACGCTATAGCGAAGTGGTTAAGGCGACAGAGCAGTACCCATTGAGGATATTTGTACCTCTAAGAGGGCGCAGGTTCAAATCCTGCTGGCGTCATGAGGTTATCGATCTCGGTCTACTTTTACATCTTCGGTTTGGTTCTCATGCTGCCGGCCACTGTTCGCTTTTTCGTTCTTTTTTTCCTTTTTCCTTTTTACGGCCTTTTCTTCTATCCTGTTCGTGTTTTCTTATATGGTTTACATACTTCGTTCTTAGACCATACCTCCAGTCCCCATCATGCCACACACTACCATATCTTCCATCGCTCCTTCACGAAGCGTGTCACAAGTCGGCATCGTTCGTTCGAATCCTTTTATGGATCCGAATCCGTTGCAATTACATACTACGTATACTACCGCTACTACCACTAGTGTTTCTAGTACCGATGCTAAAGTCACTCCTAAGACCGACCATCTTCTTCACCCCTATCCTTCACTCCCTATCCTAAGTCCCAATCCCAACTCCCAATCCTACTAATCCGACATTCCAATTAGGTCAAACGCTACTGCTACAAGTACTGGTGGTGGTGGTGCTGGCCTCCTCTCCTCAATAACCAGGTTCTCTGAATTTGGCGGATCGCGATGACGATACCGTTACCTTTTTCGTCGCCTTTGGGGTTGTCTTTCCCTTTCTCTATGAAGTTTTGTTCTTGTGCCGGACTTACTCTTGTCGAAACTTTAGACCATTGTCTGCAATGGGAAATTTAAGCTTTACTGAATTGTTGGAGGTTTAAACCTCTCGCTATGGAGGCCCAACTTAAAGAGGTATTCTGCTCTCTTTTATTCTTCCAAAGACGATATATAAATGCTTTTTTATCAGCTTTTGCCTTTTCTAAGAGACAAAAATCCTCAAGTCAGACAGATAGTCTTATCGAATCTTGTAGCCCAGACGCCCAAAGCCGCGCCCTACAGAGAAATCTTCTTTTCCGGTTCTGGTGGCCTTAAAAACTCAAAAGACGAAAATGGTGTCATTAGAGACTTAAAACTGCTCTGCAGGGATCAATTAGTGAGCTGCGTCCGCTCCTGCAAACTATTCGGTCTGATCAATCATCGAGACCGTAGGCTGTCGCGCACGATGCTTTTAGAGCCTTGGTCAATCTCTCTGATTCACCAATGCTGGTCTCCTCACTTTCGGAACCTTCGTTTTTGACGTTTTTAGTGTCCTATACCATTGTGCGTCTAACTGCTTTTTTTCTCTTCCTAGACGTTTCCAAAACTTTTGACACCTTGGCCAGAATCCTCAATCGATCCTTGCCGATTTAGCTTCGATGCTCCTATCCAACCTTACTGCATCCTCGACGGCATGCTCCACCGTCCTTTCCATGAAAGTCACTGTCATTGCGAACGAAAAACACCCTAATGGTTTCTACGCATCTCAATCGCGAAGCGGTACATGTGCAGCCCCGGTATCATATCCTTCTGGTGAAGAGCGAGAAGTTCTTGCACTTCCTTTATTACTGGATGCATTTGTTCAAGGTGCTCAGTTGGTCAACGAAGGGGAGGATCTATCGAAAAGAAACAGGAAGGGGAATTTACACTTCATGGCTAGTGTTTTTGCAAACTTAACTTCAGTCAGTTCTTTTGAATAACGATTGTAAGATGGAATCATTAGTCTTGGATGACAGTCTCCAGCTGGCCGCCTTTTCTTCTTCACCCCACAACCCTCCAATATTCTAAAACCTTCTGAAGATCCCCTTGCCAAAGTCGTCTCTTTCACTGAACACAAAGATAGAATAAGGCGGGGTGGTGTCGCATCCACTACTCTATTAAGTACGTACCTGAGTAACCCTTCGTCTTTGTTCAAGCCTAAGATACTTTTCCTTGCAGAAATTGCGCCTTCCACGCACGAGGTCATCGTGCCATGCTCAACACCGAAGACGTCCGTGTGTGCGTCCCTCCTTCTAAAGTAGAGGCACCTGGTATCGAAATCTTGTCATATATCCTCCTGCCACTAGCTGGTCCAGAGGAATATCTAGAGGTTGGTCCTACATTCATCTCCTCGGTCAACTCTCTCTGACGCTCTCCATCTTATCAAATACAGGACCAAGAAAAACTACCGGAATCCCTGCAATTTCTTCCACCGGACAAAAAGCGTGAGCCAGATAACACCTTGAGGCTGACGTATGTCGAAACGCTGTTATTGCTCTGTCATACAAGATGGGGCCGGGACTATCTGAGGGCTAATGGAGTGTATGAAATCGTCCGAGCTGCGCATGAAGCTGAGACTGTCGACAAGGTATATTTCGCTCTCCTTCCCTATCGTTCATTTTATCTATGCTCGCATACGAAAAATATCCTCGTTGATCTTTTTTTTACAGATCTCCGAACACGTCGAGCGCCTCGTCCAGCTCATCAAAGGCGAAGAGCCCTCTCAAGTTATGCCCGAGGAAGAGGAATACGATGCCCTACCGGCGGAAGACCATCTAGATTACTCAAAGATGTTTGATACGAATCCTTTACTTAAGACGTTGCCTTCCTCTGAACCTAGTCGGTCCAAGAACGGCCAAGAAGAGGCAGGAGCTAAGGGGAAGGCTGAAGAAGAGGAGGGGCCAGTCATCGAGGCCCTCGGGGCGGATTCGGACGAGGAGATTGTAGAAGTGTAGAGGAGAGAAGTATGAGATGAGCTATAAATAAAAAATGTAGTGATGCATGATATCTAGATGTAGTTACAAGGTGAGTGTTTCTATTTCCATATCCTTCCTACTTGATCCTTAATTCCTGTTTTTTCTGTTTTGTCTGTGGTTGCCCTATCTTACATATATCAATCCAGTAAGTCAGTATCGGGGGCGAATATAACATGTATGATGTATAAATCTTATGTCGATGTCGAGGTCGTTAGACAAGGTTGGCTTAAAGTTCTATTGATGCTCATTAGACTTGTATTGCCGTTCTTAGACTCATTTTTCTTGAGAAGGCCTATGTATAGCCATACTCTGGCAACCGTGAAGTTGCGTTTGTGGAGTCAACTCCCAATCTCTTCAAATTCGCCCTGTAATCATGAAGCATACTTGACCGCTTTGGCATTTACGTGGCCTAACAACATTACTACACAGCTTTGTGCTGTAGCAATGACGACTGAAAGACCTCAGCTATATATAAGATAGTGTAGCCCCTAGAAATTAAGATCCTGACCATGGATCCTTAAAAACGAGGAGTGTGAGCGTAAGTAAGTTCCTGTCCGCTTTGAACTTTCGATTTCCAACATTCGTGCGTCGGACACCGATCCTCTCATTGCACACATAATTGGATGATTTTGAGACTGTATATAACGAAGAAAGGCCTAGTGCGCACAGGGTACCCTGAGTATACATGGCTTGTGCAAAAAAAAGGATGAGCAGAGGGCAGAAATAAAGATGTGCCGATTCACATTGATTCGCTTTTACCACCCCTCCAGAACCCTACATGTACTACTTTTGATCCCAGCTAGGATCAAAAACGCGCTATATGAGATGTTGAGTGGACACGTCGATAGGAGAAGTGGCAATTTTTCCCGTTTTGACTCGAATTTTACGCATATGTCGCATGTTATATCGCGTTTTGAGTTTTGGAAAGCGTTGTAAATATGTTTATGAGCATTAAAAACCCAGATATCAAACCCAGGATGTCCAGGCACTGAGTGAGGGAGAAGAATGGGTGGAAAAGAACGAAAAAATGCTAAGAAAGAGGTAGTAGAAAAGAAGGGAGGCTACTTCCACGGATTCAAATATTCAGCCTTCAGATGAAAAACACGGTCACGTGAGCATTTGGACCAATTCTCCTTCTCCGACTCGGAGTCCTTGAGTCCACACCCCGTTAAGTAAAATTCCCAGGTACATCTGACCTTTGAAATAATCATCTTCTACCGGCAGATCCACCGTCAGCTATCGGTCAACTAACGGTCAACTAACGGTCAACTAATGGGCCCAACCGGACTTCCGACTTTGGCTCTATGAGCGTACGTTTCTATTTCGGGTTGATATGTATATCGTTGAGCTGTACAGAGCGGATGAATATGTCAGAATACCCGATTTATCGTCGTCGTCGCTGGATTTCAAGGAAACAGAACCGGCATGGATGTAGAAATACGAGGGACTATATACATTTTCGTGCCTTGTGGTACTACGGTATATGTATACGATCGGTTTTGCGAAATAGGATCAGGAAGATAGCAGCAAGGAAAGAGAACCGGCATGGATGTTGAACGTCGCATAGAATGAAAAACGAGGGACTATATACATTTTTGTATCTTGTGGTACTACGGAATATGTATACGATCGGTTTTGCGAAATAGGATCAGGAAGATAGCAGTAACAAACGAACACAGCAAGGCATAAGAACAAGTTGAATAGCAACAGAGACGCTTCACCGCCAAAGCGCAAAAAAAGCATAAATGAAGCGGATTTCCCGATGTTGGTCTCGTGAGACGGAATCGGTAGTGTACAATAGAGGACTAGCAATGACATAGCAGTACGATCAGAAGCGACGAGTAGCGACGTTGCAAAGCGAGGGAAAGCAGAACAAGACCAAATATCTGTCGATAGGACCGTCATTTGTGGCGTCAACGTTGAGTCGAGGACGTATACGCACCTGAATACCATCGATCAATATCAGTTTTCCGCTCCGTTGCGGTTCCCTTCACCATCGAGTCCACCCGGCGTTTCGACATTGTTGCTAATGAGGACTATGGAAAATGTCAGCGGCGTCGGTACACCAACGGAACGCTTACCCATGAATCGGACGCGACACTCGTTAACTGCCACCCATAATTTCCAAAGCGCTTCCATCAAATCCATCCACTCCCGCCAGAGCTGTTCGTTAGACTTTTTGTTTAGCTGTGGAACGTCTTGGAAAGGCATTTCGTTGGATGGGTTAGTCGTCGTCGTTGCGGTGAGTATCGTCGGTGTAATCTGCTGCAAAGAGACAGGAAATGTCAGTTGCAGTCCAAATAGTCGAAGTTTGGCTACCTACATGGAGATGAGCCACTTCAGGCGCTAGTTTTGGGTGGAGGCAGAGCGTGTTTGTAGGGTATTGGTTGATGACGATTGCAGCAGAGGTAAAGGAGGAATTGCTTATGTCGTCGAGCAGCTTTTGGTTATAACGTCGCTCAGCTTTTAGTAATGTCGTACTCCCACTGTTGAAAATGGTCACTCACCGGCAAAAATCTGTCTTTTGGTCACGGTGAGTCGGAAAAGCCACTTGGGGTGTTGGTTTGGGGTGCAGAGAGGCAAGGCTGACGGTGTTTGCAGGCTGGTGGTGGATGGTGAGGTGAGTAGAGGCAAAGAAGGGCTTGATTATGTCGACGTTGTGGTGAAACCCTTGTTTTCAACGACGACAAATAATCGTCGACGCGACTTTTGATTATGTCGGTTTCCGGGGGTCGTTTGCTCGTGAGTGTCAATCCTCAAATAAAGGGATAGAAAAAAAAAGAAAACAAGAAATGTAGATCGATGCCTTGCAGAACCACATGTACCAATCGTACAATCAATATCGAGAAAAAGCATGGTAACAGTAAAATCAAGAGCGAAATAAAACCCCGGATAGTCCCCCTTGATAACGTACCAAGTCGAAATTGTACCTCTAGTTCTCTGAACCCCCTCACATCGACCCTTCCTGTTTCACTGGCCCACCACTGACCTCCATCCCCGTTGCCTACAGCACCTCCAGCGTTACCCGTATGCTGCCAGTGTCTCGTAGGCTGGGCTGCTGCCACACGACATTTCGGTAACCCCAGTTTCTTGCGTTCACATTGAGCAAGCGGACGTTCCCCTAGCAGAAGCGCGTTTCTCTTGTTTCTGTCACCCATAAGCTGGTTTGACTGAAGCTTTTTTCGAAACCGGCAGGGAGTGGTTGAGATTAGGCTCAAGATCATCATCGTCGTCTTCCTCCGCTTCGTGGTTATCCTCACCATCACTATCGGCGTCGTCATCTTCGTTGACTTCTACAGAATCGTCCTATCCGGGGAAAGACCAGGAGTTGTATGAGGTGGGGAGGAACTGTGACTACTTTGAGCCTCCGCTTCACTCTCGACTTGAGCTGGGTCCCGATCCCCAACGGGATCCGTATCTGCATCAAAGTCCCGATGAGGTGGATCAGTAGTAGCACATCATCATCCATATCCACATCTCCCTTCAGAAACGTCGAGGTCGATGATGAAAGAACCTCCTCAGGAACAGGTGAATGCATAATCGTACCCCTCACCCTTGTCTTTCCCCTACCACGACAACCTGACCTCGATTTCCTTTCTCTCCTTTTGAAATCAGGTGTAAAACCCTAGGTGTCCATCGAGTCCTCTGAAAGGTAGTCCACCAGTACAACATGACTGCATCGTACCCCATCGACGTCCATTGCGATTAGTTCCCTGTGTCTTGTAGCCGTTGTCTTTTTTTTTTTGTTTTTTTTGTTTGTTATTTGACGAAATAGCCTCTATTAGTTTTCTTGTGCGGAACAGATCCAGAATGGTGACCGAACCAAAAATTCCTTCATCATTAGAGGTTAAAGTTGCTTTTGTAAATTTTTTTTTGAATTGTAACAACACAACACAAACCTCATATTGTTTTAATATTAGTGGTGAGCTCTCTACCTTGTGATAGGTACATCCCTACCCCTTGCTCATTAATTCTGTCAACCACTCCTGGACCGTATTCTATCCACTCAACGGACGAAGAAATTGTCAAACACGGCCCACTAGTCAGGAGAAACGAAGTCCGCTGAGATTTGAAAATTCTGGAAAGGATCTTGGTCAGAGGAAGGATTACCTTCGTCGATCCACTTAAGGACTTCAGCATACTGCTCGCAAAGGAATGTCTTATGCTTAGTGATTGTATAAGTTTTCGTTGTTAAATGCTAGGAGGCGTACCTTGTATTTACGTGGCAGTGCTAGTCATTACGTCAGTTGGTTCAAGGCTTCATTATAAAGGAATAATTACATTTGCACACTCAAAAATCATTTAACCTTGGACTTACTCAAGGAACTTCAGGGGGGGTACCAAAGCAATGCGATAGAAGTGACTTTGTCGAAGTTTCGGAGGAAATACGCCCAAGCCCAGCAAACACGTTGCTTTCATTCTGTAGAACCTTGAATGCTTTTCTACCCTGTATTGCGACGCATTCCCCCATTCGCACGCATCTCGAGTGCCGATCCCAGGCGAAGATGCGGAGCGCACGTAGGATAACGCTCTCAATCCCGTTGCCTGAAGACCGTACCTACCTTCGTAAGATACCGTTATAAATAAAACACATACCTATCACCACCTTTCCGCACCGGTCATCGCTGTTTGCTATATTCGCAGTTGGCAAGGACTTCGTTGAGCCTGATATTCTGACGATCCCTGAATCTCTTTACCACTCTTCACACCCCTCAATCACTGTTGCTTCCATATTTTTTTTTTTCACAGCCACGAACCGTTACCCTAACTATACTTGAGTCTGTTGTAAGTAGGCGTCATCGAGGCCGAAAGACAAACACTCACGATGTTAAAACCCCTTTTGCAGTCCAGAAGCATTCAAACAAAACAACGACCAATGCTCTTTATGTTTAAAGCATTGTCGTAAGTATATAGGACAGGATCGTTCAATCCAATCCGCATAACTTTCCTCACCACTCGACCGAATCGACGACGATGAGCTTTGTACCAAATACCACCCCTTTGTAAACTTTTGAATTTTGGGCAGGCGAAACAGAGAGAATAGACGGCGGCGGACATGTTTGTTGACGGCGCTTTAAGTTCTGACCATACAGAGAGCGGCGGACGGGGAACAGACTTCAGGTGTTTTGCTGTAGCTTTTCGAGTCGGTATCACCTCTTGTCGCGATGCTGGATGTTTACCGCATCCAGTCACCATCCATCACCGAGGCTGCACAGGAGCCTGTCCTTGCTCGTAAAGTCATACCTGTAGCGTCGGAATGGATAAATCATCAGCCCTGCTCATTTGACGCACAGAAACACCCACCCCGGTACTCTTATATCCCAATCATAAACAATTTTGATACTGCTATTGCCGTCCACGAGCCCACTAGATGGAGTGCTCCATCTAGTTTGTAACCAGGAGAAGAGCTTGGAAGGACTCTTGATGTCTTTTTTTTTTTTTGTAAGGGCAAGATAACTAGACTGCATAATCAAGCTCACCATACTACGCCAGGTTTTCCGACCTTGGTTATCTTCAGGGAGTGTGGTGGTTGTGTCGAGTCGTGTTTGAGCAGGGGACACCAAACGACATGTGTCACTCATTAGAAGAAAGGGTGGGTGTATCACTTGCAACCCTCCCTTTTGTTTCTGTGTGACCAAACAGCTGCGTCAGACTAACAGACTGAGCCGACACTTTTTCACCTGTGTCAGCCCGTTCAACCTCTTGTCCCGTTTTCAGGCCTCAAGCTCCAAGCTTCACTACCTACCTGCCTCTGATATCGGCTCACTCCGCAGGCCAATAAATTGTCCATCGACCTTCATTGTTCCACAGCAGACCAGACTCCTCAACTGATAAGTCAACTCCTACTTCAGCTATCCGGTGAGCTTCTCCGTCAGCTATCCGATGAGCTTCTCCGTCAGCTTACTGGTGAGCTTACCTCGGCTATTCCGTCAGCCCGTGTTAACTCACAGGTCAGCTTCTCCGTCAGCTCACCAGTCAGCTTACCTCAGCTACTCCGTCAACTCAAAAGTCAGCTTCTCCGTGAGCTGACCGATAAGCCCACCTGAGCTACTCCGTCCGTGTCAACTCACCTGTCAGCTTCTCCGTCAGCCCACCGCAGAGCTTCTTCGTCGGCTTACCACTGATTAGATCAGGCTAGCTTCCGTACAACCCCTGCCTAACAGTCAGCTTCCCGCTCAGCTCACGCAACTACTGCACATCCCCACCGAACCTTTCTTCTATCAGCTCATCGCCTAGCTTAGCAATGCATGCTTCCGTACGTCAGTGCCTTTTGAACCTTTACCACGCCCTCCCGCCCTATGCCACCTCCCACCGCATCAAGGACCCGCCCGAAAGCGCCGCGTAGCCCTATCAAAGGGATCGCTCGCTCAGCTCATCCCGTTGGTTACAAACCGACCCTTACTGCCTCTACTCCCATCCGTACCCCCAGCAAACCCTACGTTTCCGGACACATTACCAGCACCCGTGCTCTCAGCTCTCATACCCCCGTCGTTTTTCATTCACGGCTACGATATATACCCACAACCGCCTCGCCCTCCAAACGAAGGAAGATCAATAGCAACGGTGACTGGAATACAGACGTCGATGCCGTAGAGCCTATCCCGCAAGACCCACCGAGTCATTACAGGTTCTCAACTTCTCTTACATCCCTTCTCCAGCCCACTACGCCCAACGGCTCTACTTCAAGCACACCCGTTGAGTCCCAGAAAGCTTCTCACAAGGTATCGATCCCTCCGTCATCGTAACACCGCTTTCTACTCAGATCATTCCCCAGACCAAAACCCAGAATGATATGACTCATGAATACCTTGAACTGCGGGAAAAGTTGTTGGACGAGATGATATCGGCATACGCCCCATCACCGAATGCTTCCCTATCCAACCAGTGTTCCAAATGCAAACGGTCCTCTTCCACCCTATACCGCTGCTGCACGTGTCATGGCCAGCGTCTGGTTTGTGGACGTTGTTCTTTGAAAAGCCATAGGTACCATCCTTTCCATCGCTTAGAACGCTGGACTGGCGACTTCTTCATACCAGCCTCTCTCGACGACGTTGGTTTCGTCCTATTTCTTGGCCATGAAGGAGATCCTTGTCCCAATATCAACTGGAAGGCTAAAAACCCTCCCATCCGTTTCATGCTGGGTGATGTTGAAGGCTTTTTTGCACGCAACATCCGTAAATGCGAGTGCCACAAACCTAACAATGAACTCTGGCGCCAACTCTTACGAATGGACCTTTTTCCCGCAAGCTGGGCATTCCCCAGAACAGCGTTTACTACGCGGCTCCTCCATCGTTTGCATCTGGCACAAATGGAATGCCACGTAGCACATCGTAAGGCCTACGACTTACTAGTCAGACTTACTGATGAGGATAATATGCTTACAGTTAACGTACGTACAGGCCTCATCCCGGCTCTGTCGCACATACTGATTAAACACCTTCGTTTTCGCCAGGATCGCTATACTGAACTCTCGAGAACCCTCCGTTGCTATCGCGACCTGCAATGGCGTATTCAAGGTGGTTCATACCATGACCCCAGCCTCCTCAATTCCCCTCAAGGTATGGCGCAGCTTTGTACCGATTGCCCCCAGCCAGGCAGAAACCTTTCCTCATTCGGCCCGAACGATCCAGCCTGGATGAGGCGCATCAACTTGGTAATGGATGGCTGCTTCAAGATGGAAGCCCTACGCATGCGTCGACCTGATTTAGACGTACCTCTCCGTGACGGGCTTGGGTTTATGGTTCCCATAAAACAGTTCAACGACCACATTGAATTTACCAATCAATTTCAACCGGAACCAGTAAGTCGTCGCGCCTTAAATGCAGCTCTCCGCTCACGCCCACATAGCGGGGGACATGTAGATCCCACAACCAGGTCGACCACCCCGAGAAGTCCCTTCGTCACCTCCAGTATCGAGGCATAGCCTCCCTCGCTTGCGCCCGTCACGGATGCTTCTGGCCCAAAGCCTCTATGAACATCGAAAACGGCGAACAGTGAGTGTCAGACCTGCTATCAACGCGCTCTCAACTGCTGAAGCTGGCCGGCTTACTAACTAGATTCCGAATATTCGACCTCGGCATATCCAACGCCATGGAAGCGATCGACATCATGAACCAAGCGGGTGTCTCAGAGAGGGCCAAAATCGACACTTTAGCCCTGATTTACGATGCGATGTGTCATTTTGCTGTGAACCTCCCCTCCAGGCTCAAACAGAGTCTCTTAAAGCAACCGGACGACTGTCGGCTCAAGATTCTGACCATGATAGGCAAATGGCACCTCGGCGGTCACCAAGAGAAGTGCTGGTCGCAGTACACCCTAGAGCTGCTCCTCGGTGCAGGACGTCTTGATGGGGAGATTCTAGAGTCTCTCTGGTCCTCACTCAACCGCAGCAAGAAGAGTGTTCGCGCGCTCTCTGCAGCGCATCGGCAGGAGCTGCTCGATGATCTCATGCAGGACTCCAACTTCAAAAAGCTCTTGGGCGGAGGTAAGCGTTCCCTCATTAAACCTTGCCACGCGCACTCGCACTCATCACTCAGTGACCCAGATCAATTAACAATCAAACGTCTTAAGAAAGCCCTCTCGGCAGAAGCAGAGGCCCGACAGCACTACCTTGATTTACGAGGGCGTGCCAAGCCCGAGGAACTTGAAGAGTGGGACCGGTTGGGGCAGCGAGCTCACAGCTTGCGCGAACCAGAGATGTTAAAGCTGTACGAGAGCGAGAAGATGGAAGGTTTGTCGTACTATCCTCTGTGCAGCAATCCCTTCAGTTGATCTTTCATTACCTTCCAGCTAACGATTTTATCACTGTCAAGGCGGAGTTAGCTCAGAGAGAACTTACTCGGCGTGCCAAAGAAGGTGGAGACGTCAAGTTTCTATGCGAGGGTCTGTCGATCGAAGTAACCCAGTCAGTGCTCCTCCTACTACCATTCCATGGATGCTTATTCACTTATTCTATAGACGCAGGCTCAGACTCGAGCTCAAGCGATTACCGAAGGAACTGGGACCGAAGCAGCGAGCCGACCTCACTGACCAGCGTTGGAGGCTGCTGAGCCGTTACAACAAATACTATGAAACAGCCCTGGTCAGATTGGGACTTGAGGGAGCAGATCAACGGGACTGGCCCGCGCTCCTACCTGTTCAGCGCAATGAAAGTAGCCACGAAGGGGACAGTAGCCAGGAGCAGCCTTACACCGACTATGACGAGTACGATGCCGCACTGCCAGACCCGGAAACCTCTGTTTTACCCCTTCCCTCCAACCTCACGGCCGCTGCCCGTCACCAATACGGGTGGAATCAACTTGGTGAGAAAGAAGCATTGCTTCGGCGTGGGATCGTACAAGACACTCTAACGGAGCTTCGACTCACCATGGGCCAGAGGCTGATGAGGTTTCGAGACCTACGAGACGAAGTAAGCCAATCGGAGAGACAAGCCGCTCAGAGCGGACTCAACAGCCTTAAGCGTCAAATCCGAGATCTCCGAGACCGGTATCGCGACCAGGTTGACGCTCTTATCCGGCTCAGCGCAGACAAGGATGCTGTCATTGCACAGTATCGTGACATCACTGACGAGGACCTATATCTTAGCGAATCAGACGGTAAACCAGTCAACGAGAAACAGAAACGAGTGCGAAAACTCGCGTGGTTCTGGGCAGGAAGCGATGTCTGTATCGATGTCGAGGTACAGGAGGCACCGATGATGGTCAAATGTGAGTTTGGAGTCCGAGAGTTCCAGCTATGGTGCCTAACTTTCCCAACAGTCTACCGGGTGAACTATCTCCGAGCGCAGGCAAGCTGGCAGCGATGGAACGAGGAAGTTCTTCTGCTTCGGAAGGAAATGGAATGGCGGGTTAACTGGTTTCAATGGATGAGTCAACAATGGAAAACTCGGGCCGACAACTCAATTTTCAACAGCGGAGCCAGGGCTTATGCCCTGGCACAAGCTGCCCGGTGGGCCAGGTTTCGTGCCAAAAGCCTTGATGCTTTTCGACCGTATCAGACTACCTTCCATAAGTCCTCGTAGACCTATACTCTTACCAACATACTCTCCCTTACCACACATCACAATGAATTTTACTTTATTTTTTTTTTCAGAACACGCCTTGACCGAGATTCGTTTGTATCTCGGCGTTCTTACGGACTGTCAGCATTCCGCGGTAATAATACAGATAAACAAATGTAAATCAACAAACTTGGAAAAACATTTCGCAGAAATACCGTATACGTCTGTTCCTTTCCCTCTCAACGCTGATCAACGATGAGGAACCTGGTCACGTGTCTCAACCTCAAGCCTTCCCATGTCGTCCAAGCATCCACTTGACGCCCCCCAGTCCCAATCCCTACGCAAACGACCTCGTCATAATGCAAACCCGTCCCCTCTGAGCTCTCGTCCCCGAGCCGTGAAACGGCCCACGTCTACAGGTCACTCTAAAACAATAATGCAGACGCCTCACTTATACTCCGCCTCACTTATACTCCCTCTAGAAGAAACAAGATGTCATAAAACCCAGGATCTACTATCAATTTTCAGTGACGCTCCCGCAGATAACCAAACCGCCCCGGTCCAAGTGTTGGACGCCATATCTATTCGCAGCGACGGCCCGGAAGAGACCAAAACTGCCCGGGTCAAAGTGCTGGACGTCATATCGATCCACAGCGATGGTCCCGCGGGCCTGAAAACCACCAAGGTGGGAGTGTTGGACGTCATATCTATTCACAGTGACGGTCCCGCAGAGCTCAAAGTTACCAACGCTGAACCACAGGTGGGCCTAAAAAACGACGACGACGAGGAAAACGACGATGGCGACGACGACGACGACCAGAGCTCTTTCGAAGAGCTAAGACTAGCTATCATGAAATCTATGTGAGTGGTTTCTAACCGTTCGCTATCTCTTCACTAACATCCCAACGACAGGTATGCTGTCGAAGCTTGGCGTGAATCCGTGCGAGACGCCCTCGGTACGAACGAAAACGCACCTGATCCCAACGAAGAAATTGGTGCGTTTTCGTTGAACTTTTTTCGCTCACCATCAACTCAGTTGCTTGCAGAGTCTGGTGTCGTAGCACAATCACACGCAAGCACCCGTGACATTGACCTCACCATCGCCCAGTACCACGCCTCCAACCTGTCGCTCACCGACTTGCAGGAGCTCTGCCGCGATCTGCAGGAGCGCTGCTACGACCTTCAGCAGAAGCTTGCCTCTGTCCAAGAACGGTCAAATGCAGGCTGGTTGCAGTTCTGGTCTTCGGACGCGCGACGTCGGGATATTGCTTTGGAACTGGCTCACGCCCGGGAGGAGATCCACAATGCAAACAGTGCAAAGGAGAGAGCCAGATTACGGGCAAAGTATTGGAAGACCATGTTTACTATGACTGGGGAGAAGATGGTTGGGGCTTGGCCATCGCTACCCTGAAATACCCTCAATAGTGAAATGAGCTTACTCCGAGACTTACCTTTCTCCTGCCAAATGGTACACGTATACACTTGCATTCGCAGATCCAGCTGTTCTTCCCTCAGCTGACAACTGGAACCTGGTCAGCATCAGTCCAGTCTCGATCCAGACGAGTCAACCAGCAAAACTCGTCATAATGCAAACCCGTCTCTGGCTCTCGTCCCGACCTGACGGCACGTCACGGCTCTAACAAATGCGACGTCTATACTGCTTCTCCCTTGAAGAAAAGTGCATAACAGGATCTATACAAACTACGAGCTCCGCAGATAACCAAGCCCAGTGTTGGAGATACTATTCGCAGCACGCCGAAGAGACCAATGCGGGTCAAATGCTGGAGTCATTCGATCCAAGCGATGTCCGCCTGAAAACCACCAAGTGATTTAGTCAACTTCACAGCGACGACGCAAGCTCAAGTTACAACTGGGTGGGCTCAAAAACGACGCGAAGAAAACGAGTGCGACGAGACGAGACCAGAGCTCTTGCGAAGCTAAGACAGTATCGCAATCTATGTGAGTTTTCTAACCGTGATCTCTCCTATCCCAACCAGTATGCGTCGAAGCTTGGCGTGAATCCTGCGAGACGCCCTCGGTACGAACGAACGCACCTGATCCCCGAAGAATTGGTGCGTTTTCGTGAACTTTTTCGCTCAATAACCGTGCTGCAAGTCTGGTGTCGAGAAATCACACGCAAGACCCGTGACATTGACCTCTGCAGTCCACGCCTCCACTGTCGCTACGACTGCAGGAGCTCTGCCGGATCTGCAGGACGCTCTAACCTTCAGCAGAGCTGCCTCTGTCAAGAACGGTAAATGCAGGCTGGTGCAGTTCTGGTCTTCGGACGCGCGACGTCGGGATATTGCTTTGGAACTGGCTCACGCCCGGGAGGAGATCCACAATGCAAACAGTGCAAAGGAGAGAGCCAGATTACGGGCAAAGTATTGGAAGACCATGTTTACTATGACTGGGGAGAAAATGGTTGGGGCTTGGCCATCGCTACCCTGAAATACCCTCAATAGTGAAATGAGCTTACTCCGAGACTTACCTTTCTCCTGCCAAAGTACAGCTCCCATAGAATCTGCCGAGTCAGTTGGGAAGGCGGCTGCTTTTCGACTGACAACTGCTGTCCTTGCCAATAGGCTGGACTAGCTGGAAGCTTAGTCATGTCGAGCTCGACACCATGTCGGCGATCTGAGACAAGCTTACGAAGCAATTGTTCCATCTCGCTATGCGTCTTCGAAGTTTGGGTGCCAGCCTTGTACCCAAGCCCCGATGCCAGGTCCAGAATTGACCTCCATTGTGGTCCCTTCAAAGCGATAGGCGATGTTTCACCTGGGTGGGCAAGTATCCAAAGGAAAAGCGGTCGCAGCTTCACCCAGGTTGAAATAAGATAAGCCTTTCTGTGTTCATTCTCGGAAGAGATAAGGGACATTGGCTGTGGAAGGAAATACCCCAGCTTTTCGGGGACACGAGAATGATGGAACGCAGACAGTTCTGATAGGACGGTGGACCAGACCGGCATGGCTGCAGGATTAAGAGGGTCCTCAACAGGTAGGAATTTGTTTCGAGAAAGGTTGGGACGTGTCTGTTTCGATTGCGGTTTGGTATCTAGTAACGATTATCAGAAATGTGCAAAAGCTTTCAAGACAAAACATAACATACATGGTTTCTTGTTCTTGTCAGATTTTAGAATCACTGGACCTTTGCCCAACACGTCGACGAGCGGCTGGGTAGTAGGTGTCAAGGCTGAGGACGATGCACTGGATGATGCACTGGATGCCGCCAGAATAATAGCTGGGGAGACAGGACCACCTTTAGATGTACCCATAGCCGGATATTGATGGAGCGAGCGAGTGTAACGTGCCATAGCTGCATATCGTTCTCCTTGGGTCCAACCACCAGTCCACACCAACCTATGAGGTGGATTGGCATCAGCGAGGTCGACATATTGCTCCGAATGGCGCATCGGTAGCAGTCGGTTGGCGGTTTCGGCGATCGGCTGGACCAGCTTGTCAATACGGAGGGTTGGGAGATAGGTCACTTCTCGGATGAACCACACGGGTATGCCAGCATGGAACAACCGCTGGAGATCGTCGGCCGAATACGCAAACGCACCCATTAGGTCGAGGTTGGCTGGATGGGTCTTCTCTTGTGCTTGGATACGAGGAAGGTACTTGTCAAGCCACTCGATGCGAGCATATAGTTCGAGATACTGTCGTTGAATGCAGGCCACGAGAAGAAGGCATTCTTCGTGGGTAGAGACCACCTGCAATCGTTCAACCAGTCGCTGCAATGCCGCACGACCCTCACGAACATAATGATCGTTCTTGACCGGGGCTGGACGATCTAAAGACGATGATATGAGGGCATTGGATTTCGACTCGAAGCGGGATATGAGGTCCGGAGCTATAAGACCCAAGGCAGAGCATGGCATACTGGTATGCGGGATGAAGTCAGACGATTTGGGACGGTACCACGCCAGTGCGTCGTTGTGAAAGCTACTAGTAGAGGGAGCAGGAATCAAAGCGAGGTGTCCAATCTTCATATTGAAGGGTTGGGGAAAATAGAGCGGATCGTCCGTTCCAAAGTGAAAGTCCCGGCGCATACGAGTCGTACATGGGCCAACGTGCGGAGAATAGATTAGGTCTGTATTAGGGGAGGTCACAACATAGCCCGTATCCCCGATGACAGCACCCACTTGGCCGTCAAAAGGTTTCAGGGCTGACAGGGCAAGTCAGATAGTAAAGGACAAATACAGAGAAAAAAGAATGGCAGCGACTCACGCGAATCGGGTTGAGCACTATGTAATACCAACCGGGGGTCTTTAACCACGTCCGCCGCAGTAATCCTAGTCTCTGAAGAACTGGTTGAAGCAACATCTTGATGTGGAACCATTGCGTTGTGCGCTCCAGAAAACGGTAGAGTCGAAAAATGCAGATGCGAACACGAGAGTTAGCACTGCGCGAATCTCAACAGAAACGGATTCGGTTGAGGTCGAACTGGAGACGCACTCGAGTTCAAAACGGAAAAGGGAGTTTTTTTGGGACCGGCGAGGAAAAGGGAGAGAAGGAGAGGATATAGACAGAGAGACGAAGCGGAGCTGATGAACGGTAAGTGGTCGAAAAATGATGTCATGACATGCATGACTTGGAAAAGACAAGAATCATGCGCGTGCTTCATTTGGTCTGAAGCTGTTGCCAAACATTGGACAGGCAGCTGCCAAACATAATCACACGACTCATTTGGCGTAAAGCTGTTGTCAAACATTGGACAGGCGGCAGCCAAACATCGGTGCGCTTTGGCTCCACACCGTCTGTCTCACTTCAGAACAAACCACCTCATGCTTCCCTCCGCCTCTACAACCTCAAGCTCTTTGTCAAGACACCCGGACCTTCTCCACACCCGGATCTGCTCGTTTCCCGGACCCTTTGGAACCTCCCCTTGTGTAGACCGTATCCCGTTACCGTCTACATCAGCGACCGAATTCGTTCCGTTGCTGAGACTTGTACTACGACTGCGTGTCCTTGTACCAACCCGTGCCCCATGAAATAGTTCACCTGAAAACACTTACTTAGATCCGCAAACTACGACGAGTTTTTCGTTGCACAAAACCCTGCGCTCTTATTGCACGCACTACCTCTCACATTCCTACTTAGCACACTCAACGTCACGCTACCTAAGCCAAACAGCCTCATGGCATGTCGTCACGTACTAGTCCAGCTTCCCGAATAGCAATTTTCCATGCCCCGTCCATCACCTCAATCGAATCCGCCCATTGTATCTTCTTCCATCGCCTGCCCTCAAATCCCGTCCTTTCGTCTACGACTTTCGTTAACGCCTCCAACTTCGTGTTTGTCTCCAAGCCATAGTTGCCCAATTCCATTTTGTTACGACTAGGGCTGAATCTTCCGTTGTACGTCTTCAACGTCGCTGTTATCTTTTGATATTTCTAATAATCCACCGTCAGCTTCAGTTTTTTCCAACATTGGCCAGTCACATACCTTCATCCAGATGGAAGCCTGGACTTTCTCGCACTTCTCTCCTCTCCCGATTACGCTTGGCAAATCGTCATCGCTTGACGCGAAACCCTCCTCCTGAAAATCCCTCTCCCATTCCTCCCTTCTCTTTTCCAGAACTTCTTCCTCTTCCTCTGTATCCGTTATTTCGATCACTTCCGGCGTCGACGGTTTTGGTGGTGCGCGTAAAGAACCTGGGGCGTGACCGGTAGCCCTTTGCTTCAACCCCTTCAACTTTTTATCCTTTTTGTTTACCCGTTTCTTTCTGTTGCTCAAAACTGCGGGCTCAACAGCCACTGCCTCACTTCCGTCGCTGGGGTCATCAGAACGTGAGCTCATGTCCCTTGTATACGCCTCCCATCGACGATCCCTTGCTGCTCTCTCGGTATCCGGGGAGCTCAAAACGACACTACCTCCCTCGTGCCCCTTCGTCTCACGGTGAATTCGTCGCATACCCGAACCCCAACGGCCAGTATCTCTGCCGTTGGAAGGCGATGAGTATGGCTTGAAGGGGCTACTGCCGCGACCATCGGAGTATTCGGCGGCATCCGAATCTCTAATAAAGCGCGGTGGAACCTGCAAGCTCCGCACAGAGCTGGCAGACGTTTGCGAGGACCTGGATGAGGCATTAACAGCGATGCGCTCAAAGGCACTGCGCCGGCCGTAAGCAGAATTGGCCCTAGGTACGCTCCAATGCTGCAGCTCTGCACGGTATGAAGCGGGAGCCTCGCCACCCCGGCGAGGGGAACGACTGCGAGGGCTACGATGGCGAGGGGAACGACTGCGAGGGCTACGATGGCGAGGGCTACGACGGCGAGGGCTCCTACCGCGGAATGAATAGGCTATCTCATCCTCCCAATCTTCCCCGTCACGGCGATGAGCAAATCTTTCGTTCCTTCTGTAGTCTCGGCCTCTGGCGAAGCCCCAATCCTTCTTTGGGTCTTCCCCGCCGGTAGTCCGACCTGGTGTCAGCAAACGGCAACTCGAAGTAGCGTGGTTCCACCCTGGGGGAAGGTAAGGCTCCCCATGTCTTCTGCTAGTGAAAACCACAAAGGCACTCATCAGATCCTGACTCCAAACCAACCACAGTACCTACCGATCACCGACTCTGCTCAGCACGTACTCGGGTGGAGTCTGCACTCGTCCACCAGTCTCCAACGACTCCCTCATAGCCAGAAGGCTCTGAATATCAGGATCTTGGATCAATGCCTCCTGCCATACACCTCTACCGCTGAGGAAAACGATCTCCGTAGAAAAAGGAGGACCATAACCAGAGTCGCGTGGCTCGTGAGTCTGGTATATGATCGGTGAGTTAGCTCATCCACCGCATAAGGAAATAACACTAATGAACGCACCACCACGAAGAACCGGCCAAAGTTCTCCCAGTCCCCTTCGAACGCTAGGTTCATCTGCACTTGCCTCTTGGTCAAGTGTCGCGGGACGCGCGTGTCGCGTGGAGACATCGAGTGTGCCAGTTCCACCAAACGCACGTTCACTTGCCTCCACATCTCTTGCTTGTCTCCTGAGAAGAGACGGGCAACTATACCGTATTTCTTGATGTATGTATCGGGGTGCATACTGGGCGAGCAAAAGCAGCAACTTGATGCGCAAAGCACCTGATACTCACTCAGCACCGTTCATATACCAAGCGGGCCCCCATGTGGCAACCATCTTTGTCATCGCAGACCGGCAGCTTGGTGTCAAGAAAAAACCAAAAAGAACCGCATGAGTGCGGACTCGTTGTTTCCACGAGGCTCGCTCCCAACCTCCTTCCCTTTGGAATTCCCAAAAAAAAATTGCTCTGATCAAGATTTAGTGTAAAGATGCGCCTTTCCTCACCTCGTACAGGGCAACTAGCCCGAGATCTCTCCGACGTTCCGTGATCTCGATCCACCTTTTTCCAATCCTCCCAGCCTATTGTCGAGGCGCCACTGTGCTACAAACGTAGCGTTTCCTTCAACCAACGGTGTAAAAAAGATCATCTTAGACCCGTCTTTTTCTCTTCCAACCCACTAACGTCACCTCTCAGTCGCAGCCATTCTCTATCGAGCTTTGACCTATCGTGCTTTATCGAGCTTTGACCCTTTCAGTAGCCATGGCATCCGGTGCGCCTGCTCAGCGGGGTTCCGTTGGGGCCTTTCTACGGGTAATCATTTCGGCTGCAGCTGAAATCCTCTATAGCACTCTGTAATCGATCAACTTGAGAAGACTTCAACCTCACATGCGTAGGCACCGTTTGCTGATGGCCTTGTGATTTCGCCAAATTTCTTTTGCAATTATTCGTCATTTTTCGTCGCGGGTGGCGTTTGCACCGATAAGCTTCAGCCCGCACATACCGACAAGCTGGCACGTATTCATATTTTCTGCTGCGCTGCCAAACTTCATCCTTCCCTCTGCATCAAATCCCCCATCAGCTGCTGTCTCAGCTCACATACCCTTCCAGCCCTCTCACATGGACAATTCGACTCCTCCGATAAGCCGTCCCTACGATCTAGACGCCCTCCACAACAGCGACGGTTTGGAGTACCCCGCCGATGAGCAAGTCGCACTTCGGGCCTTCCTCAACGTCCCTCTCTTGTTGCAGCTTTGGAAGGACGCTGGCTTCACCAACGATTGTAATCCACGTCGACAGGGCATTCTGGATATTGCAGTGGCCAAAGGAATCAAGTCCATTGAGGAGGGCTCGCTTCCTTCCAGCATTCCAAAAGAAAAAAGTCATCTTGGGCCGGTAAGGAGTCCGAGTATCTTCCTGATCTTGCTCTTAACCCGTGTGTTTCCATGCAGCGATTTCTAGAACTGCTGTACGAGCTTACCGAATCTCCGGTGGCTTCACCAAGCCCCTCGCCATCGCCACCTCCAGTGGCCTCTTCCTCAACACAGCCGCTTCCCACTCAGCGCAAGGTCGATGCTCCCCCCGCCAAGAAGCCTATGGCTCCCGATACCAAGAAACAGTGGAACAATCGAAGAGTCGCGAAGGCCCTTCACGCAGATCGGTACTCGTTTTACCATATACAACATCAAGACAAACCCTGGAACGAAATTCATAACTTCGCGATAGCTGATTTGGTTGCAGAACTCGGACCCGAAAAGATGGAAGAATACGCTCGTCTGGCTGAGAAATGGAGGAACGAGGGCCCACCAGAAGAGCATCGTGATGATGAAATGTATGGAGGCATCCTCTTAGACGTAACCTTGGCTAACTGGTCTATTCGCAGGGCTGCCTTGAAGAAAGCCGATGCTCTCCTCGAGAAGTTTCTGAAGTCTATGAAGCAGCGTTTTGGGTTCAACGTATATGCACTTGTGAACTGGAACCAGACGAGTCGCGAGCACGTACAGGATATCGTTGTCAAAACAACCCCTGGTTGGCTTGTAGCTGCTGAGCTCGATGAGCATCATAGGCGTCTTCTCGACGTTGCTCATGAACTGTTTGACTACGGTGCACAGCTTGAGGCCTCTGGTTCTCACGGCGCTGGTGCCGTTCCGCCTTCATGTGAGTCTATCTCGTCTCCCTTTGCTCTGCTTAACACATCCTTCCTCTGTAGCGAGCATCGATTTAAGTGAGCCCCCCAAAAAACATCACCCTGCTTGGACGCAAGTGCGATGCGGCCCAGGCAATTCATACCCTCTTCTCTTCAAGCTCTCGGCCAATCCTTCCAAAAGCGACATGAATGAGCTTTTCAAAAACTTCATGAGCGCGGTCGCCAGTAAGCACACTTCTCCCTCGTTGTTCCTTTACTTCGCGTTTTGACAAGGCTGTGGTTTTTCGCAGCTTCTCAAGGCGGTCTCTGCACCCGCCGCAAGCGGGTCCCTTGGAATGCCCTTATGAAGGAACCCCATGGCTCCGTTATCGACGGAGCCTCTGTTCCGAATCATCTTCGAGGGAAGGTCGGTCCCCTGGACCAAATGAAGCTCGAATGGCTGATTCAATGGTGGGAGCATCTGCTAGATCGACAAAGGCGCAACGAAGTTCCTGTTACTTTCCAGCCAGCTTACCTCTCAACTCCTCCGACAGATGTTCAGCATCGGTCCTCTGCTACTCCCTCCATTGTGACCCCCCACACCGCGCATGCATCTGATCGCGCTCCTTCTCCTTCCAACTCAGCACATGCATCCGAGGGCGCCCCTTCTCCTTCTCCCTCTCCATCGACGCTTCCGCCCGATTTGTCAGCACTCGGTCTGGAGAGTGACAACGGATCGTCGCCGTCCCATCCGGTGCCTGAGTTTCTTCACGCTTTAGAGCTGAACATAGCCCGCCTGCCAGAAGCGGTGCCAGTGGCTGCTCTGTCGGACACCTTTGCGCAGTTTGTCCACCCGGAAAGCTGCTGCCCCCACGATACGCCTCGCGATGAGCTGTGGGAAGTTGGTGTGAATCAGCTCATGCATCGTGCATTCTGGGGGCTGATGTCAGCAGAAGATATGGTTCCCCACGTCCGCCGTGGCCCTCTTGGTGTTCAGGCATACTTGGGTTTTGTGCACTACTTTGTCGTGCAAAGAGGTGTATCACCAGGCCTCTTCCAAGAGAGGACTGAACTCCTCAACCAAGCTATTGAGCTAACGTGCGTTCAACTAATTTCTCTCTCTATCAATCTGATTCCTTCTATAGGTGCAAAAGGCACCTGTCCATAGCTAATATTGACCGATTCCCCCCGGGCCCGCCGGCTCCATCTTCCTTACCGGCAGCCACGATGGATGACGAGCTACGGGCCCTTCTCCGGGCTACTCCATCTTCTTTACCTGCTGCAACGATGGATGACGATTTACGTGCCCTTCAAGCCGCCTTTCCAGATGCAGAACACAATGCAAACATGGAGGGTGTCCAGTTCGACAGCAGCCGCACCTTCCTAGGCACGAAGCGTAAACCAGGACCTCCGCACCGCACTGGGGAGAACAAAGTCCCCAGGCTAACCTATCAAGCCCCGGAAGCCGGGGATATGGCTGGATATTCACCTGCCGCCTTAGTCGGCGCCACGGTTCCGGACCCACTTCCACCAGCACCTTCTCCTTCACAGATGTCGCTAGTCCCGACCGACGGCCAAGAGATTGCTCGTGGAGCAGTTCCTGCTCCCTCTTCAGCCGGTCGTGGCGGTCGTGGAGGCCGCGGTCGTAATCGAGGAGGCAAACGAACCGCAAAAGTGCCTGCCACTCAGCCTGAAAAGCGGCAGACTCGGTCAAAAGCAACGCCATCTGCACCTCCCAACACCAATCAGCCGGTTCGTCGCTCGGTCTGTGCACGTTGGGACCTTACTGGTAACGTGCAGCACGTTTTGCTGGAATGCGGCGGTGATGAGGAGTTAGCCAAACTAGTGTACCCTCCCGTCCAGGATTGTTTCCGCCGTGTCTTTGAGAACATATACCGCTTTATCAACAACGTCGATCGCCCGATAGTGGATATCTCTCTTGCTCACATCCCTGAGCTGCCGTCCATCCTCTCCCAATGGGTCAAGAGCATGAACGAAGTATGGGATGGTGTGGCGTCACAACCGATGCAGGTGACGGATGACCTTCTGCGTAGCGACGAGACCCTTCTGTCACTTCAGAACTTCGTTGTTAGCATCCTTTTGCGAAAGTTCGAGGGTGTGTCGGCCGAGGAAATCCTTCAGATACGCTGGTTCCGACCAAATGGGCAGGGACTGGAACACTTGCTCTGGGCCGTTTTCTTTTGGGGTCGAGCTCTCTCGTTATCGGAAGCTGTTCCGTCGAAGAGGTATCGCTGGGAAGAGTACCAAACGATCATCCGGAACTTGGAGACGGTGACGGACACCCTTCGCAAAGCCTGCAAAAGGTGAGACTGTGTCAGTTTGATTCCTGGTGCTCGGGGTTTGGGACTGATTGACTGTTTGTTAGCCGACCTAAAGCGAGGCTCCTGCTTCAAACGGCACTTCCTCGTTCACTCCACTTGGTGCCGTCCAGCTCTGCTTCTGGTTGAATATGCTTTTGTTGTCATGGATGTGGCCCGCTGTCTGTTACTTTTTTTTTGGTTTGGCGCATAAAAACATTCTTTCTTTTCAGTGTGGTTTGCTTTTGTTGTATACCATCTGTACTTAGCACTCGTTGATGTCTTACCTCCATGCCTGTCCCTCCCAAAAATAAAATAATGTCGATGTCTAGAAACGAAATACTCTCGTACAAATTTACGCCATCGCGTTCAATTTGATCAGGTGTCTATTTTCAATTTCGTCGTACTCCTCCTCCTATTAAACGCGCTTTGAGCTTTGAGTCTTGAAGCTTGTCATCTTACGATGTCTCATCACGCACCAGTTAATAGGCCGAAGCGGTGACATACAAGTATTACAACATGGTCCGACTCCAATGTCCTGTAAAGTCGCGTCACTCACATGATCGATATACAGTGTGCCGCTGACATTGTCAACAAACGCGTCCACACGCGTTCTTAAACGCTACTAGTACTAGTACATCCACTGGCTATAGCGTTGTTATTGGCCGTACAACTCAAGTAAGTTGAATTCGTTTCCTTTCAACTGGCTCAAAATTACCTTCCAGTCGGCCCACATGTTTCTGAATGGCTCAAATTATGAGCCTAGAGAAAAATGAAGGCTGTACTGAGGGTGAGGTTGTGGCAGTTGAATCGCTCGTTTTTGATAGATTTCAAGTTCATCACTGACCTCTCTATATCTGCAAGAACATGGCCGCAAGAAAGGTGAGTAAATCAACGCGTCCATTCTTCTAAAGTATGCCCACTACCGATAGCTCCGGAATGGTAAATCCTACGTCGAGTTTGAGAACATGCAGCCCTTCCAAATCGCCAACGAGGTTGCGCTAGAAACCCTCGTCGATCGTGCCTTTCAAGAAGAATTAGTTGCAGACATTGAAGGCCCCGAAGAATACCAAGACATGCGCTCACCCTCCCCTGTTCAACCCTCGAGTTCTAAGCGCCCCTTGCAAGTCGGTGACCAGGCTCAAGCATCCTATAAGAGCCGTAAACGAGCACGGCAAAGGCAGAACGCGTATGAAAAGCAAGGCCATCTAGGAAGCTACGGCGCTTCGGTGGGGGTCAAAGAGGCCAAGCCGTTGCGCACCCAATTTAGTTCGGAAGAGCTTCCAGTCGCTGAGGGGGGTTATGTGGGAGTGGAGCAGTTGATTCCGGGGAGAACGGCGGACCGGCCGCTCGCATGGTTCAAGGAACATGGGTTTGAGGTGATAGAATTTGACGGATCGTACGTTCTCTAATACCTCTTTATGAACCCTATCAACATCTGGCGTTTGCAGGACCAGCATTCCTCTTGTTGACTCTAAAGGTCGTATCCTCGCCGTTGCCGTCAAGAAAATCGACACACCGCAATACAACCAAGACGTCACAGAAGCTGCCGAGCTGATCAACGAAGCCCGTGAGGCAGCCGATTTCAAACCCGCTGAAAAACGAGGGAAAAGAGGACATGACTTTGCCGCTGTAGCATATGGTATCTCATATGGGAAAGGGCAGCCGCATCCTATGCGCTTGGGTGGGTCTCGGAGACGTCTCATGGAGCAGCTCCTAAGCCGTCCCAGTATGTCTCACATTGCCCACCACCAGAGCTGTGAGCCCTAATCCTCTCCGCCTAGTCCCTCTCTTACATCTATCTGCAGCTGCTTACGCGGCATTTTCACCAAAAAATTACAGTTACTACTTCGAAGGCAACCGGAAACTATACGAAAAGCTCCCTGACCTCCATCCCAACTTCCCTAAATCCGAGTTCGCTTGCATCACCGTCAACTTCGGGCCACGAACCCGAACTCATATCCACACGGACGCAAAGAATACAGCTCATGGCATGTGTGCAGTCACCGCCTTGGGCTCCTTCGACCCCAAACTTGGAGGGCACCTGGTGTTGTGGGATTTGAAGGTATTGATAGAATTTCCGGCTGGATGCACTATCCTCCTACCTTCGGCCCTCTTGCGCCATTCGAATACAGCAGTCCAAGCTTCCGAAACGCGGTTTTCAGTCACGCAGTACACTGCTGGAGGAATATTGCGTTGGCTAGATGGTGGTTGCCGGACCGAGGCCGATATCAAACGCAATGACCTGGAAGGGTGGCTGCAATTGCAGGCGCACAAAAACGGCAGAAGGGAACACGTTCTCAACATGTTCTCCAAATTGGAGGATTTAGATAGTTTAGCTTGATGTTTCTACTTACTGATTATCTTGAAAATCAAAATCTCTCCTATTTTCATCTTAACTGTATCAGCGGCCAGTCGGCGATGGGTCCAAAGTACTCGAAGAGCGAAGAGGGCAGGGCTCAAGACCAGCGAGCTGAGATCTGGGATTTAAGAAAGGTGTGTCCGTTGAGGACCAGGGACTTTTTCTTTTCTCGTGGCCACATTGATCACGTTCACACCATGGGATTTGTTCGGACATTGCATTACGGTATAGACATCCTAGCTTCATCTCTCGAAAATAGTTCAGTCGACGCGTCGTTGAAAGATTCACATTCCCGAAGAACGGTGGCTCTCGAACATGAGCGATCCCATTGAAGGTAAGTAGTCGCACTGTTGCTTTGACCTGGCTTAGGACTTAATCAGTGTTGACAGAGATAATCAACACCACTGTCACTGGAAAGCCCCTACCAACGTCTCGACGTGGGTTATCCAGTCTTTCTGTCTTCGGTGATTTTGATTAGCATCTATTTAATTATCAGGCTGCGACGCGTGTGCTGCTCGTCATACTCGGTGCTTTAAACCCAATCCAGGGATAGTGTGCCACTGGTGTTTCGAAAATGGCATAAGTGAGTAGTTAATTTCTTCGCTCCGATCTCGTCTACTACATCTGGGACTGAACAAAAACCTCGAAAGATTGCACATACAAAAGGTTGAAGCCCAAACGTGGCCGTAAAAGGGTCAGTCAATTAATTATCCGTCATACTACGTGTTTTCATCGACCTTGGTTGACCATCTGCTCCTGTCCGTTGATTGACTCCCTTTCTAGTATCGGAAGGGTCTCAACGTTTTTCAAATCACCACTACCGATAGGTCATCAGATGGTCAGACAAACAACGAAGTCACCGTGAGGTTATTCTACGCAGATTAAACAGAACTTGATGACACTAATTTTTGTACGAGCAGCCGACTGCTCCAACGCCACCGCTCGAGTACCCAGCATCTCCACACCCCTCTACGGTATCCCTAGAAATACTCCCTGCCGAAGAAGAAAACGCATGCCACTCACAAATCGTCCAATGCCCACCACCACTATGGTCGTCCCCAAACTCTGCCGCATCTGAATCGTCGACTTCGCTCGAATTGCCCACATACGAGTACAATATATCTTCTACAGCGTCACAAAACTTCCCTACCGATGAAGCCTTAGTCTACGAGTACTCCCAGAAATACCCCCTATCCGAAGAAGTGCATGCTGAATATGCGTCTCGCTACCCTATTTTCTGAGCCTTATGCTATGGAATCGCAAGATCTAAACGGACAATACGTCTATAACTATGAAGGAATACCCACAACACCTCAAACCGTCCAGGAGGAGGAGATCGACGCAAATTTTCTCTTCTGTCCTATTCCTCGGAAACCTTTTGTCAAAGAATTGCGCGCTCTCATCGTCCAGCACTGCGCCAGTTCACCGCAGGTGCAATCCCTACAAACATCATTGACACCGTCTCTTCTCCAGCGACCACGGGTTGATGTGTTCCGTCGTTCTACTACGTTCGATTCATATGGCGCAGATTACACATCGACTTCCGGTAGTTTGATTACTGATTCCAAAGCCGAAGGTCCGCATCCTGAAGCTGGACCCCCACTGCAGACACACGAAAACGATACGCCGGCAACGGCTTACTATTACTACACTTCAGATTCGGTGCCAGTTGATTTTGTGACTGATCGTTATCTTGACTATTGTAATTATATTTTTGCAACCCCGAACTTGAACTTCTGAACTCTTGACCAAAAAACAACTTGTTTTTTCTTTCTTTCTTCAGTTTCACGCGTAATACCCTCTCGCTGATACTAACCACCTGCTCATTTCCTTCACAATTGCTGTCACATAGATATATTGCCTTTTCTGATCTGGCATATACCGCATACTATTTCTTGCAAACAGATATGATCAAGAATCCCATTTTGATAGCTTGTCGAGTTCGTGAGGTTAATTGTGCGCGTTCATAAGTCAATATAGAATAAAGAAGAACGCGTTTTCAAAATGGTGTAAGAACATCTATAGATATCTATATCCTATATCATATAGTCACTAAATTCCAAAAGAGCGGTCAGCCAGGCGGTGCTAATGTCGCTTTTCTCGAAAGTCCCGAAAGTCCAGCTTGCTTTGTAACGGTCGTCTTGTACCATATGACATTGATACAGCTGCCACCCGTCTTCAAGAGAACTCCATGGGCTGGACGGATACTTTGCGAGACTGTTGAGAAACGCAAAGAACGATGCTTTGTCGAGCTTTTGTTCCGTGGAACGATAGCGCCGTGTATCCTGAAATCTTGTCTCCAGAAACGAAAACTCGAGCGTCCGAGGGTTCCACGTGAACCGAAGAGCAACATCTGTGTTAAGAATCATCGCTAAACCGACAGTATGGAGGCTGGGCATCCGGGACAGGCAGGAGGATAGCAGATCGGCCACATCAGAGGTCCATCGCAGGGCTTCACATGCGGTTAGTACTACCCTTAAGCAGGAAAGAACGACTTCTGAAGACTTACCGTGGTTCGGAGGGGCATAGAACCAGAGCTGCTCCAGCCTTTCGGGAAGGGTTGTATCCAACAATCTTTGCAGACCTTCGACTGTACTGGCCATGTTAGGGCGAACCTTGGGCATGAAACGCAGTTCACGGACGTGCCAGTGATGGCCAGCGAACAAGACACATGCGACAAGCACTAGGGCCCAGACGTTGCAATCAAAGAGCTGTAGGCACTCCACCTTGCTTGAATCCCCTGGCTGCCGACGACCAACCATCCACCTGCCGAGATTCAGGACGGCCAGGTCACCGTTTGCACCAACGTCCACTGCAACACTAGAAAGCGCTCTAAGTAAGTTGAAGATCAATACTGTAAATGCACGTACCGTGTCATCTTGAAGACACGGAGGCCTCTTCCGTCGAAGCTGAGTAGATCGGCGAGACCATCAGGTGAGAACAGGCTGTCAGAGATCTCGAGACAGCCCAGGTTGCCGGCAACGCCGACGGCGTTGAGGAGACCTTCCCCGGTCCAAGCATAGGGTTGTAGCGTCTCGGTGCCCATTCCGCCTCCGAGCCCCTCAAAACAAAGTGACCTCACTGGGATTGCGTCGACTAGCTGGATGACCTGATCCAACAACGCTGTTGCCTTGTCTGATGGCCAATGTCCGTTGTTACAGTGGAAGGTTAAGGAGTGGACGCAAGCTGCGATATTCCGGTTGCTTGAGCGGCTCATGAAAGCAATGAGTTTGGGGAGGTTTTGGGTGGACGAAACGTGAAGGTCGCGGAATACATAGGGGCGAACGACGGTGCACACTTGGCGACTGGTCAAGCACAAGTTACGGACAGTGGGCCGGTCCGCGTTCTCGCCAATGGGTACGAGGATGTCAATGGGGAGGTAGATAGGTAGGAGCATTGTTGCTGGGTGTTGGGACTTGGTTCAATTGCACTTTTAGCTTGTTCCTCTGTCCATGCGTCCCGAGTGGGCAATTACAAATTCATGAGATTGCGAGCTTGACAGATAGAGATGCTTAGAGATTGTAAAAGTAAGTGCCGTGTGCTAACATTTATTCAAATTTGCGGTAGTCAACCATGTCAATCAAAATACTCTACGGCGCATTGTTCCAACCGCTGCAGGCGGTATATATGGCATTCCAGGTGATGCAGATGGGACATCGCTGCGATCTCTTCCTCCTGGAGCGATTGCATCATCTCCTTGAGTTGGGCGATACCCGTCCGGACCTGTGCAAGCCGGCGATGGTGTTCGTCCCACTGCACATGTGCGGCGAAAAGGAGCTTAGCAACCATCGGTCCGCTAAAAGAAGGCTCCCGCTCTACCATATTACCGTCACAGTCCTGGTATCGATCGTATTGCACCAGCGAGACTTGAGAAAATTGAGAAAATTCAGTAAGAAAAGCTGTAGACGTAGAAGACTGGCGTACGTTGGATTTTGGCCCACTCCTCTGGAGGCAGGTGGTCCAGTCGTGTGTCCCGGCCGGGCGTGTCGTTCCATGGAAGGTTGCTTAGGCAGTTTGCTACACGGCTTTCACGGCTAGCCCACATTTCGAGCCAACCTAGACCGCTAGCTTTGTCCCTGCGCAGGTGTTGAACAATCCCTGGGGTGCGCGTCTTGAAGTCATTGACCCTTGACTGTGCGGCGTCCTTGGTGAAGGGAGAACCGTTGGCGAAGAGCTTCTTCAGGCAGTACGGCCAGTTTCTGTTGTTAGGTTCGACAGGGCGTGGGGGAAGCTAGCGGATAGTCAACGACATGATCGCATGTGACAGTGCCCAAAATCTGACCTTCACTCCATCGGCGCCCCAATCGGGGTCAGCTCCCCATTCGCTGAAGTCCCATGCGGAGCGCTTGAGCCAGCTCCAGGTGTAGACTCCCCAGTTACGTTCGTGAGCCCATGATGCGGGCTCAGCTCGTGCCGGGGCGATATCCGTGTCGTCTGTGGATGAGATCTAGACCAAACCGAAGATTAGACGATGGAGAAGCACGGTCGACGCGCTCAGCGTTAGGTTGGAAGTTGGAAACAACCTCTGGGATTTCAATATCTTGTTCATGCTGGGGCGTAGGAACAAGAACGTCAGAGAGCGACTCAATGACTTGCTCGACAGTGAGTAACTCGGAGGGACTGGACATGGGGGTTCTGGTAGATTAGAGGTATCTCTTCGGTAAATCAAAAATAAAAAAACCATGTGGCGCCCGGATTGCCGCACGGGGATCATGTGCCGGTCAAGGTTACCTATCTATCGGTCTCGTCTATCCTTCTATATCTACCTCTTCAACATCGTTACACGATGGATCAGGATGCCATCTGCGAAGCCTTGGTGAGGATAGAGAACGATTTAAATGAAAACAACGGCGCCGACTACCCTGACATCGAAGGGTGGATGCGGAAAGTGAAGGGTAGCATAAGGCGGATTGAACAGAAATTTGACGAGCATCGGATGTCGTCCGACGAAGGAGTCGGAGTGGACCCTGCGGATCGTGGCGACGAAGACAGGTATGAAGAAGCGGGGGAGGTGAGTAGAGGATCAATGCATGGCTTGTACAAGAATTGATCTATGGACTAGGAAGGCGGCGAGGGACCGGATGGGGCGGGGAAAGAGCAGAAGAAGGACGCCGAGGTTAAGCAGAGGGTGCTTGGATTGCTGGAATCGATGGCTAACGGTCGCGTGGGGCCGAAGGAGTTTTTTGGACGGTGTCTGACTACGAGGGCGAATCAATCCAGAAAGGAAGTCGAAGACAACGCCCTCGCTTTGCTGTTGCGACGGTATAGTCTATGCGATAGGGCTAGCTGGGTGCGTGCTGTCCTTGTAGCGTTAAAGCGGGGGTTTGGACTGACGCGCGTGATGTAGACCATCGAAATGAAGAGGTTCTCGAGGAAGTCGGGCTCGATGTCGTGCTTGAGTCAGGCGGTGCAAGATGGACTGAGATTGAAGAACAGGGAAGATAGAATGGTGATGATCCATGAGGTGCGTAAGTGGCCAAATCGTTGACGTGAGAGGCTGACGTTACGCAAGGCGCTTCGCATGCGCCTGTCTAGTGGGTCGATGGAGGACTTGGTCAATCATGTCGTGTCACTCTGCGCAGTCATCGAGTTTGCTTGTGACTATGAAGAAGTCGGCAAGGGGGTTGGGGGCAGACGGCGTCAGAAGGGGGTTGTTGAAAGGCTGTTTCAAACCGACCCAGAGTTTGCTGGGTGTTTCTTTGGGTTGAATGATGACGACCGCGTTGAGAGGATGGCGACGATGCATGAAGAGCTGAAGCTTTTCAAAAAGCGTATGGAGCCAGTGACTAGGGCCAGGAACCGAGTGCTGTGGGTATATCGGAAGGTGAGCCTAGCAAACGTGCAGGTCCCGGTCTGAAGTTCAACTGAAGATATCCTGAAGTACGGGTTTGGTGTTTTTTTGGATCCTTTCTGGAGCATTCAGGACTTGCAACACAACCGAAGGACGACGACATTCAAGGACGTGTTGGAAAAGTGTCTAGAAGAGATCCCGAGTGACACGTATAACGCAGATTGGTCGGGCTTAACAGACGATCAAGAAAATGGTTTCCACATCGTAGTTTGGATTCTAGCGGAATATGCGGAAGGTTTCGTTAGAGACTTCATTAGGTTGGTGAATAATAGGCCTTGCGATATCATTCGAGTCAGGGACGCAATTGGAGATGACGAGAGGGGTTGTTTGGAACCGGCTGAATACGAGATGCCAGAAGACTGGGGTAAGTGAACGAACTGGGTCCTGAGATCAGATGTTAACAACGCTGTCGTGTTTGGACACAGATCTCGATGATGAAGATGAAGGGGAGTGGCTGCTGTAAAGAGCGTAAAATTAGTGGTGAGGCGTAACAAGGGTAGTTGGTTAACCTCACAGTCCAGATTGGTCGGCGGACGGGTCAGTTGTTCGAAGAGCTCACCAGTGGTGGTGCCAGAAAGATGAACTGGTCAGTCAGTTTACGGGTGAGTTGATTGATAAGCTGTTCGAAGAGCTCACCAGATGTGGAGTCAGAACTGTAAACTGGTCAGTTGACAGATCATTTCACGGGTGAGTGGATGGGTAAGCTGTCCGAAGAGCTCACCAGTTGTAGTACCAGAGGTGTGAACCGGTCAGCTGACCTGTGAGCCCACGGGTGAGCTGATAGGTAAGCTGTTCGGGGAGCTGATCAGTTGTAGTACCAGAAAGTTGACCTGATGAGTGGGTGGATGAGTTCACGGGGCAGTTGATAGGTGAGCTTGCCGGTGAAATGACGGAGAAGCTTACCGGTAAGGTGAAGTACGTGATGAGTTGATCATGTCTATCACGTGCAGTGAACCATCTTTTTTTTAAAATGTCATCCAAACGAGAGGCTCCCGAACCGTGTTTCGTTTCTAGCAAACGCCTTCGAGTTCATTGTAACGGAGGGCATCAGAGTGTTAAAGTCGAAAAGTCTGAGGGACATGCGCAAGAGTACGCTCTTGCTGGAGAACTAGGTATAGTTACTAACCCAGTCTATTAAGTGTACAGGCTGTCAAACAGGAGGTAACTTTGGCTGATAGTGGTGAAAATCATACTACAGGTACGCTTGAGAGTGTCAAATCCCTTTGATCCTGGTTCGGGGAAACGGTGGGGTAGGTGCATACGTTTGGACGATGCTGATGTTCCCGTTTCAGAAAGTGGATATCGGGATGGAACACCTTCAGACGGTGGTGAAAATCATACTACAGGTACGCTTGAGGCTTTCAAATCCCTTTGATCCTGGTTCGGGTTTCGGTCCTTTGTATCGGGGAAACGGTGGGGTAGGTACATACTTTTGAGGATGCTGACGTTCCCGTTTCAGAAAATGAATATCGGGCTAGAACACCGTCAGAAGATGGGAATTTCGATTACGATGAAGGAGGTACAAATGTCATAGATATCACTGAATGTTGACTAACGACTCGTGCTTTCCTGTGTATGTGCAGAGGATAGGTCCCAACGTTCTAGTGAGATTCAGTTCGCGAAATTCTTGAAATTGTGAGTGATATTGGCCTGTTCCTTTCTTTTACCGACTCTGAGTCGTATCTAGTGAGGATAGTGTTACCACGTGGGTCGATTCAGTGGAAGGTGCTGAGTACGTCGAAGAAAGTGTTGCTAAAGACTGTATGTTTCCGTTTACTTGTTCGTTTACCGTATACTCAATCGCTAATAGACAGAGACGTCGCAGTTCAGACCGGATCGCCTGCCGGTGCGCTGGGATCGGGTGAAGTGACACTGATAGCGTCGGAGAAAAGTTACGGAGACCTGGAGAGTGAGGTGGCGTTAGCTCACCAAGCTGCGTCTGCCGCTTGGAACAAGTACTGGGATGCGGAAGAGAAACGCCTGGAGCTCGAAAACGTCGCCGATGCGTACAAGATGGGTCGTGACAGAGCGATTGAACACCTCAGGCAGACGATCGACGAGAAGAACAAGTTGGAGACGGAAGTGAGGTATTGGAGGAAAACGGTTCGCCAGATTGGGGAAAAGATGGTCGAGTGGAGCGATAAGACAATGAATTTTGCATATGCTAAGGGGGCTAACAAGCAAGGCGATGGGAATACGTGACGTGGTTTAGGGTGGGGGGGTCGCATCTACGAAAGACATCTTTATTCGAATGTGGCTGATTGTAGCCTGCTGGTCTCACTGTGTGCAGCGTGGTTTGTACTTTTGCTTTAGTGCTGGGATGCGGGATGATACGTTTGATGTTGTGTTCGACATGTTTGGTTTTCTTCAAATGGTTTCTGTTGTATTGCGTTAGCTCATACTTGTCTGGTGATTTGTGTATGAATGGTTGGTAGGGTGTATCTAGCGCGTTACTGGACGGGTTTTTCTGTAGTTCAAGATGTACTGGGGCAATGGCACGCGGAATTGTCTTGTTGTGTACTAGGTCTTCAAGTTAGATATTTGCGATTGAGGCATCTCAATGTCTTTGAGTGAATGGGAAAACCATTCTATAGCTAATTCGGTCGGGCTGGTTGTATCGGCATGTCCCTCAGATCTTTCAATTCTAGTACTTTTATATCGTATGTCAAAATGGAACTTCTTGCCCGGCTTAACAACAGCGAGGAAAGAGACAAATCCAAGAAAGTCATGATGAGAAGTTAGAACCCTGAATTGCACAATAACAGCATAACCGCATACAAGCTACAACAACACAATACAACGCGTTTTTCATGGGTTGGGCTCTTTCTCCATGCACTGTCTCCTATCTAAGCTAACTGATTTTATAACAGGATGAAATGACAAGACCAACATGAAATCGAAAGCATATTGACGTTAAGGCAAGTGCAACTCACATTCAGAACTTCGGCGTCGGTTGATAATTTCAGCTAGTTGATTACAGGTGTTCTGTAATACAGGTGTTCTGTAACCTGGGTTTGCCCCCGAATCATGCTTTAGTTGGTAGTATATGTACCGTTTCTGGGAATGCTGTCAGTGAACCCTACGATGTTCACACGCAAGTATCGACGTAAGTGATTTGTCTTGCGAACCTGTTGACATGACTGATGACCTTGGAATCATTGAGTGTGGTTTTGATGATAGACATCCATAGTATGCGCTCACGCGCCCAGGAATACCTGGTTCTTTGTCCGGGGATCAGGGTACTCATGCAAGCCCGAATATGTGAATCAAAAATTTCAGCTGGGATAGAAGGATTTCCCGACAACAGTCTACTCTGTACCCAAGAAGAGCTAACATCTTGGTCAATCGCACAATATAACCTAAACCTAACCTCTAGGCCCTAGAATGAGGTTTCAGCTGGATGAATGGGTATGAAGAGACTCGACATTCCCTTTTCCATTATCGGGAAACGAATGTCATTTCTATGGTGCACTTTGGTGGTCGGAGATCCTTATACATGTGCCGTGATTAATCTCCCTTCATTCATTGGTTTCAACACTTTTCGTTCTTCTGCATTATGAACAGCCGCTGTCGTGTATTGTTTCTTCAGGTATTGACTGACGTAATCACAGCGCTTCCGCGAAAAAGGTGCGCCACACTAACAAAACTGAGGACTGACTGTTGACTAACGATATGGTAGCGGACTGTTGGAATATAGGATTCTGTAATTAACCTCTCTTGGAAGAGAGGTACAGTGCAACTCGAAAAAGTAATGAAAGGTAAATAAGTGACTGAAGACAAGGCTGGTGGTACCAGTACCATCAACTAAATAATGACCAAATAAGAGGTCTGTGCTATACCATCACTACTGTAAAGGGTGGGGAATAAATTTCTGACCAGTGACTGATGAAGTATTGTTCTTTGGGTGTGCGGTGAAGTAAAACAAGCTAAGGAACTGATCAAACAAACATATAGGATGTGGGTGCACGGAAATTGCGTGAATTAACGGAAAAAAAGGGGAAAACCCGTACGTTGTCGCTGCAATTAAGAAACGACGGGTAAGCAATCACGTCGACAATCGATACTGAAGTGCTACGGACATGGCTTTCCGGTCAGTTGCCTTTTTCGTCGGGGATTATACAACATAATGAAAAGTGCGACGGTCCTTATTTGTCGTCGTTGAAAATCAGGAAGCGGGTCACGACTTCGGGGACGAACGCGACAACGTAATCCTTCTGCTTCCATCACCTTCGACCACTTCCTTCCAAAACCCCCTTCCTCACACCTCTGCACCCCACACAACCGCCAAACCTCGCCACTCGCTGGTAACGTCTATCATCTCTAATCTCTAGTCTGTAACCCAACTCGCAGGCGGGCAGTAGCCTTACCAAACGAACCAACGGTGTTGTAAGTTACCTTATTTAAAAGGTGCGTCGGGCCTTATTTGTCCTCGTTGAAAACAGTGGATGACCAAAACGACGACATAATCAAATCCGTCTTTTCCCTTACCACGTGTTCATCAACAACCGACCTCCAAACACCATCTCGATCGCCTCTCTAGGACCCCTCTCAGCGCCTGGAGTGGCTTTTCCGTTTCACCACGCCAAAACAACGGATTTTTGCCGGTGAGTGACCGTTTGAAGCAGTCGGGCTACGACGTAAGGAAGACTGAACGACGACATAAGCATCCTCTTCCTTTACCTTTACTGCCATCACCATCTACCACCTCGCTGCAAGAACGCTCTCTGTTACCTCTCTGGTCCTCCTGACCGGTTCCTCTGGCTCTCTGCTCCCCAAAAGGCAACTGAAGTGGCTCAGCCGTGTAAGTTGCCAAACTTCGGTTGTCTGGGCTGTAACTGATGTCTGTTTCAACAACGACTCACCACAGCCAGACGACGAACAGCGCAACAAACGCAATGCCGTCCCATGACGTCCCACGCGAAATTAGAAAGACTGAAGAAGAACGCCGACAGGACTGGATTAACTTGATGGAGGCGGTCGGCAAATTGTGGTTTGCAGCGGAGGAGTTCTGGGTGCGAGTCAAAAGTATGTCTTCTGTTAGCATACCGACGCCGTCTAACAGTTTCGATAGTCGTCTGGAACAACAGGGTCAAAACGACGCCGGTACTCGATGGCGGAGAGAATGGAGGCATTTAAGGTGCGTATGCATCCACATTTGAGCACTAACGCCACAACTGACGTTCGTGTCCACAGCGTTGAGTCATCTGCAAACTATCTTGTTCCGCTTTCACTTCCTGCTTTATCACTTCCTGCTTTATCACTTGCTATCGGTCGGCTATAGACTGCTTATCCCGTCTCACCAAGCTACTATTACAATGTTACTTGTGTGTTTCTCCTCGCTATGTTCCTTTGTTTCCGCTCGCTGCGCTGTCACTGCTCTCTTGTTCCTGCTCTATCACTTGCTGTCTGTCGGCTATGGACTGCTTATCCCGTCTCACCAAGCTACCATTACAATGTTACTGGTGTATTTCTCCTCGCTATGTTGCTTTGTGACCGCTCGCTGCGCTGTTACTATCACTACTGCTCTCTTGTCACTCGTAAAAAGGAGCCAAACGAATGGTGTATTCCCTCATAGTGATAGCTACGAATTGTATGAAATGTAATGTATATAGAATGAAGAAGAAGTTCGACGCAGACTTGCCCGAGTAGCGGGCTCTGCCGGCTCCTCCACGCAAGCTGACGTATCAGCTGACCGGGGAGTTGACAGTGGGCTGACGGAGTGGCTTAGGTAAGCTGACGGGTTAGCTGACTGAATGGCTTACCGGTAAGCTGACCGGTTACTGAATGGCTTACCGGTAAGCTGACCGGTTACTGAATGGCTTACCGGTAAGCCGACAGAGAAACTTACTGGTGATCCGACAGAGAAACTCACCGGAGAGCTGGAGTAAGAGCTGAGGTAAGAGTTGAAGAAAGAGTTGTCGGGAGTTGATAGAGCTGTCGCGGTCCGTAGGACGACCACACGACGTGGGTATATCCAACGTGCAAGAGTTGACAGCGAAGCTGACGCAGTGCTAAAAGCTTATTAATATTGAGGTTTGCAGATCACAACGGCTTATTAATTTTTTCACTGGTTCGCCTCAGACGACTCTCTCTTTCAACTCTCATCCCCTGGCAGCTCTTCACACACCTCAAGCCTCAAGCGCTCTCCCCGAGTGAGTTCGATAATATTTTTTTTGCAATACTCTAAGATCTGAGACGACGCTTGCACCACCACCTGTGTAGACTACTCTTGCTCTCCGTTCAGAGCACACCTGAGGACCGCTAATCGCGAGGTCCAGAAGCACGAAACTCTGAAGATTGGCAACAACGGGCGAGGCATAGGTCGCCGGGCTGGTACGTAGGCTATCTGGTGCTGTATGCCCTCGAGTAATGGTTCTGACTAGCTGTTTTGCCTTGGGCAGCCCTTCTAGTCGGCACTCAGTCCAAAATCACGCAAGTCGCGTCACACATGAAGGATACGTAGCCAGACACCCACTGCTGTATGCGCGGGACTAACTGTTTTCTGACCTCGTGTGTGCTGCTCTTCGAGACTCCGCGAAGCCGATCCAGTCCAAACGAAAGCAATTCAAGGGGAGGTGTCACGTTGGTGAGTCTTTAGAGCGGTTAAAGTCTGATGCCGATCGCGATCGGTCCCAGGTATGTAAATTTCTACACCGCCAGGTATTCAAGTGGGTTGAATATACTCCAGCACTGAGTGTGTTCGTAGTACAGTATAAAGTAAGCCGCGGATAATCCGGAGACGCGCGCCGGATAAAAATTTGGAAATATCTTGCAAGTGAGACACAATAGGAGTCAAGGACGTTGTCTGGCCGGAAATACCCCTAGTACTTTGAAACGTATCCCCAGCTCATCCAGTAGACATCGTACAGTTAATTTCCTTGCCATTAAATCTTGCGCACGAAAGCAGTCATGAATATGACATCAAATGAACTCAATGCTGACAGTACGTCCCACGCTTTCTGTGTTGCCTTTGCGTGTTATGTAAATTAGTGTCACATGACATTGGTTCGTTTTGTTTCTGACCGTCGTATGGCTGTACCGTCTTCGACGCCCAACTGCACTCAACGCATTGCACTCACCTCGCTATACACTCCAAATTTGGACATCCAAGGTGGGCTGTCCCAGAAGCTCTATCGACCGGTGTCCATGATCATTAACATTGCTCGTGTCTTTAGCCTCATTGCCTCTCAACTTGCAGTCGCTTTTTTTCAAAGGTCCGTTTTTGTGGCCCGTCTCGCAAGTTAACCACTCATATCTTTCACCTTGCGTCTCTCTCCAGCATTACCGTCGGCGGCTTCAAGCTCAATCCTTGTTGCCGGCACATTGCAAGCTAAAAATCACCGCTGATGTCTTTAGCCTCCTCACTTTCTCTGCTTTCAACTTCTTAATCATATTGCCGGTATCACGCAAGTTAGATTTCTTTACGTTGTCTTGCTTTGGGATTAGGAGCTCGTCCTGTGAGTCAAATGCTCTAGCTCAATTTTTCATCGCGCTCACAGACTCTACAACAAGCAGATGGACTAGGCCCGAGCATAGGCCAGGTATGTACTACGATAATCATTACTCCTATATCCTTTCTGACGTGTACGATTTGCAGGATTTTTCAATTCTTTTTTGATTTCAACGGTGTGTGGCATTCGCTCGTATGCCTGATATTGTTGCTAAGTTTTTGCTCGTATTTCGACTTTTGCAGGGTCCACACGGCGGTGAAAAAAGTCAGTTAAGCATTATGTGTTATTGGGCTCATCCTCTTCTCACCTTGAATGCACAGCTCCATACGCTCACATTGCTGACTCGTCTACGGTTTAGTTGAAGGGCAGAAGCGAGGAAAGGGCGAATTGAAGGTGTGTATATTGAAACAGAAACTCTTTCCCAGTGGATTATTGCTGATACAACACTGCAGGTTTTGCGGCCTGTGTATTCTCTAGATCCGATGTGTATTGTATATAGTACCTACGGTATTAATGTTATGGTGTATACTGTATATGACTGGCGTGGTTGCAATAATAATTACCTAAAATGGAACGAAAATGGAACGAAAAACAAACCAACCGCAAAATATATTCAGAAGGCTCTCCCAATAGATGTTACAAAGGTATACGGTGAAGATGTGCTGGGGATATCTCTCAAACGCTGTGAGGATATATTATCAAAATTTAAATTGGATTTAACCCATCCCTTATCGTCTCTGGGTTATGTCGGGGACACGCCGAGGATATTTGGACCAGAATTTAACTGGATCTCACTTGAGGGCCTGGCGGTGTAGTCTGTGGCTCTTCCTGGACAGCTTGGCTGAATTACCGCGCGTTTCGCAGCCGCTTCGTTTGGGCGGCGCCGTGTTTTTCTTTCGGGTGTGTGTACATTGGCGTGGTCTACCTGGCCTGAACTAGCGTACGTTACTGCATCTATGTTATCTAGAATAGCGTACATTACTTTGCCTACCATTGGTGATATACCGTACCGTTAGTGCAGCGTTCTTTACACTGAACGCGTCTGTGGACCCGGGTTTGCCCGTTAGTGAGTGGAACAATATTGGTCCGGGCTCGGTTGTACGACATTAGTTGACCATTAGCTGACCATTAGCTGACCAACTAGATTAGTTGACCGAATTTGACATTAGTTGACAATTAGCTGACGGTGGATCTGCCGCTAGCTGATAATTATTCCTACGGTCCCTACGTACCGGGAAATTTTACTTAACACCCTCCCCTTAAGTGGAACACTGCATGGAAATCATGGCATGAGGGTCTCAAAAACTAAAGACGGTAAAAAAAGCAATCAACTACATATACTCGGTGCAGTGGCCTGTCTTTACATGGTCATACGATACAGTCAGGTTCCCGCTTCATCCGAATAAAGGTGTGTCTCGCGCGTCTGAGTACGTCGGCAGGGGGTAGATCCACAGATGGCAGTCACGGACTCACGGTGTATACTGTACACCCTCCAAGTCTCTTTTCGTGGACCATGAAATGGAGATCGCGAGTAACTCCATTCACCCAGAACTTGGTCACCCACCAGCTGTGGACCAAGCAACCGATCGGGAAGAACTCACAAAGGGATAGATTTGACCTTGTCCAAGTCATCCAAATCACTCAGCCTCTTCTCAAGCTTTTGGTCACGATCTCCAATCCGGTGCTCATTGCTTTTGTATCCTTGATCCAAGCAAACGGTCTAGGAGCATACTGTACATTTGCCCTTGCACAGACCGCTATCCATTTTAACTCGGGTAGCAGATCAAATCTGCAGGGAAAGACGGCTTGGGTAACTCAATGTTCGATAAGTCTTTCAAGAGTACCTTCGTGAGTTCGTGCTGTTGCTCAGGAGACAGATCGGGGTTTTGAACAAGAGAGCGTTTGTACATACTTACTGTAACGATAAAGCTCAAAGAATTTAGAGTCAGGAAGACATATATGTACATACTTGAATGCTTTTTTGATTTGTTCGTGGAATTAATTGTCTGTGGCCATAGATACTATCCCGAATCCCCATGCTGGGTCAGGGGCTGTCTAAGCTATTCCTTTGTTCTTGAGAGCTTGACAAAGGAACCAATAGACCAACATGCCACAATTTTTGTGGATGGTCTATTCACACACAAGAGCTGTAAACAATAGCCTTTAAGCTTGGATACAGGATAGAGACTGGTATAAAATCCATCGAAAAATTCTGGTCCGTCCTCTTCAGAGTTTTACCAAACCTTCCAGCACCTCAGCGTCCTACATCCACGAGATTTTACCTCATGTCTTCTACCACCGTCACCGTCTGCAAGCCACCACAGAAACCCATCATACCCGGTCGATCCGTATTCCTCGCCGGGTCCATCGAAATGGGTAAAGCCGAAGATTGGCAGGCCCAACTCACATCCATCCTCTCGAAACGTCAACTATCTCATCCCTTAACGATCCTCAACCCTCGTAGGGACTCTTGGGACCCTTCGTGGGTCCAAGACATCACGAACGATCAATTCCGAGAACAAGTCGAATGGGAACTGGACGGACAGGACAAGGCGGATGTGATTGCGATGTTTTTGCATCCGGACACGAAGGCACCCATCAGTTTGCTTGAGTTGGGGTTGGGAGCGGCGAGTCATGGAAAGAGGAAGATGGTTGTTTGTTGTCCGGAAGGGTTTTACAGGAGGGGAAATGTGCAGATTGTTTGCAAGAGATATGGGATTACCATGGTGGGGTGTTTGGAGGAGTTGGTGGAGGAGGTTGTTAATAAGTTGGAGGCTTGAGAGCTGAGCCATGGGCAGTGGTGAATTTATGGGACCTGTGTTGGATATTGAATTCGAATGCGCAAAGGACATGCATGATATACTACATTTTTAAATTCATCGATACTTGTCATCGCGTCGTAATCATCTGTATTTTGAGTACCGTTTAAGCAGAACATCCTGGGTTCTTCAACTGAATCACCGTTACATATATCCTCTGAGCTTGAAGTAGGCGCAATTGTACTTAAGTTACTCTATCTTGAAAGGTCGGACATAAATCCAGTTCCAAGGTTCCGGCGTCATTTTGGCTCGCCGAACTACTGGGACTACACTGACACTGGCAGGTGGGACAAGTATAACCGGGTAAATAATCCGTCTACTCAACACTGACATAAGTCGTATACCTTGACAGTACTGGTAGCTATAGCTCAACACCTACCGCGAATCAAACATAATCACTGGATGAGTTGATCGAACCCCCGCCGTACTCGTCTAGTATGATTGACTCACTAATACTCAAATATTGATAAGTCCATAAATCCTCGCCCTGTCTTCCTCACTTGGGCCTTCGGGCTGATCTGTCGCAGCTAAATTACACCGGTTCGGCAGGTACTAGTGGGTCGACGAATATCTCACAGACAGCACAAGGGTGTACCATGAGATGGAGGTTGTGGGTAACGCGATTCTTCCGGAGCTAGTGACTCCACAGCTACTCAGCACAGACCAAACACTCGGTGGGGAAGAACTCACGAAGGGATATGTTTTGACCTTTTCCTCGTCCCAGTCATCCAAGTTCTTCTCCAAGCCTTTGGTCGCGATTCCCAGTCCAGTGCTCATTGCCTTTGCATCCTTAATCCAGACAAACGGTCGAGGAGCATAATTTGCCCTTGCACAGACTGGCTAACGATTTCAGCTCGGGTGGAAGCATCTCAAACATCGTCTTCCCGCTCACGAAAGCAGTCGTTCCAAGAAGAACATGCAACTCGCCACTGGTTCTATCACCATACCGAGTGACCTGTTTCGGTCCCTGAGATACACGTATTCCATACAAGGTCGTTCCTTTCGGCGATTCGAGGTTGTATAGAGCTGCATCCATATGCCAGCGGAAAAAATCTGCATTACGTTATTCGCGGGATTCTGCTCTTGATGCGAAAAGATGCCCGTGTTTCAGAGCTACGTCGATATCCGGGATGTCGTGATAGCCAGTAAGATGATTATGACCAATGAGTTGGACTTAAGGTACGTTGGGATGGTGCCGAGGTAACCAGGTAAGACGTTGCATTTGATGTTCTGCATCTTAGTGACGAGGTCGAGATGAGCATAAGTTGTTGCAGTAGGATCGAATTTCTGCAGGGCAGCGCGGGTTGGGTATGCCATTGGATAGCTTCAAGCGTACCTTCGTGAGTTCATGTTGCTGCTCAGGAGATCCAGGTTTCTGAACAAGAGAGCGTTGTACTATAGATAGGCTAGAGAATTTAGAGTCAGTAAGCCATATGTACAATGCTTTTTTGATCTGCTTAAGCTCGTCCGCAGTAGCAAGACATGAATTGATGCCTGTCACTTCTCTTACAAAAAATTTCAGCTTCAGCAAGTCCATCGAGTCCAGGATGGGCAGAGGGTGCAACTTGAAAGTGAGCTTTACAATGTTACCCGCATAGGCCATTCTACGGAGTAATCATCAAAACGCATCCACATTTACAACAGAAGAAAAGACGTGCATTAGGCATGAATATACTTTGCAATTGGTGGTCGGTGCGAGTATATTTCATTGGGGCCTGTCATAGCAAGGAAGAGGAACTTGTCTTCGTACCAGAGTCTCGGGATTTTTGCAGCCAGTTCAGGAGAAGGATGTCCGGGCAAATACATATACTTGTTGCAAACTCAGCGCTCAGCTGTGGGCGCATGTTACAAGGAGGAGTTTATTACCGGCATCCAGGGATCGTGCTGATCCGAGAAGCATCATTCCGGTCCAAACACAACCACATCGGTGGCGGACTTTGGGCTAAAAAGTTTTCGGCCCTCGCAGCAGTTTACGGTCACTGCTATTGCAGCAGCTTACAGCGCAAGCCCTCGTACTTACCGGAACCTGCAGTTCAGCACTCACCGACGTATCTGCTAGGCTGTGTATAACTTATCTTATCGTAATAGTAGGCTTTATGGAGTCCAGCGGCACTCAAACCCAACTCAGAGTTCAACCTACTAGTAAAAACAGACTGATTCACACAGCCTCTCCTGTACTGAAGTTTTTTCGACAACTTTATGGGATACGCAATACTCCTGGATGGCTGGATCTTGTCCCTCTGTCTCCCTCCCACAGATGTATTCGTATGGAGGGAAATAGAGCAATGTCCGTTATAAACCCAACTTCCCCTCGCCTCATGGCACCCGTGGACGTATGCCCACATCGTTTCATTGACACACAATCTCTCGAACTTGTTGAATTCAGTAGCAAGGACAACATCATCATCCCCCCATACGCCATTCTCTCTCATACATGGATCCCAGAGGAGGAAATCATTTACGATGAATACCGTCAACCCCTCGAGGAGACATACGAAAAGCTAGGTTACCACAAAATAAAAGCTGCTTGCCTAAGAGCTCGCGAGCAAAACCTTCGTTATATCTGGATTGACACCTGTTGCATCAAACAAAGCGACGACAATGACGTTGCAGCGAATATCACATCGATGTATGGCTATTACCAGAATGCAGAAGTTTGTTATGTGTATCTTGTTGACGTCACGGCACTTCAGTCAGACTGGCCAACTCAGCTCAGGGACAGTCAATGGCTTGGGCGTGGGTGGACTTTGCAGGAACTTCTGGCTCCGAAGACAGTACTCTTCTTTGACGAATATTGGCAGTACATTGGGGATAAGCATAACCTGCGAGGGCTCATACACCACAAAACCACCATTCCTCAAAGTGTCCTTTCAGGTGAACAATCTATCCAGGACATTAATGTGCTGGATCGAATGTCCTGGGCCACGAAGAGGGAAACAACTAAACTACAAGATCAAGCTTATTGTCTCCAAGGACTTCTCGGTATCTCGATTAAACCGAATTATGATGAAGCGTGGGAGGTTTCATTCAATAGGCTGGGCGAGACACTGTTTGATGCCAATCCCGAGCTCAAAGAAAGGCTAGGAATTAGTAGTGATTTATTCCATAATCCAACCGCTAGATACTCGTTTTACTACCAGCTTTTTAATAGGTTGGACTGTGCCTATCAGTGGAATTTTCCGTCGGACGTACCCTATGACGGACTGGAACTTGGGACTAAAATTGACCAGCAAAAAAAACCCACCATATTCCGCAAAATTTTAATGCAATGTAAATTGACTAAACTGTCTTCTACGTTGTCCTGCTAGCTTATGCCAAGATATATCTTCTTACGACGTTTCACGATGCACACTTTCGTCTCAATCCTTCTTCACACCTCTTTACTTCTACCTGATTGGATTTCTTAGGCCCATTGATCTGGCATTGTCATATCTCATGACATTGGTGTTAGGTATTTTTGTGCTCGTTTACACAGTACACCAGCCTGTCATTGATCCACTTCGACCGGACTGACTCCTATCTGGGTAGCGTCAGTCTTCGCCGAGACTAACCGGACACCCCTTTCTGTTCTGGCGTCCAGGCAACATGCTGCGTGGTTGGTTGGGGCTTGCAAAAAGTTGCACGGGGATCTCACTCTCACTGCTCGAGTCTGTTCCAGTGGAAAAAGCAATGCAGAACACCGGAGACCGCGATTTTCAATGTATGGCATACACCATCATGAAGTCGCTGACTCACGATTCAGACTCGTACAAGTCCGGGGAGCGGGCGTGGTATAGACGGATGGGTACGGGACTACAGTCTCGAAACTTCTTCCTTTGCTAGACACACTGATTCCGGATGCGATCCTGAGTACGTCTTCCAAATGAAACTCTTGTTTTTTACCTGTTGGCTCGTCCCAGGCCGTCTCGAAGCCAAACTCTCGTATCGTAGCGTCAGACGCACCGACAGACCCTTTTAATCACATGAGGATTTCTTAACTTGAAAGCGCTGTGGTGACTGGTTATTTGGTCACTCAAAGGTCCACTCAGGTTGATCTTGCACTCCACTCAGACAAAAGAGGCAGTATAACAGATGCGAAGTTGTGAAGAATTGATTAACGGTCTGTTATACTACGAAACTTGTGTCCGGTATTTCAGGATAGAGAACAGAAGATTACAACACAACGACAAAATCGTAAAGTATACCATACATGTCCTTTGCGAATTCGGTATTTCAACACATAAAGATTACCGCTGCTCAGCTCTCAAGCCTCCAACTTCTGTACAACCTCTTCCACCAGCTCTTCCAAACATCCCACCATCTTAATCCCATACCTCTTGCACACGATCTGCACATTTCCCCTCCTATAAAATCCCTTTGGACAACAGACCACCATCTTCGCATTTCCATGACTCGCCGCTCCCAACCCCAATTCGAGCAAACTGATGGGTGCCTTCGTGTCCGGATGCAAAAACATCGCAATCACATCCGCCTTGTCCTGTCCGTTCAATTCCCATTCGACCTGTTCTCGAAATTGATCGTTCGTGATGTCTTGAACCCACGAGGGGTCCCAAGAGTCCCTGCGGGGGTTCAGGATTGTTAAGGGATGGGATAGTTGTCGTTCCGAGAGGATGGATGTGAGTTGGGCCTGCCAATCTTCGGCTTTACCCATCTCGATGGATCCGGCGAGGAAGATGGATCGACCGGGTATGACGGGTTTCTGGGGTGGCTTGCAGACGGTAACGGTGGTAGAAGACATTGAGTAAGGTCTCGTGGATGTGGGACACTGAGGTGCTGGAAGGTTTGGTAAAAACTGATGAGGACGGACCAGAATTTGGTTGGCTTTTATACCAGTTGTCCAAGCATTCTGGTGGCACTCGGGCGCGGAAAGTGCTTTATTGTTATGATCACTGTGCCACAGGTCTTGTGAACCGTCCACAAACAAGGACAAAAACTGACCAATGGTCTTTTCATTCCTTTGTCAAGCTCCAAAAAACAAAACAAAAAAGAATTAGCTTAGACAGCCCTTGGTTTGAAATATTGTCTGTAGGCGTCATTCTGGCTCACTACACCGGCAGTTGCAGTGTTGGGTCAAATATAATCGAGTAAATAATCCGTCTGACACAGTGTATATCTTGACAGTACTGGTAGCTATTGCTCATGAACTTTTGGCACACCTATCGCGAGTTAAAATTAATCACTTAATGAGTTGACCGAGTCCCCGCCGATATGACTGACTCACTCTCACTAACACTCAATTCATAAGTGCATAAATCCCCGCCCTGTCTTCCTCGTTTGGACCTTCAGGTTGGTCCGTCGCGGCTAAATTGCACTGGTGAAAGACGCGTAAATCGTCTTCTCTAAATAACCCAACAACGGAATGCATCAGTCCGCGATTGTGGAATATCATTAGATCCCTTTCGTTCCTAGAGAAGACAGCAGAGTCGACTGAGCACAGGATGTCATAGCGCTTGGATAGTGACTCACCAATCGTGAGGATAGACAAGCTGCCAGACATAGAAATCACATGAGGTTCTCAAAATCAGACACGTTATAGAAACGACTACCTACTACTACCTACCCTAGGTGCAATGGCCGGTCTTTGCATACGATACAGCAAGGTCCTCACTCCATCCAAGTCTGTCAGATGAGCTCCATCTGGATAAAGGTGTGTCTCGCGCTTGGGCACGTTGGCAGGTAGTGGGTCCACAAATATTTCACGGACAGCACAAGGGTGTACCATGAAATGGAGGTTGTGGGTAATGGGATTCTTCCAGAGCTAGTGACCCCATAGCTACTTAGTATGGACCAAACACTTGATGGGGAAGAACTCACGAAGGGATATGTTTTGACTTTTTCCTCGTCCCAGTCATCCAATTCATCCAAGCCTTTGGTCGCGATTCCCAGTCCAGTACTCATTGCCTTTGCATCCTTAATCCCGGCAAACGGTCGAGGAGCATATTTCGCCCTTGCACGGACTGCTAACGATTTCAGCTCGGGTGGAAGCATTTCAAACATCGTCTTCCCGCTCACGAAAGCAGTCGTTCCAAGAGGAACAGGCAACTCGTCACCGGTCCCATCGTCATACCGAACGACTTGTTTCGGTCCCTGAGGTACACGTATTCCATACAAGGTCGTTACTTTCGGTGGCTCGAGGTCGTATAGAGCTGCATCGGCATATGCCAGCGGAAAAATCTGGTAGGTATTACGCCATTCGCGGGATTCTGCTCTTCACCAAGAGAGATTCGGGTTTGATGCGAAAGTGAAACGATATCCGTGTTTGAGAGCTACATCCAGGATGTCGTGGTAGCCAGTAAGTGACCGATGAGTTGGACTTAGGGTACGTTGGGGCTTGTGCCGAGACAACCAGGTAAGACGTTGTATTAGATTGAGCATAAATTATTGCAGTAGGATCGAATCTGTACAGAGAGTACGGGTTGGGTATGCCATTCGATAGCTTCAAGCATACCTTCGTGAGTTCATGTTGCTGCTCAGGAGTGATTCTAAGCGTTTACTAAACGGAGTGGCATTACCGGCATGAGTGCTGGCGCTGATCATCCTCCCGGTCCAAACACAACCACATCGGGTGGCGGACTTTGGGCTAAAAGTTTCCGGCCCTCGCAGCTTACGGTGACACGGTCACTGCTATTGCAGCTTACAGCGCAAGCCTTCATACTTACCGGAACCTGCAGCTCAGCACTAACTGTCGTATCTGCTAGGCTGTGTATAACCTATCTTATCGTAATAGGCTTTATGGAACGGTCCAGCGACACTCAAACCCAACTCAGAGTTCAACCTAACTAGTAAAAACAGACTGATTCACACAGCTTCTCCTGTACTGAAGTTATTACGACAACTTTATGGGACACGCAATACTCCTGGATGGCTGGATCCTGTCCCTCCGTCTCCCTCCCACATGTACAGATGTATTCGTATGGAGAAAAATAGAGCAATATCCGTTATAAACCCAACTTCCCCTCGCCTCATGGCACCCGTGGACGTATGCCCACATCGTTTCATTGACACACAATCTCTCGAACTTGTTGAATTCAGTAGCGAGGACAACATCATCATTCCCCCATACGCCATTCTCTCTCATACATGGATCCCAAAGGAAGAAATCATTTACGATGAATACCGTCAACCCCTCGAGGAGACATATTACAAGTTAGGGTACCACAAAATAAAAGCTGCTTGCCAAAGAGCTCACGAGCAAAACCTTCGTTATATCTGGATTGACACCTGTTGCATCAAACAAAGCGACGACAATGATGTTGCAGCGAATACCACATCGATGTATGACTATTACCAGAATGCAGAAGTTTGTAGTATGTGTATCTTGTTGATGTCACGGAACTTCAGTCAGACTGGCTAGCTCAGTTCAAGTCCAGTCAATGGCTGGAGCGTGGGTGGACTTTGCAGGAACTTCTGGCTCCGAAGACAGTACTCTTCTTCGACGAAGACTGGCAGTACATTGGGGATAAGCGTAAGCTGCGGGGGCTCCTGAGTCATACGCCTCAAAACCACCATTCCTCAAAGTGTCCTTTCAGGTGGACAATCTATTCACGACATTAATGTGCTGGATCGAATGTCCTGAGCCACGAAGAGGGTTACAACTAAACCACAAGATGAAGCCCATTCTCTCCAAGGACTTCTCGGTGTCTCGATGAAACCGGATTATCATGAAACCTGGGAGGTTTCTGCCTATGCCAAAGTATATCTTCTTACGAGATTACATGACGTTTCACGATGCACACTTTCGTTGATGTCATTCCAATCCTTCTTTGCACCTCTTTACTTCTACCTGATTGGATTCCTTTGGCCCATCGATCTGGCATTGCCATCTCTCGTGACATTGGTGTTAGGTATTTTCCAATTTTTTGTGCTCGTTTACACAGTACACTAGCCTGTCATTAATCCACTTCGACCGGACTGGCTCCTATCTGGGTAGCGCGTCAGTCTTTGCCGAGACTAACCGGACACCCTGCGTGGTGGGTCGGGGCTTGCGAAAAGTTGCGCGGGGATCTCACTCTCACTGAGTCTGTTAGAGTGGAAAAGGCAATGCAGAACATCGGAGACCGCGTT